>JAVHYY010000173.1:0-88204 GCA_035221665.1 Okamejei kenojei
GATTTTTAACAGATAAACTATTGCTCGCATCTGAGCCCAGCCCAGGATGTTTAAGGACTCCTAGGGTCCAACAGGAGAGGTTGAACAGGTAGAACGGTAGTGTGGAGGTAAGGTTTCCGCAATGGAGCTCACCGAACTACCGCATGCCGGTGGTTGGAAGAGGAGGAGACATGGGGTCTCCGAAACAGAGAAGGGCCCTGAAGTTCAGTCAGGGGCAACCCGAAGGGGGGCCATTGCCCTCCTGTTAAGGTGGGACTACCCAGGGCACCGCTTCCTCTGGGGGGAGGATTGCCTCTGTAGTGCAGCGACCACCTGAGAGTGGCGATACATTACCCTTGGGGGCTGTTCCCCCAGAGAGTGCGTCTGCCAGCTTAGAGGATGACCCGGGGCAGCCTGAAGGGGGGACTTGGTTGTGGGGGGATGGGTCCCAGCATGAGCTCCCCGTTGAGGTTTCAAGCCCAGTTGAGGGGTGTGATGCCCCACTGGTTTTGGGAGCAGGAGAGACTCCGGTAACATCTGCCCCTGAGGGCCACAGTGAGGTGATTCACCTGGTAGTGGGGTAGGGGGAACTCTCTGGGTGATGGCGCTGGGGCGGGTTCCCTGCGTGCAAGAGGCGGCAAGGTCGTTTCGGATCGTGTCCCTTTTGGGGAGGGTCGAACTCTGGAGAGGCCCACTTACAGCAAGACCCGGAGACTTGCTCTGACTTCACTATTCCCAATCCGGTTACAGAGGGCAGTGGAGTGTGCAGGAGCCTGGCCAATTAGTAGATAGCTTGCCGCAGTCAGAGGCACCTGTACCTGCCCCTGACACTGATCCTGGGGTGGGATGGTGATGGAGGATGGACCATGTGATGTGGTTGGAACGCCCACCTCACTGGGAGGTGGAGCGAGGCGGCTGAGAGTAGCGACCTTCCGAACTCAGCTCGGACATTGAGAGCGAGGAGGAGGGGTACGCGGAGTCCGTCGACAGTGAGTTGACGGATGGCCCACCTGCCGCCCCGTGTCTCCACTTCTGCAAAGTCAAGGCAGTGGTGGGATGTGGGGAAAGGCCTACATCCGTCCTGTTTTGCTAGGACTATGCGAGGGGGTCGACCAAGGGGCGGGACTCCGAGATCGGACGGCTTGAGAGAGAGTTGCTCGACTTGGAGGCTCGTCTGGATCAGACTGGTGGGGCTTCGTATGAGTGGGAGGAGTACCAGGAGAAGAAGGGAGCAGTGAGGGACTTGCAGCTCAGGAGGGATACCGGGGCACATATGTGAGATCGCTAGTCCAGATGTTTGCACGATCTGGACCGAGCCTCCCCCTTTTTCTTGTCTCAGGGTAGTGGCAAGGAGCCCACAGCAGCTCGTTGAGTTGCTTGCGGATGATGGCTCCTCTGTCACAGATCCAGAGAGCATTGGTCCCTCGGTTCGGTCTTTCTACAGGACTCTGCTCTCGGCAGGCACATCAAGAGGCGCAAGAGGTCCTGTGGGAGGCTTACCCGCTGTGTGCAATGATGTGGCTGAACACCAGGATGATCCCCTAACTCTGGAGGAGTTGACTGGTGCCCTGCACCAGCTCAGGGGTGGCAAGCCTCCAGGGCTGGATGACTGACTGTGGAGAACCTTCTGGGATGTCCTGGGGGTGACTATATGAAGGTCCTGGGGGAGAGCCTGGCGACCGGGGAGATGCCTTTCTCGTGGCGCAGGGCAGTCATTCTCTTGCTGACCAAGAAGGGCGATCTCCGCCTTTTGAAGAACTGGTGCCCGGTCTATCTCCTCAGCACAGACTATAAGGTTTTTGCACGGGCATTGGCGAATCGCCTGGGTCCCATGCTGTCCCAGGTGATCCACACTGACCAGTCCTACACAATCCCGGGCCGGTCCATCCAGGACAATATCCATCTGGTCCGGGACCTGATCCCATCTGTCCCAGGGGGGCTGGTCAGTCAGTGGCCTTTCTTTCCCTCAACCAGGAGAAGGCGTTCGACAGGGTGGAGCCCGACTACCTTCTTGGGACTGTGCGGGCGTTTGGATTTGGGCTGCATTTTGTGGCCCGGGTCCGACTTCTATACACTGCTGCAGAGTGCCTTGTTGAGATCAACGGCTCTTTGTTAGCCCCCATTCACTTTGGGAGGGGGGTTCGTCAGGGATGTCCCATGTCCAGCAGCTGTATTCCATCTGTGTAGAGTCACTCACGTGCCTTCTCCGGAGGCGGTTGACAGGCCTGGCTTTGTCGGGGCCGGAGATGGAGGTGGTTCTATCGGCCTACGCCAATTATGTCATTTTGATGTTCACTTACCCTGTTGACCTGTGGAGGATGCGTGTGTGCCAGCAGGTTTTCTCAGCTGCGACCTCCGCCAAGATTAATTGGGGGAAGTGTTCTGGTCTCTTGGTGGGTCAGTGGGAGGTGGACTCCCTGCCGGAGGAGATGGCAAATTTTGCATGGAGCACCACACACCTCCTCTATCTGGGGGTCTACCCGAGTCCCGCTGAGGGGACGTGGCCGGCGAACTGGCAGGAGCTGGAGGCGAAAGTCATCGCCCGGCTGGGCCGTTGGTCAGGCCTCCTTGGCGTGCTCTCTTACCGGGGCAGGGCTGTAGTTATAAACCAGCTGGAGGCCTCTATGCTGTGGTACCGGCTGGCCACTATGGTCCCATCCTCTTTATTTATAACCATGTTACAGAGGAGATTGGTCAACTTCTTCTGGGGTGAGAGGAACCACTGGGTCTCTGCTGGGGTTCTGAGTCTCCCATTGGAGGAGGGCGGTCAGGTGCTGGTCTGTGTTCATACCCGGGTGGTGACTCTCATACCCGGGTGGAGAGCCGGCCCCACGCAACATGAGCCTCCTTTCCGAGATGCCCAGCGTGCCGTTCTGTGGTGCGGTGAGGCGCGTGTTGTACAGGCTGCTCCTGCACACTCTCCACTTCCTCGCCCTCGTCTTCCGTCCAAACACACCCTGGCGGTCTGTGTTACCACCTGCGACGGGAGCGGTCCCCAGTCGAGGTTTCTGTACAAGGGAGTCCTCCCCCTTTACATCGGGGACCTGGGGTGGAGAGTGTTGCACAAAGCCATGGCCTGTAACAGGTACTTGAGCCGGTTCATGGACTCGTCCGCCGCCTGTCACTTCTGCGGCGAGGAAGAGTCCGTGTACCATTTGTATGTACAACGTGAGAGGTTGCAGCCCCTGTTCGAGTATTTGAAGGGGCTGCTCCTCAGGTTTTGGCTCCACTTTAGTCCAACGCCACTGATTTTTGGGCACCCGGTACAGAGGGGGGAGGGTCGGGAGGGAGGAGGGGGTCTCCCTGTCGGTTTGCTCCTGGGCCTGGCCAAGATGGCCATTCCCGGGTCCAGGCAGCGGGTAGTTGACGGCCGCACAGCAGTCGGCTGCCTGCCCCTTTTCCGGGGTTACGTCTGTGCCCGCGTGTCCCCGGAGAGGGAACACGTGGTGTCCACGGGGACGCTGGAGGCCTTCCGTGAACGCTGGTCACCGCGGGAGGTCGATCGTATTATAGACAAGAATTGCAGGATTTTAATTTGAACTTTTGTCTTGTTTTGTAAACTACCGATACAGGCAGCTTTTGATATGAACGATATACTACTTTGTATGTTGATTTTGTTTTTTGGAATAAAGTATTTGTATTTTTAAAAAAAAAGGGCTGGGACAGGACGGGTTAGACACGGAGTGAAGCTCATAAGGTCAGATGCAGAGAGGCACTTTCGAGTCGTGTCCCTCAACCGCGACCCAGTTGTAGTGACGTGAGTGATTCCGTGAAGACCCCGCCAATCCGCATGCGCGTCATTACGTCTGACACATGGCGCAGCGACCGGCTGGGAGGAGCAGCGCTTCTCCAGCGGTAAGTTTAAAAAAGCCTCAGGTAAGTGTCCAACTTGTTGGAGGTCGTTTCTGCGCTTGTTAAATCTTGTTACAGGAGGACAAGTCCAAGCTTGGAGAAATCGTTGAGAGCAAGGCAAGCCGTTGCAAAAGTAAGTAAAGACAGCGGGAGTGTGGGCAGTGGGCGGCCGCCTAGTTCATCTACCGAGTCGCTAATAGCAAGACCAACGACTACAGACTTGGTGTCTGAGGTCACCGTGGCTGCGCCAGAGGGTCGTAACGCCACCAGAAAGTCTGCACGGCCGATAGACTCGGACGAGTCCGGTCGGGAGGGTTCTCCCTCGAAAATGGATACCATGTTATGGATATCCAGGATGCAGCTCCTACTGGAGAGGATGCTCCATCAAGAGCGCCGGCCTCTCCAAGAGCCCGCGCCAGCAACACCCACAGGGATGCCTAGTGTCTCCCTCTTGGAGGAGGAGAGCATAATGGGTCAGTATGATTCTGACGCTGAATCTGTGGGCTTAGCAGTGGAGGCTGTCCCAAGAGATGAAGGACATGGGCCAGAGGTCCCATTCCTGGCGGCAAGGTTTGCCATCCCAACAGACTCCGGAGAGCCGCTGGGTGAAGTGCTGGCTGCGAGTGTAAAATACTTGGCCTCACACCAGCTTCAGGAGCTGGCCATGGATGCAACGGCCAAGAGGTGCGAAACCCCGGCAAATTGTATCCTGCTTAAAGTGCCGGCCGTAAAATATGCCATCTGAGGCCATATGGGCGTAGGCATCAGTGCGCAGGAGATAAAGCTGCTCACATCGGGCATTACGGCTTGCAGTAGGTCTCTGGATGGTGGGCACCTGACTAACATTCAGCAGAATGCCCTGGCTCTCATGCGCAATGTGCACTTTGAGATAAACTGCCTTAGGAAGAGCGCCATCCGCCCTAC
Source organism: Okamejei kenojei (assembly GCA_035221665.1). Taxonomy (NCBI): domain Eukaryota; kingdom Metazoa; phylum Chordata; class Chondrichthyes; order Rajiformes; family Rajidae; genus Okamejei; species Okamejei kenojei. Next base: position 4,756 of record JAVHYY010000173.1, read on the forward strand.
CATTAACCCGAAGGTTCACTGCCCTGAGTAAGCCTAGTAACATCCAGCCACTGAATCTGCTGTTCGGGGAAGACCTCGCAAAGCGGGTGAAGGAGCTGGATAACGAGGCAAAAACCGTTGGGTTCATCAAGACGCCAGTGACCAGCAGAACCCTTCGGTGTCAGTACCCCTACAAGCGGCTTGCTGAAACCGGGTCCAACCGGCAATTCAATGTGCGCAGCTGGCGCACTCCAGCAGGAGTATGGGCAAACATGCCTTTTCCCTCCAGAACCAGGGGACAAAGAACTCCACCGGTAACCATGGAGGTATGTGGGTCTGGTTCTTGTCTACCTACCAGTTGGGGAGTAAGAATGGTATGAAATAACATCAAACTTGTTTGTACTGCAAAGTATACAAGGGTTTTGAATTGAATTTATTCCCAATTTGTGTCCACCCACACAGCATATACCAGAGCGGGCACTCATTTTCTCACAAATGGAGAATTTGGAGGTTCAAGCTGAAATTGGAAAATTATATTTAAAAGGTGTAATTGAGAAGACAGTTTATCAAACTCACCAATTCGTATCTAATATTTTTCCTAGACCAAAGAAAGATGGTGGGAGACGGATTATTTTGGACCTGACAGGACTTAACCCGTTTGTGCAGTATAATCATTTTTAAATGGAAACATTTGCCACTGCCAAGCAATTGGTTTCCAGAGGGTGATTTATGGCATGTATAGATCTTAAGGATACATATTACTCAGTGCCTGTTCATAAAGAGTATCGGAGATATTTGAAATATTGCTGGATGGGGCAATTATGGCAATTTAAAGCACTGCCTAATGGGTTAACCTCAGCCGCTAGATTATTTACAAAGCTGCTCAAACGAGTATTGGGGTTACTCCGGGCTCACGGTCATATTGTAATGACTTATTTGGATGACATCTTAATAATTGGAAAAACCCGGGAGGCAGCTGAGTTATCGCTTTCAGCTGTTAAACGCATGGTTGATAGATTGGGGTTTCTCATTCATCAAGCTAAATCAACATTAGTACCAGTTAAAGTAATTGACTATTCAGCTCACATGTCTATGACTCTGTCCAAAGGCAAGAGATTAGATTTAATTGAAGGCTATATCAAGTTCTTGGGGGAGCAATCACCTTCAATTAGACATGTGACCAGCTTGATTGGCAAATAGGTAGCTGCCTTTCCAGCTGTGCAGTATGGACCTTTGCATTACCAAAATTTACAGAGGGCAAAGGTACAGGCACTCAGGATACATGCAGGTCATTTCAACAGGCCCATGCAATTACCATCCGAAGCCATTGCTGAAGTACAGTGGTGGATAAGAAACATTTCAAGTTCTAGCAAAATTCTGATGGAAGCACCTTCAGTTGTTTTGCAGACTGATGTTAGTGCCCTAGGTTGGGGTGCTACTGATACCATTTCTAGCTGTGGAGGCAGATGGAATATGCATGAGGTATTTATTCTCCAATCACATGGAATTAATTATTTAGAGCTTTTGGGAGCATTTTATGGGCTCAAGGCTTATTGTATCGCCAAGCATCACTTACATGTTCAGCTTCAGATTGACAACAACATGGCGGTGGCGTATGTTAATCACATGGGTGGAATCAAGTCCGAATCTTATGACAGATTGGCTAACCTTATTTGGCACTGGTGCATTAAAAATAACATTTGGGTTTCAGCTGTCTACTTGCCAGGAAGATTCAATATGGTGGCAGACACCAGGTCACGCAAATTCAATGACAACACAGAATGGATGATGAATCATGATGCATTTAATGATATTGTTGTTCGGTATGGGATGCCAGATATCAATTTGTTTGCATCCAGACTCAATCACCAGGTAACGAAGTATGTTTCATGGGAACAAGATCCAGGGGCAGGGGCAGCAGCAGTAGATGCATGCGCGCTTCACTGGGGTGGAGTGTATTTATATGCATTTCCCCCATTCTGCCTCATCAGTCGGAACTTGACCAATATCAAGCAGGACTCCACTTCACGAGTTTTGGTGGTATCCGACTGGCCTACACAGTTCTCTCTCATTTCAGACATTATTACACAGCCTGTTATGGTGGTCCCAAAACGTCATGATCTATTGGTGCCTGTGACTGGAGATCAACACCCGCTGTATGATCCCAGATGTGCTCGAATTTCTGCCCAAGTTATATTTTGAGGAAGGGTTGAGGTATAGTGCCATCAATAGTGCCAGGAGTGCCCTGTCGTTGTACCTATGCCTGGGGTCAGAGCTTCAGTTTGTAGGATCTCATCCGTTAATATCCCGATTTATAATGGATGCTTTTAATTCCAAAGTACTCTGAAATCTGGGATGTGAGCATGGTACTCATGCTGCTTCGTCAGTGGGGTCCAGCCACATCCTTGTCATTGGCAAAGATTACCCTAAAGTTGGTCATGCTCATGCGCTGGTGTCAGCGCAAAGGGTTCAGACTTCACAACTGCGTCTGGACAGGATGGTGTCATCAGGGAATGACGTAATGTTTTCCATCTATGATCTAATCAAAGCAGACCAGAGGTGTATGGATTCAAGCTTGTCCTGTCAGCATATCCCACGGATTTACGGCTGTGTGTAGTGGCACACTTGCGGTGTTATATCGAGGTCACCAAGAGGCTCAGAGGCTCCAAAGTAGCATTGCTTATTAGCCACAAAAAGCCACATATGAAAGTGTCCATTCAGACCATTTCAAGGTGGCTGAAACAAGTGCTGGGTTGTGCAGGAGTTAATACTGGCAATTTTAAATCTCACTCCACCAGGGCAGCATCAACGTCAGCAGCGAGGGCAATGGACGTCCCTTTAGACCATATCCTCGCGGCCACAGGATGGTCAAATGAATTGACTTTTCAGAGGTTTTATAATAAACCACTTAATGAACCCGGGGTGTTCGCCCACTCCTTTTTAAGTTCTGTTTCATAGCTTCCCCCTGGGAGAGAGGAGTCGCTATTGTGCTTTCTTTTGTTTATTTTTTGTGAATTAAAGCATTAACATGTTAATCAGTACCATGTTTCAATGTATTGCTCATTATTCACTCCTCCTGAGTCAACTGATGCAGCGTGAGACGCCTGGATTCGTATCTACGGCATGAAATCACAGAGCTTTGAAATCTTCACGGAATCACTCACGTGACTCCGAAGTAAAATAGTAAGATTAAATGAGAACTTACCAGTTTGAAGTTTGATCTTTATTTTATGAGGAGTTACGGTGAGCAATTACGTGCCAACCGCTCCCAGCCCTCAATATCCTAAAGGTCAACTGGAAGGTCTGGTTTATAATCTTACTATGTTACTTCAGTTACTGTTATCTGTGATTTCACACCGCTGCTTTGAAGATTGACGCGCATGCGGACTGGCGGGGTCTTCACGTAATCGCTCATCGTAACTCCTCATAAAATAAAGATCAAACCAAACTGATAAGTTCTCGTTTAATCTTACTATTATTAACTATACTCTTATGTACACAAAGTTCATGTTATTGAAGCAGAATTAGGTCATTCAACCCATCGTCTAATGAAAGCTGATCGATCTTTCCTCTCAACCCCATTCTTCTGCATTTCCCAGTAATCCCTGACACCCGTACTAATCGTGAATCTATCTATCTCTGCCTTCAAAATATCCATTGGCCTTCACATCATTCTGTGGCAAAGAATTTCAGATTCACCACCCTCTGACCTTTATCTCTTGCATCTCTGGTCAAAATCCTTCCCTCAATTGAGGGAATTGAGGAGAACCCTCAATTCATGAAAATTCTAACCTGCTTTCTTCACCTGTCCCTTCCTTCCAGAGAGAAGATCATCTGAAGTCTTTACTTCCCCGATTTTCCGAAGCCTTCCGAAGTCTTCAGGAGGAAATTGCACCTGTAAATCTTCGCGTTGCTCTACCCTCAGCCGTTGGTGGTGATCACCGTAGCCTCATCCGAGGTGAACAAGAAGCTGTGGCTGAGGAAAACTATTGGCGTCGTCACGGTGGCCCAGGCCACCACTCAACGCCGCAGGAAGAAGGGGACCATATAGATGATTGTGCTGCCGGTGGTGGCCTTTGCCCTCTGTTGTTTCCCCCGCAACGTCTTCACCGTCCTGCTCCACGTCCAATGTGTCCAATTCAACAACACCCTCTACTTTGCCTTCCACTGGGTGGCCGTGAGCAGCACCCTTTGGAGCCCCTCCATCTACCGTTGGATGGACAACAGGCTCCGCTCCGACCTCATGACCCTTCTAGCCAAGTGTGGGGGGAGAAGGAGGAGAGGAGGCAAGATGCTGGTGCTTCCTGCAGCCAGCGGAGACGGGAGGCAGTCGGGGAGAGGTTGGAGGACAAGTCTGGCCCGTCCATGGAGAATAGGAGTTTCTACCTTGGTGGGTGCAGGGGTAACAATGGGGAGGTGAGTGCAGTGTAGACTTTAGAGATACAGCGTGGAAACATGGTATCATGTTTAGGCCAGGTATTATGGGCCAAGGCATCTGTACCTGTGCTCTATTGTTCTATTGTTCTATGTTCAGTTTAGTTCAGTTCAGTTTAGTTTAATTCAGTTTAGTTTAATTCAGTTTTGTTCAGTTTAGTTCAGTTCAGTTTAGTTTGCAGATAACAATCACAATCGACCACCTAAAATTCTTAAAGGATTGGACAGGCTAGATGCAGGAAAAATGTTCCCCATGTTAAGGGAGTCCAGAACCAGGGATCACAGTTTAAGAATAAGGGGTAGGCCATTTAGGACTGAGACGAGGAAAAACGTTTCATCCAGAGAGTTGTGAATCTGCCACAGAATAGTGGATGCCAATTCACTGGATGTTTTTACAGAGATAATCAGATTTAGCTGTTAGAGCTAAAAGAATCAAGGGATATTGGGAAAAGCAGGAACAGGATACTGATTTTAGATGATCAGGCATGATCATATTGAATGGCGATGCTGACTTGAAGGGCCAAACGGTCTTCTCCTGCACCTATTATCTGTTTCTATGTTTCTACCCCATACAAACTGATTCTGCGTTATCCTACTTTCTCACCCACTCTCTGCGCTCCATGGGGCAACTTACAGAAGGCCCATTAACCTGCAAATCTGCACGTCTTTGGGATGTGGGAGGAAACAGAGAGAACCCACATGGTCACAGGGAAAACTCCACACACACACACACACACACACACACACACACACACACACACACACACACACACACACACACACACACACACACACACACACACACACACACAGCACTCGAGGTTAGGATCGAACCCGGAACTCGATGTGGCAACATATACTTTCCGGAGTAGAGAAATACAGCCTGCAAACAGGCCCTTTAGCCCATTGTGTCATTCTTTTTAATCTCCCCACATTCCTATCAACTCCCAACCGAATTCTAAAACTCACCACACACTAGGGGGCAATTTACAGAGGGCTGATTAACATGCAAACCCGCACGTCTTTGGCATATTAGTTTAGTATAGCCGCACAAATGAAGTTCAGCCGCACCGATCAGCAATCCCCGCACATTAACACTACCCCACACACACACTATTAATTCTGGCCAAATTGGAGAGGCCAAGACACTAAAACTGAGTAAAGGTTTCTGGGCTGCTAGACCATTTGGTCAATTTAAATGTGCCTTCTGCAGATATAGGACAAGCTGCAGAATGGTGCCAGTTTGTCTATAGTCTAGATAAGAGCTGCAGGAAGAGCATGGAAACATCTGCAGATCCTGACAATTAGGTGCAAATTGCATGGAATGGATTGGATGAATGCAAACCAGACATTCACATTGTCTATAATGTTGAAAGCTTTACTTTGCTAGATATTGATTGGATTAAGTATTGAGCCTTGTCTGGGTTTCTTGAATATCAAGGCACATGTTGCGATGTTTGTTTCCTCTTCGGAAGCACCGTTTGAATACATTGTATTAGTCACTGTATTATTGGGTTAGGGAAATGTCTATCATTTACTGTGTTAATCGATATCTGTTATTGGACTGTATAGAGACCACCCCTATGTGGTTCGGCCCCTCAAGGTTTGGGGAACTATAAAAGACCTCTCTCACGAGGTCCTATGTCGATCTTCTGGGAGAACGCTTATGACTGCATGACCTTCTTTAATGTCTCCGGCTAAAGAGGGTTTGATCAGGCAGATACGAGGATCGAACCCACGGTGGTTAGGTATAGTAGTGGAACTGTAATTGTGTTTTGTCAAAATAAAGTTTAGATGCGTAAGTGCTTGACTCAGTGATTTTTGACCGAAACTACACTGGGGGGATGCTTAGAACGAGCTATTTACATTGGGGGCTCGTCCGGGTTCTCAAGGGACCCACAAACACAAGTTTTCGCATTGATTTTTGGCACTTCGCTTCTCGGGGCAGATCGATCATTCACGGGCTTGGGAAAGGGTCCAATCGAGATTGTTAGAACAGAGTCTAGCAAGCAGGGGGTGTCGTTAGCACTCCTTTGGCTTGGGGCCCATAAAACAAGGTGGGCCGTTGCCCAAAGGTTGGTCGTAGTAGGCAGACGGCAGATGCTTTAACAAGAGCCTGACGCTCTTCGAGGGCGAGGGGTGGCCCATTGTCCAGATTTGGTATCCAATTGGTGGGGTATTTAAACACAGGTTAAAATAGGTCTGCGCATTGATCTATCTTTGCCGTGAGCGCTGATTCGAAAGGTGCGTTCTGAGTATTGGCATCGACTGCCAATGCGGAAAGGCTAGGCGCTGAACCCCTGGTTCTGAGCAGAGAGTGGTGTCTGCGTGAGGTGTCTGAGTCCCTCCCTGGAGTGATGGATGAGGAACCTCGTAAAGGCACTGGGCTCGGTGGCAAGAGAATAGATTGGCTGGGAATACTCTAGTCCATTCGAGATTTCATTGGGCAAATTAATTTGAATTCGAGAGCCCGGGTATGTGGAGGGATACGCATCAAACGAGTTGGTCTGAGAACGACTCTAAATTTGCAGAATCAAATTTCCAAATACAGAATTTCACATTGAAGTTCTGCCCATATGGCAGAATTCAAATTCTGTGTAAATAGAACTTTGCAGTTTGTGCATGTTTGAGATCGATTCCGAATAGCGGCTAATAACAGTGAATAGTAACCCTCTGGTCAATTGTTGATTAGTACCTGATAGCGAAGAGTAACTGAGAGACGGGAACCTGGTTTACTTGGTGAAAAGTACCCAGATGCAAAAGGTACCTCTAATTCTGTAAAATTTAGAGAGGAGGGATAGGGGTCCCCCTATAGAAGTCCACTTATCAGGAGGAAAGTAACATTTAGGAGAAAAAGTAGTCCATTTAAGTAGTACCCCTCAGCAAAGAGTAACCTAGGAAGGGGAAAATCTGTGGTATCAGAGGGAGAGGTTTACTGATTGATAACAGCGTGACGCGGCATTGAGTTTGAGTGTTTGTAAACTGTGCGCTAGCGTGTTAAATTATTATTGTAAATTGTAAAAATCCAGCATTGTCTGTTTTAGCATCTTTATCAGATCAGAATTGTAGAAATACTTTGTGTATGTAAAAAGATTTAGAGTGTATTAAGATTTAGAAAGTTAAGATTTAGAGTGTGTTAAGTTCGTGGACTGCTATTTGTATTGATTGTGTGAGTGCTTAAGAATTTTTGGGTGTTAGATAATTTTAAATAACAGTGTGTTTGAATTAAATATTTGTAATTGTTTAGATTGTAGTGTTGTTAGAATCTGATTCATGGTGGTCCGATCGGGGTTCGTACTCTTTCAATCCTTGTGTTGGGGGAAGAGTCTTTCCTCGACCGAGCACACCACGAGGAAGATTTATTAGAGTGTGATTTATGCTTGTAGTTTATATTGGGGTGTGCCTGGGGTTACTTGTAATTAGGGGAATATTTTCTTTTTATATAGTTTTACGAGCGTGGTTCGGATTTGTTTGGCTGTGTGACCTTAAAGTGGTTTGAGTTGGAGAGATTGCTGCTGGGAAGAGATTATTGCTTGGGAGAGATTGCTGTGAGGGAGAGATTGTAATTAAGAATTGGTGTCTTAGTTTGAGAAACCGGAGATCCTTTATTTGAAGGTTGAGAGTTGAATGAAGTGATTGTGATCTATCTGATAAGAAAGTTGGGAGAGCAATTGAATGCAAGCGATTGAGTTAAATAATTGAATAGGAACGATTGAGTGAGTGATTGAATAACGGCTGAAAGAGAACAATTGTGTAAGAGGTGTGAATCTGGAAGACAATTATCCATTGTGTGGGAGCGATTCTATTGACCGTGGAGTCTGAAAGGAAGGAGAGTGAGTTTGAATAGGTGTGAGTGTCTGGAATGTTATTTTGTATTTTGTTTTGTGACTATTGTTCAGAATATGGGGAATGTCTCAGAGAAGGACCTATCAAATAGACCTGAAAGGCCGATAAGAATAATTTGCAAGAAACTTCCGCAAGAAGCAGAAAGTTTAAGAGGATTATCTGGAGAATTGAATGGAGTTTTGAGGTGCAAACTTTGGCCGCAGGGTGGACTGTAATAGGAATAAACTACATAGAAACAATTGTTAGTTGACATGGAAACAGTGAAGAAGGGAATGTGCTAATTGGAATATGGAGAATATTCTTCACCAGAAGAAAAATAAATAAAGAGATTGTTGTGCTTTCTATGGCAGCGTACAAATTAGGGATTAGAGGGGAACACGAGAGAACTGGTCCTTCTCGGGACATTCAGGAACAGGAAAAGGAAGATAGTGGAAGCTGACAGCAGCAGCATGAGCAGGAGAGAATACCAGCTTCTAAAAGAGAAACGACTGAGATGGCTCTTAAAGGGGAGGTGCCGACTAAAATGAAACTTATTAAATTTAGTAAGAGTGCAGCGGTATCTGTGGACCTCGAAAGGAGAGAGGCTCACTATATGCCAGGATGGGTAGGATTTTTCGGAATGGAGCCACAGCATTCCTCACAGCACTCTCATGTTCTCAGTTCAGAGACACCATGCGCAGCTTGCGAGCAGGGCACTCGGGAGGAGTCAGCGGTATCTTCGATTCCTCCCACTAAATTCAAATCCAAAGTGGAAAAATTGGGGAAGGACCCTCTAGCTCCTATGATTGCTCCACCAGTGAGGATAGCATTGGAGATCAAGGAGCTAGAAGGAAGGTTCCCCTGAAATGGGTACCAAAATTAATTAGGAAATCCAGTAGTGGGAAAGTGAAGGAATCCTTCCTGAAGTACAGAGACAGAATGAGTAGCTTTTCTGAGGGTGAGCCGGCAGGAGAAAACATAGAAATTAGGTGCAGGAGTAGGCCATTCGGCCCTTCGAGCCTGCACCACCATTCAATATGATCATGGCTGATCATCCAACTCAGTATCCTGTACCTGCCTTCTCTCCATACCCCCATGATCCCTTTAGCCACAAGGGCCACATCTAACACCATTTTAAATATAGCCAACGAACTGGCCTCAACTACCTTCTGTGGCAGGGAATTCCATAGATTCACCACTCTCTGTGTGAAAAAAGATTTTCTCATCTCGGTCCTAAAAGACTTCCCCCTTAAACTGTGACCCCTTGACCTGGACTTCCCCAACATCAGGAACAATCTTCCTGCATCTAGCCTGTCCAACCCCTTAAGAATTTTGTAAGTCTCTATGAGATCCCCCCTCAATCTTCTAAATTCCAGCGAGTACATGCCGAGGAAGTGGTTGATCCTGACATCGATAGTATTATTAGGTCGGAGCAATTTTCCGACGATGGGAGTATAGAACAGTGGCAATTCCTTTGCAGGAAGCTGCCTACTCCACCTCTGGTATTAGTAGGTATAAGTAATCCCCGGGTCACAGACGTCCACACTGTAATGCAACCTGGTCTGACGGCAGCTCAGAGACCCATATTAAGAATTCAGAAACGGGAAATAACTTCGGAGGAGGATCTTAAAGCTTGGATAGACATGCCATTCCATGAGCCAACATTCCCTCCGTTTGGTTGTAGAGGGTATAGAGCTGTTAGACCTGACCAGTGCTACAACTGTGGGGAATTAGGACATTTGAGCCGATCGTGTCCTGCGAGGGAATACAGAGAAGGAAGGGGGCAAAGAAGAGGGCCATGGGGTTTCAGAAATCAGTGGATCCTGAGAGGTTACGGGGACGCTTGGGACCCGGACGGTAGAGGAAGAAGACACTGGCCAGGAGATCAGGGGGCAGCATATGAAATCTGAAGGCATCCTCATATGGCCCAAAAATAACAATAAAAACCAGAAAGAACATCACCCCCTTCCAAATCCTATGAGGAGAGACACAAAGAATCTAATTGGAATCGAGTAACCTCACTAAAAGGAAGAACTACAAAAAGGGAAACATAGTAAACTGGTGACAACGAGAATGGGAACTAAGGAGAATTGAAATGACACTAGGGAGTGAAGTTTGTGCCTTCAGGACAGTATAATCGGCAACATACTACCTGGGGAGTGAGGTAAAGAATATTCAGACCCCTTGAGAACGGACAGAAGACAGCTCAGGTAATGTAGCTCCCCAGAAACAGGAACCAACAAGAAGAAGGAAATGACACTGTCCTGTCCCTTTATGACAGAGCTGGGCAGGCCAACAGATAGAGAAAACTGCTCCTCAGTATCCCTTCTCCTTTGAAACTGACATCAAGGAAGAAGAAAAGATACCTACCCAACTTTAACATCATCTAGCTTTTGACACCAGTGAAGGAAAGGAGAGTAACATAATCCAAGCTTTCCTAAAGAAACACACAGACAACCTATGATGACTATTGGAATGAGCTCCACTATAAAGAACTGAATTTGAATTTGGAAAAAGACGTCCCTCTGCGGTTTGGGGTAAAACACCTACTTTGCGTCTAAATTATGATTATTAGATATAAATTTATAACATTTTGAATACGGTCTCTAAATTGTATGGTAATGAATTGGAGGTATTTTAACGTTTAAGATTTGGAACCGACGTGAGATTTGGCAGGAATATTTGGAGTTTGATTATTAATTGATAATATTGTTATTGTTTCATCTCCAAAGATGGGAAGGATTATTCAGAAAACATCAGGAAGAGTGGAACTTGGGAAAATCTGGTTAACATGGAAGTTATTCAGGGAACATCAGAGTCGGAATTGGAAATAGTCAAAAGAGGAACTGTGAACAGTAAGACTTCCCTTTAAGAGACCAGACTAGAAAGTACTCAGTGGTTAGGAAACTAGTGTAAGAGAGAACCCCTATGGACTGAGAGCCGAGCCAACATACTAAGGAAGAAGTACTAGAGGAGAAGTCTATTGAATTAGAAGGAGAAACTTGACTGGATGTGGAGATAACAGAGTCGATGTATTTGACCAATGGATCTAAATTGTTTAACCCTTGATAGAAAAGTGGCTTCAGGACATTTATACACCAAAAAGATGCCAACTGAGGAAGTACAAAGGCCATGTAGATTGAAGTGTTAATTACAGGATCTATACTTTACTCTTACATTATACAAAAGTGTGTGTAGGGTAGTGTTAGTGTGTGGAGATCGCTGGTCGGCACGGACTCGTAGAGTCAGTGTACAGATATCCCTGACACAGAGGGAGTGAGAGACACCGGTATGCATACATATATCTCCCTGAGAGACAGGGACGGAGTTACACCAGTCAGTGTAAAGATATCACCCTGAGAGATAGAGTGAGAGACGGGTCAGAGTACAGATATCCCCATGAGAGTATAGCTAAACTAAACTGAACTGAACACAACCCATCACACCACACCACTCTAAGGTCATTTGGTGTAGGGTGGACAAGGGGCTATCTGCTCTCCCCTACACCACTCCCCCTCTCCCCTGACCCCTCGTCACCTGGCAGCCATTTGTGTGTCTGTAAGAACTATACATATAGGGGGTACCCAGGTGGGCAGCATTAATCTAAAACAATGTCAGTGTCTGGTAGACCTTGACACTAAACATTCCCGTTTCAGTTCCTAGCCCCTTTTCCAAACATGCTCAGAGTTTATGGGAATGCTATCGCGGGACTCTAGAAACTTACATAAACACTGCCATCATGAAATATCTAATTGGGATACCATCAGCTCTTGTTCCACTGAGATTGTGGTGTACATACACTATCCATGGCACGCATACATGCATACATGCATACACGCCCACAGTCCATAGGTTTAAATTGAGAGGGGAAAGATTTAGTGGGAGCTTGAGGGGCAACGTTTTTACACAAAGACTGGTGGGTGAATGCAATGAGCAGCCAGAGGAGGTAATTGAGGCAAGGACTTTAGCAATGTTGAAGAAACATTTGGACAGGTACATAGATAGGACAAGTTTGGAGGGATATTGGTCCAATTGCCCTGAACCCCAGCCTATAATCCACACCCAAGAATCTGATTCAATGATACTCTGTTGTTCTATACATAAATCTCCCAGACCCCTGGATTAGATCCCTGCCTGTAATCCCCTCCCCCCCCCCCCCCAAACACCCGGATTAGATCCCTGCCTGTAACTCTCTCTGTGTCTACCAAACGTAGACTGGTCAATCGTTTCGCTGAACTCCTTTGCTCAGTCCGCCTGGACATACCTGATAGCCCGGTTGCTAAACACTTTAATTCTCCTTCCCATTCCAACACTGAACTTTCTGTCCAAGGCCTCCTCTATTGTCAGTGAGGCTAAACGTAAATTGGAAGAACAGCCTCTCATATTGAGTTTGGGCAGCTCACATATCTAAAGCGTTTAGTCAGTTTTTATATTCCCCGAAAGAGCATGAAAGAAAGCTTGTGGGGAATATAAAAACTGCCTGTAAAAGCTTATTTAGATATGTAAAAAGGAAAAGATCATGAAGACAAATGTAGGTCCCTTACAATAAGCGACAGGTGACTATATAATGGGAAACAAGGACTTGGCAGAATAGTTAAAGGAGTACTTTGATTCTGTCTTCACTAAAGAAGACTCAAACAATCTCCCAGAAATACTAGGGAACCCAGGATCGAGTGGGAGCGAGGAACTGAAGCAAATCCACATTACTCAGCAAATGGTGTTAGGTAAACTGTTGGAGTTCTTTTCAGAATGGCAGGTAGTGACTAGTGGGGTGCCACAAGGCTCGGTGCTGGGACCCCAGTTATTTGCAATATATATATTAACGATTGAGACAAGGGAACTAAATGTAACATCGCCAAGTTTGCGAATAACAGAAAACTGGGTGGCAGTGTGAGCTGCGAGAAGGATGATATGAGGCTGCAGGGTGACTTGGATATGTTGGGTGAGTGGGCAGATGCATGGCAGATGCACTATAATGTGAATAAATATGAGGTGGCAAGAACAGGAAGGCAAATTATTATCAGAATGGTGTTAGATTAAGAAAATTGGAGGTGCAACAAGACCTGGGTGTGTTTGTACGACAGTCATTGCCAGAGAGCATGCAGTTACAGCAGGCAGTGAAGAAAGCTAATTGCATGTGGCCTTCATTGCAAGAGGATTTGAGTTAGCAAGGAGGTCCCACTGCAGTTGTAAGTGAGACTGCACCTGGAGTATTGTGTGGAATTTTGGTCTCCTAATTGAGGAAGGACAATATTGCTATTGAGGAAGTGCAGCAAAGTTCCACCAGGTTAATTCCCGGGATGGCAGGACTGACATACGATGAAAGAATGGGTCGACTGGCCTTGTATTCAATGGAATTTAGAAGGATGAGAGGGGATCTTGCAGGAACATATAACATTTTTGAAGGATTGGATAGGCTAGATGCAGGAAAAATGTTCCCGATGTTGGGGGAGTCCTGAACCAGGGGTCGGAGTTTACGAATAAGGGGTAGGCCATTTAGGACTGAGATGGGGAAAAACTATGTTCAATCAGAGAGTTGCGAAACTGTGGAATTCTTTGCCACAGAAGGCAGTGGTGGCTGTTTTCAAGAGAGTTAGATTTAGGTCTTTAGAGCTAAAGGAATCAAGGTATATGGGGAAAAGCAGGAACAGGGTACTGATTTTAGATGATCAGCCATGATCATATAGAATGGCGGTGCTGGCTCGATGGGCCAAATGGCCTACTCCTGCACCTATTTTTCTATGTTGCTAATCCAGTGGTGTAGATTTCTCTAACGTCAAGTAACCCCAGCATTCCCTCTCTCATCCCCATCCCTCCCCCACCCAAGTGGCACCAGCTTCTGGTTTTCACCCAACAAACAGCTAACAATGGTCCATTTCCTTTATCGTTACTTTTTTGCATATCTTTAGAAACATAGAAATTAGGTGCAGGAGTAGGCCATTCGGCCCTTCGAGCCTGCACCACCATTCAATATGATCATGGCTGATCATCCAACTCAGTATCCCGTACCTGCCTTCTCTCCATACCCTCTGATCCCCTTAGCCACAAGGGACACATCTAACTCCCTCTTAAATATAGCCAATGAACTGGCCTCAACTACCCTCTGTGGCAGAGAGTTCCAGAGACTCACCACTCTCTGTGTGAAAAAAGTCTTTCTCATCTCGGTCTTAAAGGATTTCCCCCTTATCCTTAAGCTGTGACCCCTTGCCCTGGACTTCCCCAACATCGGGCACAATCTTCCTGCATCTAGCCTGTCCAACCCCTTAAGAATTTTGTAAATTTCTATAAGATCCCCTCTCAATCTCCTAAATGCTAGAGAGTATAAACCGCGTCTATCCAGTCTTTCTTCATAAGACAGTCCTGACATCCCAGGAATCAGTCTGGTGAACCTTCTCTGCACTCCCTCTATGGCAATAATGTCCTTCCTCAGATTTGGAGACCAAAACTGCACGCAATACTCAGGTATTTTCATTTATTGTTCTGTTTCTCTTTCCTGTGACTTTCAGTCTGAAGAAAGGTCTCGACCCAAAACGTCACCGATTACTTCTCTCCAGAAATACTGCCTGTCCCGCTGAGTTACTCCAGTTTTTGAGTCTTCAGTTTAAAACAGCATCTGCAGTTCTTTCCTACACAAAACTCTCTGGATACCTATAATTCTATATATAAACCAGGCTGCAATTGATAGTCATACAGTGATAGAGCATGGAAACAAGCCATTTGGCCCAACTTGCCCACACGGCAGACGTGATCCAGCTACACTAGTCCCACATGTTTGACCAAGAATCCTTCCAAATCTGTCCTATACATGTACCTGTCTAACTGTTTCTTAAATGTTGGGATTGTTCCTGACTCAACTACCTCCTCTGACAGCTTATTCCATGCACCCACCAACCTTTGTGTGTAAAAGTTACCCCACAGACTCCTAATAAATCTTTTCCCCTTCACCTTAAACTTTGTCCTCTGGTCCTTGCTCCACTTATCTGGCCAAGAGACTCTGTGCCTCTGTGTAACTGGGACATTCCCCTGACAGCTGCACTGTGGACCTGGATCCTCACCGTTTATGGTCACCCCCAGCCGATGACGTATCAGGTGCCTAGGAGCGATCGTCCGTCTCTGTGCCCGGGGGCAGCAACACGGACGCCAGGATGGTGGCGAACCTGATGCACGGCTTGACCATGTAAGGCCACGTAAGGACAAGTCATCCTCGAAGGTGGTGGTGTTGAAGCCCGGGTGGCCCCGTATCTCGATGGGCTGAAGGGCCTGTTTCCACGCTGTGTCTCTGTCTCGTGTCCACGGAAAAACGACCGTAAATGCTGCAGGATGTGGAGGTGAAGCTAATTGACTGGCAACGCTGCCGGCAATCACTGGGTAAATGCTGTGTGCCGGCTTCAAAGGGGGGGGGGGGGGGGGGGGGGGGTGAGATGCCTGCCAAGTAACGAGGGGTTGGAGGAGTGGGGGTTGGAGGAGAGGGGTGGAGGAGAGGGAGTGGTGTAAGGGAGAGCAGAGAGCCCGTTGTCCACACCTCCACCAAATGACCTTTGTGTGGTGTGTTTAGTTGAGTTGTGTTGTTTATTTCAGTTTAGTTTAGTTTAGTTTAGGACAGTTTGTTTAATATAGTTTAGTTTAGTTTAATTTAATTTAGTTGAGTTCAGTACTGGACCCGAAACGTCACTCATTCCTTTTCTCCAGATATGCTGCCTGTCCTGTTGAGTTATTCCAGCATTTTGTGTCTATCTTCAGTTTAGTTTAGTTTTGTATTGTAGTCAGGTCAGGTCAGTTTAGTTCAGTTCAGTTTGTGAGCATTGCTCAGAACGGTTACCTTCAGCTGGAGAATTCTCATCAACATGATTGATAAATAAACTTAGTAATGGTGACAAGTCTGATGTTAACTCCCTTTGTACTGGGAGGGTTCACACTCCCAGGGCAGGGTCTGGAGAGGAGCTGTTCTGCTGGCAGGGAGGATTTAATAGAAGGTTTTGTTTGGCGGGAAGGAACAAAAGCAGTCAGACTTTGCAGTTCGAAGCTTTGTCGGACTGCGGAGACTTTCTTTGTTCAAAGATTCCTCTACTTAGTGAGGATTTGTCCGTGTATCTGGAAAGTCCTAGGAGAGGCAGTGGCTGGCGGAAGGCCAAGTTTGACTTGAACTGGTGGGAGCTGAGTCTGGAGCAGTGACATCGGAAAGCTCCCTCCCACACCGACTTGCCCGGTCCAGGTGTGCTGGGTAAGAACGGCAACAGTGCCTTGGAATCAATGCATATGGGGGAAAAGCAGGAACGGGGAACTGGTTTAAGATGATCAGATATGGTTATAATACTATACAATTAATAGCCAAGTATGTTTTACATCATACGAGGATTTTCATTTGCCAAGTCAGTCATTCAAATAAAAAGCAACGGAACGCACTAAATACATTTAAACATAAACATCCACTGCAGTCACTCCTCCACATTCCTTACTGTGATGGAAGGCGAAAAAAGTTAAATCTCTGACCTTCTTTGTTATATTAAATGGTGGTGCAGGTTCGAAGGGCCGAATGACTCACTCCTGCACCTATTTTTCTATGTTTCTATATTCATTGTCCATACCCCAGCTACCAGCCAGTAATTGCAACACATTCACTGTCATTATCTTTGTACCATGTTTTACGCGGAACCGAGAAATTGCAGTCCAATGTCAGTTATTAACACCTTAGGTGTCCTTACCTTAGTACTCTGTTGCCTAGGGGACTAAGAAGTCATGAGCTTTGTATTATGTTTGATTAAAGCACCGATTATTGTATTAACACTTCAATCTCCCTGACTTTTCGAATTCCTCCCCCATCAGGGAAAAGGTATAGAAGTGTGAAAACACACACCTCCAGAATCAAGGACAGTTTCTTCCCAGCTGTTATCAAACAACTGAATCATTCTACCACAACCAGAGTGCAGTGCAGAACAACAATCTACTTTTTTGATGACCCTTGGACATCCTTCATCGGACTTTGCTGGCTTTACCTTGCACGAAACGTTACTCCCTTATCCTATATCTATACACTGCAAATGGATCGATTATAATCATGTATTGTCTTTCTGCTGACTAGTTAGCATGCGACAAAAAGCTTTTCACTGTACTTTGGTACACGTAACAAATAACTAAACTAAAGAGGAATCCGACGTGGGGGTTCCACCGAGAACAAAGAGGGACCATTGGGGACTTTATTCAACACTTTGTAACCCTGTCAGCGCCCTATTGGTGGCGACCCCTTGCAGACTTTGTTTATTGTCTGCAAAACAAAGAATTTCACTGTTACATGTCACGTGTGATAATAAAGTTTCATTCATGCATTCATTCATTCACTCACACACTCACCTGATATTGTCTTCTTCCAGATAAGTTACTGGACTGGAAGCTAGTGTTCTAGAGGATTAAATCAATGACATGAGTTCAAATCTCAACCTAGCAGATGGAGAATTTAAATACAAGTAATTAAATAAATTGTCATTTAAAATAAATGTCAGACTGAATAGTAATGATCAGACTAAACTTAATTTTTTTCAGATTGAGTCTGAAGAAGGTTTCCGACCCGAAACGTCACCCATCCCTTTTCTCCAGACAGGCTGCCTGACCCGTTGAGTTACTCTAGCACTTTGTGTCTATCTTTGGTATAAAGCAGCACCTGGAGTTCTTTGTTTCTACTGAACGCAACTATCCACCTGCTCACTGATATCCTTGAATGAAGGAAATTGTCCTGAACCTGTTATGAATCCAGAAATGACATGCAAGGCAGGCGCATCTAGGGATGAACTGTAATTGCCTGTTTTCCCACAATATCCACACCCACAAACAAATATCAAAATGTATTTTAAAAATTGATCAGTAGATTATAAACATATATCAGGAATAACAGAATGGAGAGATCCTGGGCGGCACTGCGGTGCAGCAGGTGGAGCTGCTGCCTCACCACCCCAGAGAACCAGGTTCAATCATAACTTGCATGTTGTCTCCGTGACTGAATGGGTTAGCTCCGGGCGCTCCAGTTTCTTCCCACATTCCAAAGACGTACAGGTTTGTAGGCTAATTGGCTTGGTATAAATGTAACATTGCCTCTCGTGTGTGTAGGGTAGTGTTAATGTGCATGGATCGCTGGTCGGTGTGGACTAGATAAGTGAAGAGGAAAAGATTAGAGTAGACAAATGTAGATAATTTACAGTCAGATAAAGGTGAATTTATAATGCAAAACAAGGAAATGTTACACCAGTTAAATAAGTACTTTGGTTCTGTTCTCACTTATGCCCCTGTCCCACTTAGGAAACCTGAACGGAAACCTCTGGTGACCTTGCGCCCCACCCAAGGTTTCCATGAGGTTCCCGGAGGTTTTGGTCCCTCTCCCTAATGGTCGAATGTGGTTTGCGCGTGGGCGAGGCTTCTTCTGCGTTCCTTCGATTATTTCAACAAAATCAAAATCGGCCTCGACTAAAAATAAGTTGCCATTTGGTCGAAGCCAGTGGAGTGGGTCGCTATTTACTTACACGCAGTCGAAGGCAATCTCCTTCGATGACCGGCCATTTTGATTGGCTCATTGGAGTTTCACGACCTAGAATGGCCCACCGGAAGGTAAAATGTCCGGTAACTTTATTAAACTTCTTGAATCTGACTCCACTCCTTCTCCCCCCACCCCACTTCTCTCCCCCCTTCTCTCTCCCCTTCTCTTCCCCCCTCCCATGCTCTCTAAAGGACTTACCGTGCTCTGTGGCAGCCGTTTACCTTCCTCTTCATCGCGCAGACAGCGCTCCTCCGCTGTCCCTAGCCCCCACCTTCGCGATATGTTTGTGTGTGTGCGGTCGGTCGCAAAGATCCAATAGGATCTTTGGTCAGTAGATGCAGCTCACGCTTCAGTCGAGGTTTTGTGGAATTTTTTGAGGATGTAACAAGTAGAATGGATAAGGGAGAGCCAGTGGATGTGCTGTATCTGACCTTTCAAAAAGCCTTTGACAAGGTCCCACACAAGAGATTAGAGTGCATTATTAGAGCACATGGTATTGGAGGAAGAGTATTGACATGGATAGAGGACTGGTTGGCAGACAGGAAGCAAAGAGTAGGAATTAATGGGTCCTTTTCCGAATGGCAAGCAGTAAATAGTGGGGTGCCGAAAGGCCCAGTGCTGGTACCCCAGTTATTTACAATATACATTAACGATTTATAGGAGGGAATTAAATGTAACAACTCCATGTTTGCAGATGACACAAAGTTGGGTGGCAGGGTGAACCGCGAGCAGAATGCTATGCGGCTGGGCTTGTATACTCTGGAATTTAGAAGAATGAGAGGGGACCTTATAAAAACATTCGAGGCAAAGTGGGACCCGTTGGGTCCCATGTTCACGCGGGAGGGCTGGTCCCCCGAAGACAATATTCCATCTCTCCACCAATTCCAATATTGGTGGCCTGAGGGGGGGCTTTCTGGAGTGCTGGTATGGGTTCTTGGGGTGGCAGCTCAGTCCCTCAAGCCTGATGTGCTGGCAGCTCACTCACGGTTGATGGGTTGGCCGTTGACTCATGGCTATTCCTTGAAATTCCATTTCAAGCAGGGTGCAAGGCCTCCAAATCCAAATCCATTTTCCTACTATTTCAAGCAGGGTGCAAGGCCACCAAATTCAAGTGCAGTTTCTTACCACTTCGTGCAGGGTGCAAGGCCACCAAATTCAAGTGCAGTTTCCTACCACTTCAAGCAGAGTGCAAGGCCACCGAACTCCAGTGCAGTTTCATACTACTTCAAGCAGGATGCAAGGCCACCAAATTCAAGTGCAGTTTCATAACACTTCAAGCTGGATCCAAGGCCACCAAATTCAAGTGCAGTTTCGTACCACTTCAAGCAGGGTGCAAGGCCACCAAATACAAATGCAGATTCATACAATTTCATGCAGGGTGAAACCTCCACAAAACCACACAAAACACCAACACACAGTTCAGTAGACATTCAGTGTGTTCAGTTTATTCACAGCTCAGAGAAAGCTGCGACCTCTCCCTCCCCCATCATGCAGAGACTGAGCCACACCCACACCTCCGGGTTTTATAGCCCCTCCCCCTCCCCGTGGAAAAGATGAGGCCTTCATGACAGGACAGAGATGATCAACATTTTTTAAACACTAGTAAAACTTTCATTTTTCATTGATGGGAAGAATCCTCTGCACCTGCTGAGTGGAGGGGGACTGAGTAAGATGGCCAAAAGTCACAGCCGTAAGTGGCAGAGTTTCATCTAAAATTAATATAGACTGCAAACAGGAAGTTAGCCAAAGCACCCAAGCCACCATTTGCGGTAGTGCCTTTTCACTTCCAGCCAAAGCACCCAAGCCACCATTTGAAGTATTGCCTATTCACTTCAAGCCAAGGCCTCCAAGCCACCATTTGCAATAGTGCCTTTTCATTTCAGGCCAAAGCACCCTAGGCACCATTTGCAGTAGTGCCCTTTCACGACAAGCGAAAGCCCCCGTGCCACGATTTGCAGTAGTGCCTTTTCACTTCAAGCCTAAGCCCCCAAGCCACCATTTGCAGTAGTGCCTTTTCACTTCAAGCCAAAGCACCTCAGCCACCATTTGTAGTAGTGCCTTTTCACTTCCAGCCAAAGACGCCAAGCCACCATATGCAGTAGTGCCTTTTCACTTCTACCCAAAGCACCTCAGCCACCATTTGCAGTAGTGCCTTTTCACTTCCAGCCAAAGACGCCAAGCCATTTGCAGTATGTGCGGGAGTAGGCCATTCGGCCCTTCAAGCCAGCACTGCCATTCAATGTGATCATGGCTCATTATCCACAATCAGTACCCCATTCCTGCCTTCCCTCCATATCCCCTGACTCCACCGGCCTCCACCACTCTCTGAGACAGAGACTTCCACAGACTCACAACTCTCAGTGTGAAAAAGTGTTTCCTCTTTCCGTTCTAATTGGCTTACCCCTTATTCATAAACTATGGCCCCTGGTTCTGGACTTCCCTAACATCGGGAACATGTTTCCTGCCTCTAGAGTGTCCAATTCCTTAATAATCTTATATGTTTCAATAAGATCCCCTCTCATCCTTCTAAATTCTGGAATGTACAAGCCCATCTGTTCCCTTCTCTCAGCATATGACAGTCCTGCCATCCCGGTAATTAACCTTGTGAACCCACGTTGCACTCCCTCAATAGCAAGAATGTCCTTCCTCAAATTTTGAGACCAAAACGGCACACAATACTCCATGTGTAGTATTACTGGGGCCCTGTACATCTGCAAAAGGACCTCTTTGCTCCTATACTCAACTTCTCTGCGGTTAAAATCCTCCCCTGTTCTCTACACCCTCAACTCATGAAACCTCTAACCCGCTTTCTCCACATGTCCCTTCTTTCCAGAGAGAAGATCATCAGGAGTCATTGCGTCCCCACTTTTCTGAAGCCGTCAGAAGTCTTCAGGAGGAACTTGGACCTGTCAACATTCGTGCTGCTCTACGTCCTGCCGTTGGCGGTGATCACCGTAGCCTCCGCCACTGTGAGCAAGAAGCTATGGCTGAGGAAAAGCATTGGCGCTGTCATGGTGGCCCAGGCCGCCACTTAATGCCGCAGGAAGCAGAGGTCCATCTAGATGATCGTGCTGCTGGTGGTGGCTTTTGCCTTCTGTTGGTTCCCCCTCAATGTCTACACCTTCATGCACTCCGGCCAATTCAACAACACCCTCCACTTTGCCCTCCACTGGGTGGCCGTCAGCAGCACCTGTTGGAACCCCATCATCTACTGTTGGATGGACAACAGGTTCCGCTCCAACCTCATGACCCTTCTGGCCAAGTGTAGGGGGAGAAGGAGGAGAGGAGGCAAGATCGTGCCGCTCACCGCGGCCAGCGGAGATGGGAGGCAGTCGGGGTGACATTGGACGACAAGCCTGGCCCGTCCACGGAGAATAGGAGTTTCTACCTTGTTGGGCACAGGGGTAAAAATGGGGAGGTGAGTACACTTTAGACTTTACAGATACCCTGTGGAAACTTAGTATCATGTAAAGCCCAGGTATTATGGCCCAAGGCATCTGTACCTGTGCTGTATTATTCTATGTTTAGTTTAGTTTAGTTCAGTTTAATTCAATTTAGGTCAATTTAGTTCAGTTACACTAGTTCCATGGTAGCCTACTTTTCCACCCATTCCTGCGCTCCAGAACGTCTTTGATATTTGGGAGGAAATGGGAGCAGCCGAAGGAAACCCACGTGGTCACAGGGAAAACTCCACATGCACACACACGCAGAAGCACACACACACACATGCTCAAGCACACACACAGCACACACATGCACGCACACACGCACACACGCACACGCAGAAGCACACACACACACGCGCACACACACACAAGCTTGCACACACACACACACACACAAGCACATGCACACACACACACGCACACACACACGCACAAGCGCACACACACACAAGCTTGCACACACACACACAAGCACATGCACACACACGCACACACGCACAAGCGCACACACACACAAGCGCACACGCACACACACACACACACAAGTACACACACACACACGCACAAGCACACACAAACGCACATGCACACACACTCACACACACAAGCGCACACACACACACACATGCACACAGATACATACACACACACACACACACACACGCACGCACACAAGCACGCACACATGCAAGCACACGCACACACACATACACACACACACACACACACACACACACACAGATACATACACTCACACACACAGGCACGAGCACACATACATGAAACAAGGATATGGCGGACCAATTGAATAACTACTTTGATTCCGTCTTCACTAAGGAAGACATAAATAATCTGCCGGAAATAGCAGGGGACCGGGGGGTCAAAGGAGGAATTGAGTGAAATCCAGGTTAGTCGGGAAGTGGTGTTGGGTAAATTGAATAGATTAAAGGCCGATAAATCCCCAGGGCCAGATAGGCTGCATCCCAGAGTATTTATGGAAGTAGCTCACGAAATAGTGGATGCATTAGTGATAATCTTTCAAAACTTTAGATTCTGGAGTAGTTCCTGAGGATTGGCGGGTAGCAAACGTAACCCCTCTTTTTAAGAAAACGGTGAATTACAGACCAGTTAGTCTAACATCGGTAGTGGGGAAACTGCTAGAGTCAGTTATTAAAGATGGGATAGCAGCACATTTGGAAAGTGGTGGAATCATTGGACAAAGTCAGCATGGATTTACGAAAGGTAAATCATGTCTGACGAATCTTGTGGAATTTTTTGAGAATGTAACCAGTAGCGTGGATAAAGGAGAACCAGTGGATGTGGTATATCTGGACTTCCAGAAGGCTTTCGACAAGGTCCCACATAAGATATTAGAATACAAACTTAAAGCATATGGCATTAGGGGTTCAGTATTGATGTGGATAGAGAACTGGCTGGAAAACAGGAAGCAAAGAGTAGGAGTAAACGGGTCCTTTTCACAATGGCAGGCAGTGACTAGTGGGGTACCGCAGGGCTCAGTGCTGGGACCCCAGCTATTTACAATATCTATTAATGATCTGGATGAGGGAATTGAAGGCAATATCTCCAAGTTTGCAGATGACACTCTGGGGGGCAGTGTTAGCTGTGAGGAGCATGCTAGTAGACTGCAAGGTGACTTGGATAGGCTGGGTGAGTGGGCAAATGTTTGGCAGATGCAGTATAATGTGGATAAATGTGAGGTTATCCACTTTGGTGGCAAAAACAGGAAAGCAGACTATTATTTAAATGGTGGCCGATTAGGAAAAGGGGAGATGCAGTGAGACCTGGGTGTCATGTTACACCAGTCATTGAAAGTAGGCATGCAGGTGCAGCAGGCAGTGAAAAAAGCGAATGGTATGTTAGCTTTCATAGCAAAAGGATTTGAGTATAGGAGCAGGGAGGTTCTACTTCAGTTGTACAGGGTCTTGGTGAGACCACACCTGGAGTATTGCGAAAAGTTTTGGTCTCAAATCCGAGGAAGGAAATCATTGCCATAGAGGGAGTGCAGATAAGGTTCACCAGACTGATTCCTGGGATGTCAGGACTGTCTTATGAAGAAAGACTGGATAGACTCGGTTTATACTCTCTAGAATTTAGGAGATTGAGAGGGGATCTTATAGAAACTTACAAAATTCTTAAGGGGTTGGACAGGCTAGATGCAGGAAGATGTTGGGGAAGTCCAGGACAAGGGGTCACAGGTTAAGGATAAGGGGGAAATCCTTTAAGACCGAGATGAGAAAGACTTCTTTTCACACAGGGAGTGGTGAGTCTCTGGAACTCTCTGCCACAGAGGGTAGTTGAGGCCAGTTCATTGGCTATATTTAAGAGGGAGTTAAATGTGGCCCTTGTGGCTAAGGGGATCAGAGGGTATGGAGAGAAGGCAGGTACGGGATACTGAGTTGGATGATCAGCCATGATCATATTGAATGGCGGTGCAGGCTCGAAGGGCCGAATGGCCTACTCCTGCACCTAATTTCTATGTTTCTATGTTACATACACTCACATTCGCACACACAGACACACAGACACACAAACACACACACACTCACAGCACTCGAGGTCAGACCCGCGGATCTCTAGCGCGGTGAAGCAGCAGTTCTACCAATTGCACCGCAGAGCCACCACATAATGTGGCAACATATACTTCTCGGAGTACAGAAATACAGCATGCAAACAAGCCATTCAGCCCATCTCGGCATTGTTTTTCATCTCCCCACATTCCCATCAACAACTCGCTGAATTCTACCACTAAACACACATTGGGGGGAAATTTGTATTTGATAAAGTCCCACATAGGAGATTAGTGGGCAAAATTAGAGCACATGGTATTGGGAGTAGGGTGCTGACATGGATAGAAAATTGGTTGGCAGACAGGAAATAAAGGGTAGGAATTAACGGGTCCCTTTCACAATGCCAGGCAGTGACTAGTGGGGTACCGCAAGGCTCGGTGCTGAGATCGCAGCTATTTACAATATACAAGGCAGGAACGGGGTACTGATTGTGGATGATCAGCCATGATCACATTGAATGGTGGTGCTGGCTCAAAGGGCCAAATGGCCTACTCCTGCACCTTTTGTCTATTGTCTATAATTTACAGAGGGCAAATTAAGATACAAACTTGCACATCTTTGGGATATTAGTTTAGTTTAGAAATAGGGTGTGGAAACAGGCTCTTCACCCCACCGAGTCCGCACCAACCCGTGATCCCCGCACATTAACACTTTACACACACACACACTAGGAACAGTTTTACATGTATTACTAAGGCAATTAACCTGCAAACCTGTATGTCTTTGGTGTGTGGGTAGAATCTGCAGCACCCGGAAGAAATCGACGCGGTCGCAGAGAGAACCTGCAAGTTACCATTGAACACGTGTCTCCGCCGTGATGAGGCAGCGGCTCTACCTGCTGCGCCACAGTATTGCCTGGAATCTCTCCATTCTGTTAGTCCTGATATATGTTTATAAAGCCTTGACCATTTTTTAAATTATTCCCTCTGCTGTGGTTTATGCCATGCATAGCTGAGTACTCCTGGACCATTGACAACTTACATTCAATATATTCCTTTTCCATCAGAGTCACGTGAGTGATTCCGTGAAGACCCCGCCAATCCGCATGCGCGTCATTACGTCTGACACATGGCGCAGCGACCGGCTGGGAGGAGCAGCGCTTCTCCAGCGGTAAGTTTAAAAAAGCCTCAGGTAAGTGTCCAACTTGTTAGAGGTCGTTTCTGCGCTTGTTAAATCTTGTTACAGGAGGACAAGTCCAAGCTTGGAGAAATCGTTGATAGCAAGGCAAGCCGTTGCAAAAGTAAGTAAAGACAGCGGGAGTGTGGGTAGCGGGCGGCCGCCTAGTTCATCTACCGAGTCGCTAATAGCAAGACCAACGACTACAGACTTGGTGTCTGTGGGCACCGTGGCTGCGCCGGAGGGGCATAAGGCCACCAGAAAGTCTGCACGGCCGATAGACTCGGACGAGTCCGGTCGGGAGGGTTCTCCCTCGTAAATGGATACCATGTTACGGATATCCAGGATGGAGCTCCTACTGGAGAGGATGCTCCATCAAGAGCGCCGGCCTCTCCAAGAGCCCGCGCCAGCAGCACCTACAGGGCTGCCTAGTGTCTCCCTCTTGGAGGAGGAGAGCATAACGGGTCAGTATGATTCTGACGCTGAATCTGTGGGCTTAGCAGTGGAGGCTGTCCCAAGAGATGAAGGACATGGGCCAGATGTCCCATTCCTGGCGGCAAGGTTTGCCATCCCAACAGACTCCGGAGAGCCGCTGGGTGAAGTGCTGGTTGCGAGTGTAAAATACTTGGCCTCACACCAGCTCCAGGAGCTGGCCATGGATGCAACGGCCAAGAGGTGCGAAACCCCGGATAATTGCATCCTGCTTAAAGTGCCG
Source organism: Okamejei kenojei (assembly GCA_035221665.1). NCBI lineage: Eukaryota > Metazoa > Chordata > Chondrichthyes > Rajiformes > Rajidae > Okamejei > Okamejei kenojei. The sequence continues at coordinate 31,381 of JAVHYY010000173.1, forward strand.
GCTGTAAAATATGCCATCTGAGGCCATATGGGCGTAGGCATCTGGGCGCAGGAGATAGGCTGGTAAAAGGTCTAGTGTACACTCAAAATGAAGCTCACTATAGCCAGCCTTAATATCAATGGGGGCAGGGGGTCTCTCCGTAGGTATCACCATCTCTCAGTGCTCAGGGACGGGAGGTATGCGGTGAGCTTCCTGCAGGAAACACACACTGTGGCCAGTGATGAACCCACCTGGCTCCTCGAGTGGGAAGGGGGGTTCTACATGAGCCATCTCAGCTCCAATTCGAGTGGAGTGGCATTCCTGTTGGCCCCGTCTTTCCAGCCGGAGATCCTCAGAGTGCAGGACATTGTACCAGGCCGTTTGCTGTATCTGGCCGAGCGTTTGGATGGCGTGCCAATACACTTCATTAATGTGTACGCCCCCAAGATCGGCGCAATGCAGACACGCTTAACAAGGGAAGTGACCACGTTGTTGAACACTATCGACCGTGGGGAGTGTGTTTTCCTTGGGGGAGATTTTAATTGTACCCTCGAGGCGAGAGATCACTCTGGCGTTCAGCGTGACCCGGCTGCAGTAAAGTCTTTAAGGGAGATGGTGGACTCTTTTGAGCTGGTAGATGCTTGGCGGAATTTTCATCCTGACTCTAACGCCTTCTCGTACAGGTTTGAGGGTGGTGGTTCCCGTATTGACCGTTCATATGTGTCCAAGGCCTATGTCTCCTGTGTTTCAGCGGCCTCCATGCGGCCGGCACCATGCTCGGACCATTGCCTGGTGCGAGTGGATTTTATCCCGACGCGCACACGGGCTGGGTCCGCATACTGGCATTTTAATAGCCAGCTGCTGGAGGATCGCCGATTCCGGGATTCCTTCAGGCAGTTCTGGGCGAGGTGGAGAGAGAGGCAGGGGCGTTTCCTTTCCCTAAGGCAGTGGTGGGACGTGGGGAAGGCCTACGTCCATCTGTTTTGTCAGGACTACGCGAGGGGGTCGACCAAGGGTCGGGACTCCGAGATCGGACGGCTTGAGAGGGAGTTGCTCGACTCAGTGGCTCGTCTGGATCAGACTGGTGGGGCTTCGTGTGAGTGGGAGGAGTACCAGGAGAAGAAGGGAGCACTGAGGGACTTGCAGCTTAGGAGGTCCCGGGGCGCGTATGTGAGGTCGCGAGTCCAGATGTTGCACGATCTGGATCGAGCCTCCCCCTTTTTCTTTTCTCTGGAGAAGGGGCGAGGAGCCCGCAGGCAGCTTGTAGAGTTGCTTGCGGATGATGGCTCCTCTGTCACGGATCCAGAGCGCAAGGACCCTGCGGAGATACGTCTACTCAGACTACCCTCCTAAATGGCACGTGCTGGCGACGTACTTTTTCCGCCAGGGGCGCTGCCTTCAAGAGGGCTCAAAGCTCCCAGTAGCGGGTATGAGTCGACGCGCACGGCGGGAGTTGCCTGGCTTTTACCGTGACCTCCTGAAGGCCAGGAATTTGGTCACCTTCAGCCAGGGCGCTGCTCCTCAGGGGGAGGGGGGTGTTGTGGCTGTGACGGGGGGTGTTGAGGAGAGGCGTGTGCGTGGAGCGGTTCCGGATGAGCTTACCCCCGCTCCATCGGAATTGTTCATAGGACCCATGGCCCGGGTCCCTCCCCGAGAGCCGGCCCCACACAACATGAGCCGCCTTACTGAGATGCCCAGCGTGCCGTTCCGTGATGCGGAGAGGCGCGTGTTGTACAGGCTGCTCTTGCACACTCTCCACTTCCTCGCCCTTGTCTTCCGTCCAGACACGCCCTGGCGGTCCGTGTTACCACCTGACGAGGGGAGCGGTCCTCAGTGGAGGTCTCTCCATAAGGGAGTCCTCCCCCTTTACATCGGGGACCTGGGGTGGAGAGTGTTGCACAAAGGCGTGGCCTGTAACAGGTACTTGAGCCGGTTCACGGACTCGTCCGCCGCCTGTCACTGCTGCGGCGAGGATGAGACCGTGTTCCACATCTACATGGAGTGTGAGAGGTTGCAGCCCTTGTTCGAGTATCTGAAGGGGCTGCTCCTCAAGTTTTGGCTCCACTTTAGTCTGACACTATTGATTTTTGGGTAAAGAGGGGGGAGGGTTGGGAGGGAGGAGGGGGTCTCCCTGTCGGTCTGCTCCTGGGCCTGGCCAAGATGGCCATTCCCGGGTCCAGGCAGTGGGCAGTCGACGGCCGCACAGCAGTCGGCTGCCTGCCCCTTTTCCGGGGTTACGTCCGTGCCCGCGTGTCCCTAGAGAGGGAACACGCGGTGCCCACGGGGACTGTGGAGGCTTTCCGTGAATGCTGGTCACCGCAGGAGGTCGAATGTATTATTGATAAAAATGATAATATTTTAATTTGAGAACTTTCTTTGTAAAATGCCAATATAGGCATTCTCTGATCGTGTTACTGTTTTGTATTTGTTTGTTCTGAATAAAAGCATTTTGTTAAAAAAAAATTTTAAAAAAAAAGGGCAGGGTCAGGAGAGGAGCTGTTCTGCTGGCGGGGAGGATTTAATGAACTTTCGGAAGGTTTTGTTTGGCGGGGAGGAATAAAACCAGTCAGACTTTGCAGTTCGAAGCTTTGTCGGACTGCGGAGACTTTCTTTGTTCAAAGATTCCTCTAATTAGTGAGGAATTGTCCGTGTATCTGGAAAGCCCTAGGAGCGGCAGTGGCTGGCGGAAGGCCAAGTTTCACTTGAACTGGTGGGCGATGTGTCTGGAGCAGTAACATCGGAAAGCTCCCTCCCACACCGACTTGCCCGGTCCAGGTGTGCTGGGTAAGAACTGCAACAGTGCCTTGGAATCAATGGATATGGGGGAAAAGCAAGAACGGGGAACTGGTTTAAGATGATCAGATATGGTTATAATACAATACAATTAATAGCCAAGTATGTTTTACAACATATGAGGAATTTCATTTGCCAAGTCAGTCATTCAAATAAAAAGCAACGGAACGCACTAAATACATTTTAACATAAACATTCACTACAGTCACTCCTCCACATTCCTCACTGTGATGGAAGGCGAAAAAAGTTCAATCTCTGCCCTTCTTTGTTATTTTAAATGGTGGTGCAGGTTCGAAGGGCTGAATGGCTTACTCCTGCACATATTTGTCTATGTTTCTATATTCATTGTCTATACCTTGGCTCAGCAGCACTCAGAAGCTACCAGCCAGTAATTGCAACATATTCACAGTCATTACCTTTGCACCATGTTCTACACGGAACCGAGAAATTGCAGTCCAATGTCAGTTATTAACACCTTAGGTGTCCTTACCTTAGTACTCTGTTGCCTAGGGGACTAAGAAGTTATGACCTTTATATTATGTTTGATTAAAGTACCGATTATTTTGTTAACACTTCAATCAACCTGATGTATAAATGCACTGCTGTGTCGACTTAACATTGGCATCGTGATCACAGCCTTTGACTGAGACACTTCAACCCTTGTGCAAGTAAAATAAACCAACTGTTGAATATTAATGATTTGAGTCCTTAAGTCTTATTAATGTTCATGACATGAACACTGATCAGAAAGACATGGCTTTAGTGAGAGGAGCGGAATAATGGCCTCAAGATTAATGAATGGTGCAGGATTCAAGGGGCTGAATATCCATGCCTACCTCTACAAAAGGGTCTCAACCCACATTATCACATACCCAGGCACTCCAGAGGTGTTGAGTTACTCCAGCATTTTGTGTTCTACCTGCCTCTGATCCTTAATTTGTACTCCTGCCCTGTGATCGGTCCAAGAACCAAGAAAGCACACCAATGCCTCGATTTCCTGAGAAAGCTTAGGAAGTTTGACATGTCCCTGACAACTCTCATCAACTTCTACAGATGCACCATAGAAAGCATTTTATCAGGATGCATCACAGCTTGGTTTGGGAACAACTCCATCCAAGACAGCAAGAAATTGCAGTGAATTGTGGACGCAGCCCAGACCATCACTCAAACCAACCTCCCTTCAATCCTCACATCACCGTCTATATCTCTCGTTTCCCTGATCCCTGACCAGTCTGAAGAAGGGTCTCGACCCGTAACGTCGCCTATCTCCTTTGCTCCTTAGATGCTGCTGCACCCGCTGAGTTTCTCCAGCCTTTTGTGTAACCTCCCTTCAATTGACTACATTTATAACTCACGCTGCCTCGGCAAGGCCAGCAACATAATCAAGGACCCTGGCATCTCCCTCTTCTCTGCTCCCCATTCAGGCAAAAGGTATTAAAGTGTGAAAACACACAGAACCTCCAGAATCAGGGACAGTTTCTTCCCAGCTGTTATCAGACAACTGAATCATCCTACCACAACCAGAGTACTGTGCTGAACAACAATCTACTTTTTTGATGACCCTTGGACATTCTTCATCGGACTGGACTTTGCTGGCTTTACCTTGCATGAAATATTACTCCCTTATCATGTATCTATACCCTGCAAATGGATCAATTATAATCATGTATTGTCTTTCTGCTGACTGCTTAGCATGCAACAAAATGCTTTTCACTGTACTTTGTTACACGTAACAAATAACTAAACCAAAGAGGGACCCGACGTGGGGGTTCCACCGAGTACAAAGAGGGACCACTGGGGACTTTATTGAACACTTTGTAACTCTGTCAGCGCCCTATTGGTGGCGACTATTTGCAGACTTTGTTTATTGTCTGCAAAACAAAGAATTTCACTGTGACATGTAACGTGTGATAATAGAGTTTCATTCATGCATTCATTCACTCACACACTCACACACTCACCCGATATTGTCTTCTTCCAGAAAAGTTACTGGACTGGAAGCTAGTGTTCTAGAGGATTAAATCAACAACATGAGTTCAAATCTCAACCTAGCAGATGGAGAAGTTAAATTCAAGTAATTAAATATTTTGTCATTTAAAAAAAATGTCAGACTGAATAGTAATGATCGGACTAAACTGAATTTTTTCCAGATTGAGTCTGAAGATGATTTCCGACCCGAAACGTCACCCATCCCTTTTCTCCAGACAGGCTGCCTGACCCGCTGAGCTGCTCTAGCACTTTGTGTCTATCTTTGGTGTAAAGCAGCACTTGCAATTCTTTGTTTCTACTGAACGTAACTATCCATCTGCTCACTAGTATCCTTGAATGAAGGAAATTGTCTTGAACCTGTTTCCAATCCAAAAATTACATGCAAGGCAGGTGTATCTAGGGATGAACTGCAATTGCCTGTTTTCCCACAATGTCCACACCCACAAAACAAATACCTAAATATATTTTAAAAAATTAGTCAGTAGATTATAAACATATATCAGGACTAACAGAATGGAGCGATCCTGGGCGGCACTGTGGTGCAGCGGGTAGAGCTGCTGCCTCACCACGCCAGAGACCCGGGTTCAATCATAACTTGCACGCTCTCTGGGTTTGCTCCGTGTGCTCCAGTTTCTTCCCACATTCCAGAGACGTACAGGTTTGTAGGTTAATTGGCTTGGTATAAATGTGACATTGGCTCTCATGTGTGTGTAGGGTGTTGTTAATGTGTGTGGATCACTGGTCGGTGTGGACTAGATATGTGAAGGGGAAAAGATTAGTGTAGACGAATATAGGTAATTTACAGTAAAAAAAAGGTGAATTTATAATGGGAAACAAACAAATGTTAGATAAGTACTTTGGTTCTGTCTTCACTAAGGAAGACACAAACAATCTCCCAGAAATACTAGATCCTCCCGAGGATCTAGTGGGAGGGAAGAACTGAAGGGAATCCACGTTAGTCAGGAAATGGTGTTAGGTAAACTGTTGGGACTAAGGACAGATAAATCCCCAGGGCCTGATGGTCTGCATCACAGAGTACTTAAGGAGGGAGAGAGAAAGCGGGGAATTATAGAACAGTTACCCTTACATCGGTAGTGGGGAAGATGCTTGAGTGGATTCTTAAAGGTGTAATAACAGCACATTCGGAAAACAGTGACAGGATCAGTTAAAGTCAGCATGGATTTAATGTATGAAAGGGAAATCATGCTTGTCAAATCTTCTGGAATCTTTTGACGATGTATCAAGTAGAATGGATAAGGGAGAGCCAGTGGATGTGGTGTATCTGGACTTTCAAAAAGCCTTTGACAAGGTCCCACTCAAGAGATTAGAGTGCAATATTAGAGCACATGATATTGGAGGTAGGGTATTGACATGGATAGAGAACTGGTTGGCAGACAGGAAGCAAAGAATAGGAATTAACGGGTCCTTTTCCGAATGGCAGACAGTGAATAGTGGGGTGCTGAAAGGCTTAGTGCTGGTACCCCAGTTATTTACAACATATAATAACGATTTAGACGAGGGTAATTAAATGTAACATCTCCCTGTTTGCGGATGATACAAAGTTGGGTGGCAGGGTGAGCTGTGAACAGAATGCTATGCGGCTGCAGGGTGACTTGAAGAGGTTGGGTGAGTGAGTAGATGCATGGTAGATGCAGCATAATGTGGATAAATGTGAGGTTATCCACTTTGGAGGCAAGAACAAGGCAGGTTATTAGCTGAATAGTGTCAGATTCGGAAAAGGGGAGGTGCAACGAGACCTGGATGTCCTTGTACATCAATCACTGAAACTGAACCTGCAGGTACAGCAGGCAATGAAGAAAGCAAATGGCATGTTGGTCTTCATAGGGAGAGGATTTGAGCATAGGAGCAAGGAGGCCCTACTGCAGTTGTACAGGCCAATACCCTGGAGTATTGTGTGCAGTTTTGGCCTCATAATTTGAGGAAGGACATTCTTGATATTGAGGGAGTGCAGTGTAGGTTCACCAGGTTAGTTCCCGGAATGACGGGACTGACATATGATGAAAGAATGGGTCAATTGGGCTTGGATTCACTGGAATTTTAAAGGAACATGTGAAATTCTTTAGGGATTGGACAGGCTTGATGCAGGAAAAATGTTGCCCATGTTAGTGGAGTCCAGAACTAGGGGTCAGGATTTAAGAATAAGGAGTAGGCCATTTCGGACTGAGATGAGGAAAAACATTTTCACCCAGAGAGTTGTGACAGTGGAATTCTCTGTCAGAGAAGGAGTGGAGGTCAATTCACCGGAAGGTTTTGAGAGAGTTAGATTTAGCTCTGAGGACTAAAGGAATCAAGGGATATGGGGAAAATGCAGGAACGGGGTACTGATTTCCGATGATCAACCATTACCATATTGAATGGTGGTGCTGGTTCAAAGGGCCAAATGGCCTACTCCCGCATCTATTCTTTTAAATTTTTATGTTTCTGTGACCCAGTAGGCCCGTTTTCTGTTTCCACACCATATCTGTAAACTAAACTAATATCCCAAAGACGTGTGGGTTTGTATGTTAATTAGCCCTCTGTAAATTGCCCCCGAGTGTGTGGTGAGTGATAGAATTCAGCGGGGAGTTGATGGGAATGTGGAGAGATTACAAAACAATGCTAAAATGGGCTGAAGGGCCTGTTTGCATGCTGCATCTCTCTACTCCGAGAAGTATATGTTGCCACATAATGTGGTGGCTCAGCGGCACATTTGGTAGAGCCGCTAAATCACTGCACCAGAGATCGGGTTCAATCCTGACCTCGAGTGCTGTGCAGTGTGTGTGCACGTGTGCGTGTGTACCAAAATAATGCAAATAACAGAAATTTTGCTTTTTTATTTTTATTTTTATTTTTTAAAGATGCAGTGCGGAAACGGGGCTTTCGGTCAACCAAGTCCGCACCGACTGGCGATCCCCACACATTATCTCTATCCTTCACACACTAGGGACAAGTTTATATTTATAGAAAGCCAATTAAGTTACAAACCAAGCACATCTTTGGTGTGTGGGAAGAAGCCGAAGATCTGGGAGAAAAACCATGCAGTCATAGAGAGAATATACTAATTCCGTGCAGACCCATAGTCGTAATTGAACCCGGGTTTTGGCGCGTAAAGAGCTGTAAGGCAGCAACTCTACCATTGTGCCACAGTGTTGCACGTTCCTACACATCAAACCACGTCCCCGGTTCACAATTACCCTACTCTGCCAAAGGAGGTAGTTGAGGCAGGTACATCACAATGTTATACCACCAGGTGGCGCCACCAATGGCTGCCTCACCTACGGTCTTTCTGTCCTTTCCTTCCTTGTTGTTTTAATAGTTTGTGTGAAATGTATGTTTTTCCTGTTCGTTTGCTTGTTTATGTGGGGGGTGGGTGGGGGGAGTTGGGGGAAGCTTTTTCTTACCTCGACGGAGAAGCGTTTTTTGCCGTATCACATCTCGGTCCGCACTGCAGCCTAACATCAAGGAGTTGGCGGCCTTTGATGGAGACCGACTTTGAGAGCTCCACTGTGGGACACTGCGGACTTAACATCAGGGAACTTGCGATCCCTGTCGGGGGTCGACTTTGGGGATCCAACCGCGGGTGCCTGCGGATTTTAACATCACGGAGCTTGTGGTCACTCATTAGAGACCGACTTTCGGAACTCCAACCCACAGGAGCTTAGACCGCCCCAACGTGGGAACTTCAACCGCCGGCTGCGGGAGCGGCGATCGCCCCCACGGATGGTTCGACTGCCCCGACCACAGGAGAATAAAGAGGAAGAAGATGGACTTTATTGCTTTCCATCACAGTGAGGAATGAGGGGAATCCGCTGCGGTGGATGTTTATGTTAACTTTTATGTGGTTGTGTGCGTTGTTGTTTTATTTTACTTCGGAGTCACGTGAGTGACTACGTGAATAGAAGCCCGTACAGCCGTTGGTGCGTCATGACGTCAGACGCTGGTGCAGTCGGGAACGGTTGGAGCAGCAGCGCTCCTCCGAGCGGTAAGTTTAAACAGGTTACACGAAAAGCTGGAGAATTCAGCGGGTGCAGCAGCATCTAAGGAGCGAAGGAGATGGGCGACGTTTCGGGTCGAGACCCTTCTTCAGACTTCACCCTCCATTCTCCAGCATCTGCAGTTTTCGTTAACAGGTTTAAACGGAGGTAAGGTTTGTTGAAATACTTTACCACAGGTCATTTTCTGCAACGGTTGGGAGTAGATATGTTGCAGAAAGTGAAGAAGGTGTCGGCGAGGCGCTCCGGGGGTAGAAAGGAGAGTGACCAGGAGAGTGTTGAGGATGGAGGCCCGTCTGGTACACCTGGTCCGGTGCTGGCTACACAGTCAGTGGTTGCGGACCCACTGCCGGGGGGGCAGTGGAGGCTTGTCAGTAGGGCGGAAGGCCACTGGCAAGTCTCTGTGGCCCGTAGATGAGTCGGGCCTGGAGGTTATACCCTCCATAGGAGGGTCCGTTTGCTCACGGCTCTCCCACGTCGAGATTCTATTACAAAAGAATGCTCGACAGGGACCAGCTCCGTGAGGAGGAGTGGTGCCCAAGCCAGGCTGATGGAGAGCTTGTGCTAGCAGCACCTGTTTCAGGGCTGCAGAACTATCCTGCCTGTGAGGAGGATGTTCTATCAGGGCCGTTTGCTGACACTGTTTCTATGCTGGGGGAGAGCAAGGTGTTCGGTTGGAGGTAATTCCGAACATTGCTGGGAAGTTTGCTGAGTGTAGAGAGGCAGGAAAGGCGATTGATGTAGAATTGGCCGAAGCCATTCAGTATATGCTCTCCCACCAGTTACAGGAGCTAGCTATGGATGAAGTAGCAAAAAACTATAAAGCTCCTGTTAATTGTGATCTCCTGAAGGTACCGGTGGTTAATCACCAAATTTGCATAGATGGGTTTGCCTGCTAGGGCCCAGGAGATGAAGTTTTAAAAAAGTGCTTAAACTGTTGTAAGCAGGTATTACAGCTGTGGTGAAAGTTATTGATACAAATGATATGATTGAAGCACACCAGGATGAACTGGGACTCCTTTGTAATGCATTTTGAAATTAATAATGTCGGGAGGGCCGCTATTAGGCCAGTGCTAACCCGAGTTTGGCGAGTTGTGCAAACCGACCAGTGTACCACCACGAAATCTGTTGTTTGGTGGTAACCTTGCAAAAAGGGTCAAAGACTGTTATGAGGTTGTTATAACCATGGCCCTCATTAAGCTAGCTGGAAGCAAGGCAAAAAAGGTTCTCTACAAGAAGTCGAGGACAACAAGGCCGCAAGGAAAGATGCTGGTAAGGAATATAACATTTGACAGACGATGAATTAACTGATGTTCCTGTTCAAATTGGGGAAGGTTAAAATTGTTCTCAAACAATGGCAGCAGTTGACATCAGATTTGTTCATACTTAGTGTATTGAAGGGGTGAAAAATTGGATTTTACTATGACAGTCTACCTAATCAACATTTTCCTAGTCGTAAACTTATTTTTCAGATGAGGAAAATGTGCTTATTCAAGCAGAGATTCAGTCGTTACATAAGAAGGGGTATTTGAGCCTTCTGTCTATCAAAGTCAACAATTTCTGTCAAGTATATTTCCCAGATCTAAAAAGACTGGGGGATGTAGAATTATTCTGGATTTATCGAATTTGAACAAATTTGTTTGTTATAGGCATTTCAAAATGGAGACCTTTACCACGGGCAAACATCTAGTGTCCAAAGGGTATTATATGGCAACCATTGATTTAAAGAATGCGTATTACGCAGTGTCTATTCATGGTGATGATAGAAGATATTTGAAATTTATTTGGATGACTGAGCTGTGGCAATTCAGGACATTGCCGAATGGATTAACTTCAGCTCCTAGATTATTTACTAAATTGGTAAAACCTGTGTTAGCATTGCTTAGAGCTCAGGGGCATGTGGTAATGGCCTATTTAGATGATTTCTGATTGTTGGAAAGACTCATGCTGAAACTCAATCATCAGTTTCCGTTGTTAAAATCACTTTTGAACAAATGGGATTTGTTATTCACCCAGGTAAATCTAAATTATCACCAGTCCAAATTATTGATTATCTGGGATTTACCATTAATTCCAATCACATGTTGGTAACTTTGCCCAGGGATAAATTGAATCAGTTAATTGAGGACTGTGTTAATCTCGTTGGAGAACAACGGCCTTTGATTAGACAAGTAACCAGTTTTATTGGGAAGTTGATCGCGCGGGCCGGCGCCGCCCGGGCTCTGGGCCGGGCGTGGCGTGGCTCGAAATGGCGCCAGGCCCGGCAACCCTCCCCCACTGCGCACGCGCGGCCACTGGGGCCCGGCAACCCTCCCCCACTGCGCACGCGCGGCCACTGGGGCCCGGCAACCCTCCCCAACTGCGCAGGCGCGGACACTAGGGCCCGGCAACCCTCCCCAACTGCGCAGGCGTGGACACTAGGGCCCGGCAACCCTCCCCCACTGCGCACGCGCGGCCACTAGGGCCCGGCAGTGCCGCTGATCGCGCGGGCCGGCAAACCGGGGACACATGGCGCCGGCGTTCACCACGGGAGGAACACCGGCGTGGCGGTGTTCCGTAACAGCATGTTTGGCTGCCGGAACACCGTAAAAAGGTTATTTCGCCGGGACAAAATACGGCGAATCCGGGACACTTGGCATCTCTGGGTATTGGTAGTGCCAGATTGGCCTACACGAGCATGGTTTCCCGTTGTATTACAAATGGCTAGGGAGCCTTACATGCTTATGCCCAAGAATAAAAATCTACTGGTAAATCCTGTCACTGGGGATCAACATCCTTTATAGGATCGTATTGATCTGTTAATTTGCAGATTTTAAGGAGGCCATACCTGGGGAGAGGACTGTCTCATCGGACGGTGGATGTTCTCACGTCGGCCTGCAGGGATAGTACACAGCAGCAATATATCACCTATATAAGGAAGTGGGAAGCAATTCTGCCTACAGCAGGATATTGTATATCACACGGCAGGGATCACGGATGTATTGGAGTTTGTCAACTCTTTATTTTGACCAAAAAAAAAAATTAAGTTACAGTGCAATTAATTCAGCCAGAAGTGCTCTGTCTTCTTATTTACCTATGAATGCAGAATTGCATCCAGTAGGGACACATCCATTAGTTCACGATTCATGAAGGGAGTTTTCAATTCTAATCCTCCTAAACTCAGGTATGCCGGTATTTGGAATGTGAGTGAGGTTTTTATGCTTCTTCGCCAGTGGGCTCCGGTTACAAGCCTATCTACAGCCAAATTAACTATGAAGGTGGTCATGCTTCTGGTGTTGGTTTCAGCCCAACGTGTACAAACATTGCAAAAGCTACGGCTAGATAGAATTCATGTGTCGGCTGATGCCATTATATTTTATGTCTATGATTTGCTTAAACATAATAAAAGAGGCATGACAGGATGTAAGATTGTGTTTTCAGCATACCCCGCAGATGATCGCTTCTGTATAGTCTCACATTTATCTCGTTACATTGAGATTACTAAACCTCTGAGAGGAACAGAGTTGGCTTTGTTTATTAGTCACAAAAAACCACACAGTAAGGTGTCGGTGCAAACGATTTCAAGGTCCTCGCGGCCGCAGGATGGTCCAGTGAGCTAACTTTTCAGAGGTTTTGTCACAAGCCGATTTCAAGGCTCGGGGTGTTTGCTGATTCTGGTGTCAGTACTGTTACATTTTTCCCCTGAGTTAGAGGGGTTTGTTATGATTTGTTTGTAAATAAACTGTTATTTCATTTAACAAATGTATTACTGATGCATGATTGATTGTTAACGACTTTTGAGTCAATCCAGGCAGTGTGAACGTCGGATTTGAGTCTGCGGCGTGAATTCACAGTGCTTTGAAGTCTTCACGTAGTCACTCACGTGACTCCGAAGTAAAATAGTAAGATTAAACGAGAACTTACCAGTTTGAAGTTTGATCTTTATTTTATGAGGAGTCGAGTTGAGGGACTCGACGGACGTGCCCTCCGCTCCCACCCTCATAGATCTCATCTGGTAGTTCTAGTTTTATCATCTTACCGTTATACTTCGGTCATTGTTAGCTGTGAATTCATTCCGCTGCTTTGAAGATTGACGCACCAACGGCTGTACGGGCTTCTATTCACGTAGTCCCTCAACTCGACTCCTCATAAAATAAAGATCAAACTTCAAACTGGTAAGTTCTCATTTAATCTTACTATTTTAGTGCGGTTATATGGTAATTCGCATATCATTGTAGTTTAATTGGTACACGTGACAATAAAAGACCTTTGAAACCATTGAATGTTGAAAAGGCATTTGTGCATGGGTGGGAAAGGCTTAGAGGGATATGGTCCAAATGCAGGCAGGTGGGAATAGTGTAGTAGGGACGAGGGCCTGTTCCCATGCTGTATGACTGTGACTCTATGATTCCGAGCACAGGTTGGGAACCAGCAGCAGGTGGCTTTAGAGCACTTCTTATTATCCCGAATGTACTCTCAAACATCCGTCTCATTACACATCATTTCCTCATCAACAGCCTGCTCTTTTAACTGAAGTACTCAGCTTCTCTAAGAGAACCAGTTATACCTGCGGAACTGTTGATGTCTCCATTTACAATGGACCACAATTACTGTGGCAGAGGTGCTAACACCGTCTGTTAAAAGTTTGGATTAGCTTACTTCAGTTTACTTTAGTTTAATTTAGTTTAGAAATACAGTGTTGAAACAGGCCCTTATATCATTTTTACCGAAGCTAATTAACCTCCAAACCTACACGTATTTGGAGTGTGGGAGGATACCAGAGATCCTGGAGAAAACGCATGCGGGTTATGGGGAGAACATACAAACTCCGTACAGACAAGCACCCACTGTCAGGATCATACACGGGTCTCTGGCGCTGTGAGGCAGCAACTCTACCGTTACGCCACTGTCATGCCCAAAGTTCTCGCTTCTTGAGTCAATGCAGAGACCACAACTGCTTAGAGCCCCCACTGTGATAATTCAAGATTCTATGCAAGGCTGACATGTGTCCTGCTTACTAGGCTCAGTGACAAGCTCCTGGAAATGAAACAAACAACTGCTGTCGCGTAGGAAGGAACTGCAGATGCTGGTTTACACCAAAGATAGACACAAAATTCTGGAGTGACTCAACGGGACAGGCAGCATGTCTGGCGAGAAGGAATGGGTGGCTTTGGGTCAAAACCATTTTTCTGACTGTTTCAGCAGAGAAACTCAGTTGGTCAGGCAAACTGCATCAAATTAATTTCCACTTCTGTCAAAATCTGTCTCTCCAGCAGATTCCAATCAACACCTTCCTTCTGTTCTATACTAGTGTTTCATTGCCCATTAGTCTCTGCACGCCATCCACACCAACTCATCCGCTCTCGGGGTAAAGGATATGTGATAGAAACAGAATTAAGTCTACTCAACTCCCTATCAATTAATTACCTTGCTATCAAGAAACTTGCTTTAGAACAACTCTGGCAAGTTTGATTTATCCTGAGAAGTTTTGTTTCAGTTAAATGAAGGATTCATTTCTTTTTATCCAATAATTTTACTTTTGTGCCTGATTATGATTATTCTGCAGTTTCCCCTGGTTATTGCTGGGGAATGTTTTCCTACTGTTATGCTGTTATCGGGCAACCAAACCATCCTATCAACAACTAGAGAGCAGTCCTAAACTACTATCGACCTCATTGGAGACCTTCGGACTATCTTTGATCGAATGCTATCTTGCACAAAATGTTGTTCACATGATTCCCTTGATCATGTATCTGTACATGTGGACGGCCCGGTTGTAATCATGTATTGTCTTTCCGCTGACTGATTAGCACGTGACAAAAGCTTTCCACTGTACCTTGGTACATGTGACAATAAACTAAACTAAAATACCATGAGGGGCAGCACTTTGGTGCAACCATTGGCCGCATGGTAACACAGCGTTAGATTTGCTGCCTTGAAGCACCAGAGTCACAGGTTCGATCCCAGATTCAACTACGGGTGCTGCCTGTACAGAAATTTTTGCATTATTGCCGTGACCTGCATGGGTTTTCTCTGAGTGCCCCGATTTCCTCCTACACTCAAAAGACGTACAGGTTTGTAGGTTAATGAGTTTCTGTCAAATTGTTAAAAATGTCCCCCGGGTGTAGGATAGTATGGGGCGATCGTGGATGGCGCAGACTTGGAGTGCTGAAGGCCGTGTTTCCATGCTGTATCTCTAAAGTTGGATGTCTAAAGTCTCCCACAGCCTCTGTTCAGTGAACTTGTGTAACGTTGTCTGCGCCAGAAAAGTGGCGACACGTGCACTGCCCAGGTGAGGTCTGTATGATGCAGTTCAGTTCAGTTCAGTTTATTGTCATGTCTCGTGTATCAAGGGACAGTGAAAAGATTTTGTTTTTACCCGGTTGCATGAAAAACAAAGCATTTCTCTGTACCAAGGTACAAGTGTGTGTGTGTGTCTTTGTGCAATTGTGGCGAATTAGATGCACAGACTCTTTTGCCCAGATAGTTGAGGGAGATACAAGAACAAAATTTAAAAGACACTTGGACAGGTACATGGATAATAAAGTCTCAGCGGAATATGGGCAACATGTGGACTAATGGGACCAACAGATAGGTCGGCATGAACGAGGTGGGCCAATGGACATGTTTCCGTGCTTTATGGTCAGTCCCTGAATTCACCCTGAGTCAAAGGGCGGGTGGGGGGGGGAAACCACGTGATGTGACGAACGTTTCCAATGGAGAGTGGGTGATGGGGGACCAGATGATGCTGCTCTCTCCACAGAGCCATTTGCATACACATCCCGCAGATTGATGGCCTGTGTGGTGTTGCCACACTCTCGTCTTTAGATGTAATCTACAAATTACATTGAAACATTTTATATATTTTTAAAGATTGTGTAACAACAGATGTTTGGCACCTGGATTTCATTGATTTCTGGTTGGGAGGTTGCTTGTGTGCAGATGTTAGATGTCCGTAAATTGACTCATGATGCTGCTTAAAGTAGGTGACGAGGAAGCTGTTGATGAAAGTCAGGACTGTGCCCAGACTGAGCATCTGCTCCCTCATTATGTTTTTTTGAAATCAGTTGTGACCAAATCCAGGAAACATAGGGCTGAATTGTGCAGACTATGCCCTATTAGCAGAATGCTTCTGCATGGACCAGAGGTAATGCAAAAGTTCCCTCGCTTGAGCTGAAAATAATAGTCAAAAACTAAGAAATCAAATTCTGGTAAAACAGAGAATGCTGCTTATTCCAAACATTTGCCCATCAAAAATCTTGTTTGCTCTGCCAGGCTTTATCTTGCCTCTCATCTCTCCCAGCTTTCTTCCTACCCCCACCAGTTTGATCAAGGGGCGTTCTGCTCCAAAATGTCACCTCTCCATGTTCTCAAGAGATGCTGCCTGATCTGCTGCGTTATTACTCCAGCATTTTGTGCCCTTTTGCCTTAAATGTTCGTTGTTCTTATAAGGGAGAGCGGCCCCTAGTGGTGTGTGTGCTTATTTCTATTAACATTCCTTTTTTATAACATTAGAACAGAATGTATTTTTGTTTGAAATGCAGTGTCAGAAGTGCATTTGAAATAGTACAAATCTATGGTATAGAATGCACTATCAAGAAGAATATAAGAACAAATAAGATTATTAAGGGTTTGGACACGCGAGAGGCAGGAAACATGTTCCCGATGTTAGGGTAGTCCAGAACCAGGGGCCACAGTTTAAGAATAAGTGATAAGCCATTTAGAACGAAGACGAGGAAATATTTTCCACAGAGATGTGAGTCTGTGGAATTCTCTGCCTCGGAGGGCGGTGGAGAACGGTTCCATGGATGCTTTCAAGAGAGTTAGATGGAGCACTTAAAGATAGTGGAGTGAAGGGATATGGGGAGAAGGCAAGAACGGGGTACTGATTTTGGATGATCAGCCATGATCACATTGAATGGCGGTGCTGGCTCGAAGGCCTGAATGGCCTACTCCTCCACCTATTATCTATTGTCTATTGTTGTCTCTCAGTTCCATTATTCCAGATCCCCAGATGTCCACAGGTGAATAGACCCGGGGATCATCAACTGGAGAATCTACCCAGGAATCATCTTCGGTCCCAGTGAGAGACACATGCTCAAATACCCAGGATCGAATCCAGGTCTCTGACACTGTAAAACAGCAACTCTAATGCAGCACCACCATGCTGCCCCCTGAAAGAGTGAGGGGGTTTAAGTGGTGAGTGGGGTGGATTGAAAGCGAAGGGTTATAACTTGACTTTGGGTGTGGGGGTGGGTTTTCGCTGGTGATCAGTGAGGGTCAGACCAGGGCAGAGCAGCAGTTGAGGTGTTAAAGACACAACATGGTAAAACGGTGTAAAGAGTGAAAACAGTGAGACCAGTGGAATGTTCATTGGTACTTTGTAAAACTCATTGCCACAGAAGGCTGTGAAGGCCAAGTCAGTGGATATTTTTAAGGTGAAGATAGACATGTTTTTGATTAGATCAGGTTCTGGGGAGAAGGCAGGAAAATGGGATAAAGTGGCAGAGATCAGCCATGATTAAATGGCGGAGTAGACTCGATTAGCCTAATTCTCCTGTAACTTGTGAACTATTGTCCCATGTACCGAGGTACAGTGAAATTCATGTTTCTCATCAGTTCAGTTCACGTATTACTGCACATCAGCACACTTGAGATACAGTGCAAGTGTATAGAAATAGTACACTAAAACAGTACACAAGAGTAATCGGGTTTGGCACTAATTTCCAGAACAATTTTTGTAAGCGCAGAGTTTCTTAGCCTAACCATGAAGTCCCAGGGATGGAGTGGCCAAGTGTATTCGTTGGTGTCCTCTACTGCCGTTCCACCGCTCCTTGCAGCTGCAGGTCACGTTCGGTCCTCTCGCTCAATCTCTGTGAGCGGCAATAGACTCCAGCAGCCCACTAGACCATCAAGATTCACTGCACTGCCTCATACAGCTGGTCTGCTTATCGGCAATCTGTTTCTTGCTGTTGCAGCCACCAGCTTGGGTATTTTCATGCCTTTGGTCCAGTGTACTCTCCTCTCCAGTTCCTGGACTTCTGTGGCAAGCAGTGACCCCTCTCATGGTTTTGCAGTGGGTGACCAGGCCTGCTCACTGCCCACAGTCAGTGTTCCCTGGCTGGGGAAGTGGAGTGACGGACGTATCAGAAGGAGAGTGGGTGATTGGAGACCAGATGATGCTGATATATCCACAGTCCCCAATTTGCTGTACACATCACGCAGTCTGATGACCTGTTGTGATGTTGTCACACTCTCATCTCTCTGTTCCGTTATTCCAGATCCCCAGACATCCACAGGTGAACAGACCCAGGGATCATCGACTGGAGAATCCATCCTGGAATCATCTTCGGTCCCAGTGGGAGACACATCCTCAGGTACCCAAGCTCCCTCACACGTTTTCGCCAGACCCTGCAGCCAGCTTTTGCGGAGGATGGTAGTTGTGCAATGGACAACAATCCTCCTTGAATTGAGGATGGTTGAGGGAATGCACTCTGGAAATGCTGCCTGACCCGCTGAGTTACTGCAGCACTTTGTCTTTTCTTGTAAAACAGCATCTGCAGTTCAATGTGTCTCCACATGGGATTTAGTTCAGTGATGCAGCACAGAAACAGGCCCTTGGGCTTGACGATTCTGCGCAGTCCAGCGATCAGCCCATACACAAGCACTATCCAAAACACTAGGGACAATTTACAATTTTTACTGAAGCCAAATTAACCAAGAAACGTGTATGTATTTCGAAAGTGGGAGGAAACCGGAGCATGCAGGGAAAACCCATGGGGTCACTGGGATAACATGGAAACATAGAAAATAGGTGCAGGTGGAGGCCATTCTGCCCTTCAAGCCAGCACCGCCATTCGGTGTGATCATGGCTGATCATCCCCAATCAATAACCCGTGCCTGCCTCCTCCCCATAATAACGCACCAACTGCACGCAGACAGCATCCACAGTCAGGATCGAAGCCAGGTCTCTGACGCTGTAAGGCAGCAACTCTACCACAGCAGCAATGTGCTGCCCCCTGAAAGAGTGAGGGGGTTTAATTGGTGAGTGGGGTGGATTGAAAGTTTCAGCAAAGGCTTATAACTTGAGTTTGGGAGTGTGGGTGGGTTTTTCCTGAGGATCAGTGAGGGTCAGACCTGGGCGGAGCAGCAGTTGAGGTATTAAACACATCAACATAGTAAAACGGTGCAAAGAGTGAAAACTATGTGATCAGTGGAATTATCATTGGTACTTTGTAAAACTCATTGCCACAGAGGGCTGAGGAAGCCATCAGTGGATATTTTTAAGGCACAGATAGACATGTTCTTGTTTAGAATGGGTGTCAAGCTTTCTGGGGACAAGGCAGGTCAATTAGATAAGGTGGCAGAGATCAGCCATGATTAAATGGCAGAATAGACTTGATTGGCCAAATTCTACTCCTATTTCTTGTGAACTTTATTGTCACAGTTTGGTTGACTGACAGAAGGCAAAGAGTGTAATTAAAGGATGTATTTTCTGGTTGGCTGCCTGTGATGAGTGGTGGTCCACAGGGGCCAGTGTTGAGTCCACTACTTCCCATGTTGTATGTTAAAGATCAATTTGATAGATGATGATAGGCGGAGGGGTTGAACCGAAGTCCAGTCAACCTCCTCAATAATGTTCCCCAATGTTCACCCGTGGTCGGGGCCTCCCGAGCACCCCGTAGTTGCAGCAACGGGCGGCCCGATGTTCAGGCCCTCTCGGGACCTAATGGAACCACGACGTCGAACGGGAGAATATCCTCAGCTGCCTGGATCTCTGAATCGGCCACCTTCCACCGGAGTCCGCGGCTCCCGATGTCCACAGGCCACACTGGGCGGAGATTCGCGCTCGCAACCCCCGGCAAACGGCCCCAGGACTCCGTGATGTTAAAGTCAGCGCCCCCCGCATTGGGAGCTCTGCACCCATAGCCTGGGGGTGGGGGGGCAAGAACGCGACTCGGATAATAGCCGCATCCTCGCCAGGAAGCGACTGAAGGACGGTTTCCCCCTTACCATACCCGCTTCCCCCCACATAAAATACTGAAAAAAATCAATATAACAAAAAAAGACGACCGGCCTGTGGACGGAGGCAGCCAGTATATAAAACAAATTATATAACTTTTATAAGGAGCTGGTTAGACCAGTGGAATATTGCAAGCATCTTTTGGCCCCATATCTGAGGAAGGATGTGCTGGCATTGGAGACGGTCCATATGTTTATATCAATGATCCCGTGGATGATTAGGGATGAGGAGTATGTGACAGCACTGGGCCTGTAGTCACTGGAGATTAAAACTACTAGGGGGATCTGAATCCAACCAAAGGCCCAGACAGGGTACAAGTGGGTCGTCAGTCAGAGTCAGTGCCCAGTGTCACCCCATGTGGTCGTCATTCAGAATCAGTGCCCAGTGTCATCCCATGTGGTCATCATTCAGAGTCAGTGTCACCCTGTGTGGTCATCTGTCAGAGTCGGTGCCCAGTGAATACCGTGGGCCGTGTCTGTTCAGACTGGGTACCGCTGTCCTTGGGTTATCTGGGTTCCTGCCCTTGTCTCCACCACCACGACCATCGCTCTGTCATGGACTGGGTCCCGCAGGCCTTGTCTGCTCACATAGCCGAGTGATGGATGCACTACCATTTCCAGCCCCCTGGCTACTGACAGAGGAGGAGCACAAGAGGTAGATCAGTGAGGCACAAGTGCTGTTTGTGAGGGACCAGGACCTGGGATCACCTGAGGACAGGGTGGCCTATCTCCAGCAGGTGCTAGATTCCCAGTCGTTACCGCCAGGCCCGGCAACTGTGTTCACGGTGACCCCCACCATCCCCCTGCCTCACGCAGCAGCGACAACCCGGCGGGGAACGGTTCCGTCTGCATCCCCCATCCTGTTACGCACCTCATCCCCAGTCAACCTCCCCGTCCCCAGACAGTTTCACCCCGTCCCCGGACAGTCCAGTCCCCAGGCAGTCTCTTTCCCCTTCCTTGTAACTCCCCCCGTCCCCAGTCACATGCCCCCCCCCCCCAACCCAGACAACCAGGGTGTGTGTGGGGGGGGGGGGGGGGGGGATTGCCCTGGTGTGAGGGGATGAGGGAGAATTGTTTGGTTTGAGGTTATGGGGTAGATATATCCATATGATGGAGGAGAGGAGTGAGGAGATGGGGGAGGTGTATACACATGAGAGCAGGGGATAGGGGAGGTGCATCTACACAATGGCAGAGAGGTGTGGGGATTCTCCAGGATGGCGGAGGGGTGGGTTGAATTCCCACTTTAGCAAGGTTTTAAAATCTTAAATACCGCGCACGCGCAGATCGATCTCCTCTCCTGCTGTTCAGCGCTGCGTGGGTTGGCCTTTCCTCCTGTCACTCCGCAGGACGGTCCGCCCCTTCCTGCACCATCGTGTCTTTACAGGAGCGGTGGATGGCCGGCGGGGGTTTCCAACCGGATGCAATTTTCGGAGGGACTGGAAACGGCCTGGCACTGGAAATGTCACCAAACGGAAAGCAGAGAATCTGATCTCGGCAGAGAATGACCAGCGACCGCTGTGAGTCCGCTCCAGTCCCATCCCCTCTGCTGGCTCCTTCCCCCCTCCCCATTATACCCTCCACAAACCCCGTATTTTCTCCGAGCTCTTTCCCCCGTCGCCCCCATTCCCCCCCGCCCACACACCTCTGCCTATCCCCGCGTAAGCCCGATGCTAAAACTGAAGGAAGCTGAATAGATCCATAGCAAAGATAGACAGAAAAAGCTGGAGTAACTCAGCGGATCAGACAGCGTCTCTGGAGAAAAGGATGTGGTGACGTTTCAGGTCGCGATCTTCTCTCCAGAGATGCAATCTGTCCCGCTGAGGTACTCCAGATTTTGTGTGTCTATATTCAGTTTAAACCAGCATCTGCATTTCCTTCCTACACATAGATTCATAGCCACTTGTTTCAGTAACTATTTCAGCACTTTAAAGTTTGTCATATAGTTTTATGCAGCACAGTGGTGCTATGGTAGAGTTGCTGTCTTGCAGCACCAGAGACCTGGGTTAGATCCTGACTAGGTTTGCTGTTGCTGGAGTAACTGAACGGGACAGGCAGCGACTCTGGAGAGAAGGAATGGGTGATTTTTGGGTCGAGACCTTTCTTCAGACTGAACTCTCGTTGCTGAGAATACTTGTGATTGTCTGAAGAAGGGTCTCGACCTGAAACGTCACCCATTCCTTCTCTCTAGTGATGCTGCCTGTCCCATTCAGTTACTCCGAGAGAGAGCGAGAGAGCGAGAGAGCGAGAGAGCGAGAGAGCGAGAGAGCGAGAGAGCGAGAGAGCGAGAGAGCGAGAGAGCGAGAGAGCGAGAGAGCGAGAGAGCGAGAGAGCGAGAGAGCGAGAGAGCGAGAGAGCGAGAGAGCGAGAGAGCGAGAGATGCCAGCCTCTAAACCCCAAGCACCATGGTAGATCATCGCTTCCAAAAATAATCATCCAGGTCTTGAAATCTAAAATACTAATAGATGTAATTTTTAATGTGACTCTAATTTTAAGAGGTACAGTATGACTTATTATATCAATGCATTTTTTAAGCAGCAAGATCTTGTCAATTTCACCGGGTTATTACTTTTCCATTGACGAGTGGTATGTTAATGAAACAGGAAGTTGTTACCCTCCATTACATACTATACCTCAGTGCCTTGGATTAAGCAGGAGTTGAGTATCTTGCGCCGCTCTATGATCTTTACTGTCAACTACCTTCGCACGAACCCTGTCATGTGACAGTGTTCTGGCCTCTGACGAGGGTTCTGTAATACACAGTTTAGCCACTAGGTGCGGGAACATGATGTTATTAAAAGTAATACAATAAAAACACAAAGTAAATGCTGTGTAAATCCTTGTTGATCAAGGAGACCACTGGAAATAGACTGCAGATGACAAAAAAACCTTCTGGTGCTGCTAACAGTGAGGAGGGATGTCTTTTTTTACAGGATGATGGTGATTAGTGGTAAAATTGTCAAGCAATGGCGATGGAACGCAATCCTGATAAATCCTGTGTGTGCCCTGCCTTTTGGTTCTTCCTGACTACGTTGATTCACTGAAGGAGGATCAATAACGGAGGGACAGATCTTTGGGCCTGAGATACATGAGAATCACCCACGCACCCACCACCAACCTTTGGGAGGTTGAATGTAAGGGAGTATGCAGTCATGATAGATCCCTTAATAACATTGATGCGCAGAGGGATCGTGACGTTCAAGTTCATAGCTCGCTGAATGTGACAGAACAAGTAGATAGGGTGGTAAAGATCGCATATGATATGCTTGCCTTTATTGCTAGTGGCATTGAGTACACAAGTCTGAAAGTTATGATGACACTAGATAATAGGTGCAGGAGTAGGCCATTCGGCCCTTTGAGCCCACCGCCATTCACTGTGATCATGGCTGATCATCCACATTCAGTACCCCGTTCCTGCCTTCTCACCATTATCCCCTGACTCTGCTATATTTAAGAGCTCTAACTCTCTCTTGAAAGCATCCAGAGAATTGACCTCCACTTCCTTCTGAGACAGAGAATTCTACAGATTCACAACTCTCTGGGTGAAAAAGTTTTTCTATAGGACTTTGGTTAAGCCTCATTTGAAGTATTGCATGTAGTAGAGATCCCCCCATTACAGGAAGGATGTGGGCACTTTGAAGAGGGTGCATAGGAGGTTTACTATAATACTGCCTGGATTAAAGTGGTAGTACTGGGAGACGTTGCAGTGCTGGGAGAGGTTGGATAAACTTTGGACAAGTTTTTTTCTGGAATGCCTGAAGTTGCGGGAAGATTTGATAGAAGTATATATAGTTACGAGAGGCAAAGGTAGATTAGCCAGTCAGAATCTTTTTTTGCATAGGTATAAGGTGAGAGGGGGAAAGTGTAATGAAGATATTTCCAGGCAATTGTTTTACAGAGAGTAGCGGGGCCTGGAACGTATTGCCAGGGGTGATGGTGGAAGCAGTTACGATAGTGGCATTCACAAAGCTTTTAGATCGGCACATATGGAAGGGCATGGAATAGCGGGATGTGGATCATATACAGGCAGATGAGATCAGTTTAACTTAGCATTATGCTCGGCACAAGAATTTTGGGCCGAAGGGCCCGTTCTTGTGCAGTACTGTTCTTTGTTTTGTACACTGGTGGAGATCAAGTGTGCAAAATGTTATATCCATGGTCAGTTCCGTCCACAACTGACACTTGCAGAATGAGGTAATTGAATCATACAGCATAGAAACAGGCCGCTCGGCCAAACTCATCCATGGTGACCAAGTGGAGCATCACCAACACCTTGTACTACTGCAACATGACGTCCAAATTCTGCATACACTGTCCTTACAAGCATGCCAAGAGCTGCCCATGTATGATGCCACGTTCAGGGAACTATGTACGTATTCCAAGGTCCCTCTGCTCAACAATATTTGCCCCTTCCAACCATTCATTTGGAAAATCCTATCCTAGTTTGACTTTCCTAATTGCAATTACTCATACTTGCCTGGATTCCATTTGCTTTTCCTCTGCTAAACTTACCCAGTTGATCAAGATCCCGCTGCAATTCATGGCATACTTTTTGCTGTCTAAAATATCATCTATTTTATTGTAATCTGCAAACTTACTGACCATGTCTAATACATTACCAGCTAACATGGACCCAATACGGATTTCTGAAATACACTAGTCATGGGCCACCAGTCTGAAATCCATGTTTCCACCATCACTCGCTGCTACCTTATATTGTCCGTTAAATATCTCATCAGTATCCACTACCTCGAACCCATGCCATCAAACCTTACAGAATAATCTTCCACGCATCATCTTATTAATTGCCTTGCTGAAGCCCATATAGAATAGGTACACTACCCAACCATTATTGTCCTTTCTTACAGCTTCAGAAAATAATTCAAGTTCGTGGAACATGATCACCCGCACATTAAAGCTGTGCTTGCTGTCAGTATTCAAGCCCTGTCTTTTCAAATGCAAGTATTTTCTTAACCCTAAGAATCTGAAGTAATTTACCTACCACAGATTAGTCAGCTTTCTGGTTTAGTTCCCAGGTCTTTCTTTGTACCCAAACTTAAATAAAGGAACAACATCAGCCATCTACCATCTTGCGGCACCTCACCCTGGCTAACAACAATGCTTATCTCTCCAGCTTCCCTCTGTGCCTCTCCGGCTTCCCCCTGTGCTTTGCATATACCAGATCAGGCCCCGGAGATCTATCTACCTTCATGCATGACAACCAGCATCTCTGATGCAATGCAGACTAACGCCAAAACATCACCGTTAACTTTTGCCTATTCCCTAGTCTTCATGACATTCTCCATGGTAAAGCAGCCAAAATATTCAATGAGGGCCTCTCACAGGAGATCTACGGCTACACAGAAATGTCTGTGCACTACACTCTCTCTTTCCCGTTTCCCCTTACTCTGTCTCGTGTCATCCAGGTCTTCCTAGTACTGCCAGCCTTGTTATTCACTCTAAAAGGAACAGGGATGTCTTAAACTCTCATTGTTTCACCCAGAGAGATTGTCCACCTGCCAGACATTCCTTTGTCACATACAACAGAAGCACAGCAACGTAGTGCAGGAATGGGCCCTCCAGCCCACAACATCCATGACGAACATAATACCAAACTGAAACTAATCTCGTCTGCATACACGTGATCCATATCACTTCATTCTCTTATCCGTGTATCGATCTAAAAACCTCTTAAACATCATTATCGTATCTGTCTCCAACAGCACCCATGGCAACACATACCTGGCACCCACCACTCTCAGAGTAACAACTCGCTCCAGTAAGTTTGCAGGCTCCTGTCCAATACCATTGAAGTTCGCCTTGCCTAAAATTCTAACTTTAACGTGAAGTCCTTTTCCATAACCATGTAAAATCTAATATAACTATGGTCACTCATAGAAACATAGAAATTAGGTGCAGGAGCAGGCCATTCGGCCCTTCGAGCCTGCACCGCCATTCAATATGATAATGGCTGATCATCCAACTCAGTATCCTGTACCTGCCTTCTCTCCATACCCCTCAAACAGGGGGGGGGGGGGAGAGGACCCACCCCAAGCCACCCCCTCCAAGCCACCCCCTCCCACCCACACTACCCCAACCCCCTACCCCCCCCACCTCTCCCACACCCCCCCAACCCCGTACCCCCCCAACCCCGTACCCCCCCCTCTCCCACACCACCCACTCCATCCCACAACACCCCTAACACCACTCCATCAGTGATCACCCCCACCCTCTCCAACACCCACTCCCCCACCACCCCACCACAAACCATGCCAGCCCCCCCACATCACTCCACCTACCCACACCACCCCACCCAAACCATCCCCTCCCCTACCACCCCACCAACCCACAACATCACACCACTCCCTCTCCCCCACGCCAACCCCTCCCCCCACCTACCCACACCACTCATCCCATCCAAACCACTCCCTCCCCTACCACCCCACCCACCCAGACCACCCTACACACCACATGACCTCACCACCCCTCACACACCACCCCACCCAAACCACCCCCTCCCCTACCACCCACACCAACCCACGCAAACCCACACCACACCACACCAGCCCACCCCACATAAACCAGCCCACACCACTCCACCCCTCACCCCAGACCAGAACCCCCCCCAACCACCCACACACCCCACCCACACAAACCACCCCCCACATCACCCCCCCCCACCACCACCCACATCACCCCCCCCACCACCACCACCCACATCCCCAACCACCCCCCCAAACCACCCCCAACATCACTCCCCCCACAAAACCCCAAACCACCCCCCCAACATCACCCCCCCCCCCCACACACACACACACACACACACACCCAAAACCTCCCCCTCCCAAACCACCCCCAACATCACCCCCTCGACCAAACCTCACCTCGGCTAAACCTCACATCAGCAAAATTTCACACCTCACTAAACCTTGCTTCGATTAAACCCCTCGCTTCATCTATACCTCACGTCGACTAAAGTTCACCTCAACTAAACCTCACTCCTCACTGCTAAACTATTCACACCTAAACCTCGCTTCGACTAAACCCCTCGCCTATTACTTCAGCAAAACCTCTGTCTCAACACGTTGAGCCTCTGGTTCAAGGCCAACATGCATCGCCGGGGCTGCGTTCACCTGCAGCCTGCATGTGTGGAGCAGACCAGCAAACAGAGCAGCAACACCTCATTTGTGACTGCACTGTCCTCCGCCCCCCTGGTGGAGGGGGAGACCTCACGGCCCTCGACAACAGCACATTGAACTGGCTGCAGCGCCTGGTTTAGTTGAGGTGAGCCGGCTACTGCCTCAAACACAAGAAGCTAAACCTCACCTCAACTAAATCTCACACCACAACTAAATCCTCACCTCAACTAAACTTTACCTCACTAAACCTCCCACCTCACAACTAAACTTCACCTCAGCTACGGTCACCTGAACTAAACCTAAACCTCGCGTCAGCTAAATTTCACAACTCTTACCTCACCTCAACTGCGCCTCACCTTTGCCTTAATTAAACTCCCAACTAATCCCCCCCCCCCCCCCCCCCCGGCCGTTGGCGGCGCCTCACGTGAGCGGAGCGGCTCCACCCAGAGCGCGGGTCACGTGGACAACTCCGGCCCTCGGCGGCAAAAGGCGCCAAAAGCCGTCGCGAGTCTCCCGGCCTCTCGCGGGAGGGGGGGCTCGGCATCAACGTCAACGAGCGTGCGCCCCCCCCCCCCCCCCGGCTCTCTGGGTCAGTGCGCCTGCGCCGCTCTCCGCGTTTGCCTCCCCCTCCCCCCCCCCCCCCCCTCCCCCCCCCCCCCCCCCCCTCCCCCCCCCCCCCCCTCCCGGCGAGGATGGCGGGAAACTCGCAACGGCTTTTGGTGCCTTTTCCCGCCGAGAGCTGGAGTTGTCCACGTGACCCGCGCTCTGGGTGGAGCCGCTCCGCTCACGTGAGGCGCCGCCAACGGCCGGGGGGGGGGGGAGGGGCTATAAATAGTCTAGTCGCGAGGTGGAGTTTATTGAGGTGACGTTTATGTTTAGTGGAGGCGAGGTTTAGTTGAGGTGATGTTTAGATGAGGTGAGGTTTAGTTGAGGTGAGGTTCAAGGCGAGGGGTTTAGTTGAAGTGAGGTTCAGCTGTGGGGATTAGTTTAGTAGTGAGGTGTGAGATTTAGTTGAGGTGAAGTTTAGTCAACATGAGGTTTACATGAAGCAAGGGGTTTAATCGAAGCAAGGTTTAGTGAGGTGTGAAATGTAGTTGAGGTGAGCTTTAGCTGAGGTGCAGTTTGGTTGAGGTGATTGAGGGGTTTAGTTGAGGTGAGATAAAGTTTAGTCGAGCTGAGGATTTAGTCAAGGTGTGAGGTGTAGTTGAGGGGAAGTTTAGTTGAGGTGAAGTTTAGTGAGTTGAGGGTTAGGTGTGAGGTGAAGTTTAGTCGAGGGGAGGTTTAGTCGTGGGGTTTAAGAAAGAACTGAAGATGCTGGAAAAATCGAAGGTAGACAAAAATGCTGGGGAAACTAAGTGGGTGAGTCAGCATCTATGGAGCGAAGGAATAGGTGATGTTTCGGGTCGAGACCCTTCTTCAGAAGACATCACCTATTCCTTTGCTCCATTGATGCTGCCTCACCAGCTGAGTTTCTCCAGCATTTTCGTCTACCTTTATTAGTGAGGTGTGAGGTTTAGTTGAGGCGAGGGGTTTAATTGAGGCAAGGGGTTTAGTCGAAGTGTATGTGAGGAGAAGTGAGTGTAGGTGAGGTGAGGAGAAGTGGGCGTCTGAGCTCAGGAAGGGAGACCAAGGAGCTGCTGAAGGAGACACCATGTCTGGGATGCAGAGCTCAGAGGCGAGACTCCAGGGAGCTTTGACATGGAGAACGGGCAGAAGATGCCGGATAAATGTCCTCTCAGGGGCCTGGGAACGGGGAACATGCAGCTGCTCCTTCTCAGACCATCACAACCCCAGGAATTGGTGTCAGTGAGGAGTGGATGAGTTCCCTGGGGTCTGGAGTGAATCACTGACATTAATATTGATCTGGGAGGCCATTCAGATCATCTCCATCATCCTCCCGGTTGTCTGTCCCCATCTGGCAATCCCAGTTGTGAAGAAAGAATATTAACCTGAAACAGTCACTCAGTTTCTATCTCCACAGATGCTGCCTGGCTTTCCGATTATCTCTGACAACTTATACTTTTTTACAATAGTGGTTTTGCAGCAGCCACTGGGTGCTGCTCCTGACTTCAGTGTTGGGGAAGCCCATGATAGTCGCTGTCTTCATTGCCAGAAATGTAGACACTGATGTCTGTTTGTTAGAAGCTGGAATTGTGAATTTTAACAGGCAATATTTTGGGTCTGGACCTTTCAGGCAGATTGCACCTGACCTACACCCTAAATGCAGTCTCCTCTCCTATTATCATGTGGTTTATTACTTCTTGAAAATAATAATGTATTGATTAATGTGTTCTCTGGTTTGTTTTATATGGGCGAGGGGGTTGGGGGAAACATTTTTACAATCTCTCAACTTGCCAGAGATGCGATTGTTTTCTGGATCGTATCTCCCATTGCTCGGGACTGACTTTGAGCCCCACCGCGTGGACGTGGACTTACCATCGGAGCCTGCGATCACTTGCCTGGGATCGATGCTCCAACCGCGGCCTGCGGATTTCAGCACCGAGGAGCTGGCAGTCTCGGATAGAGACCGATATCGGGAAGCTCCAAACGATGCAGAAGTTTAGACCAACCCCGACCCGGGGTCCAATTGCCGGCGCAGGGGAGCTGAGATTCTCCCGATGCAGGAGCTTGATCGCCCCGAAGCGGAGGGCCCGGCCGCTGGCTACGGGGGCCAAGAGCGCCCTGACAATGGTAGGCTCGAGGATCCCGACCTTGGGAGAATAAAGAAGGGAAGGGATTGAGTTTTTTTTCGCCTTCCATCACAGTGAGGAGTCACTGTGGTGGATGTTTATGTTAAAATGTATCTTGTGTGTTCTGCTTTTTATTGGTATGATTGTATGGCAAATGAAATTCCTCGTCTGTTACAAAACATACTTGGCTAATAAAGTATGATTATGATGATTATGATTTTGCTGGAATGTAATTAACAACTGATCTCCAACGCTTGACTGGAATTGTATTGCGTAAAACAAACAATAGATTCAAAAAAAATCTATATTTTGTTTATATTTCCAGGATGCTGACCATTTCAAAGACATTGCTGGCTCTTTTTCCAAGGAAGAGTTTGAAGAAATAAATGACTGGGAGACGCTCCATTGTAAGAATGTGAAGTGGAATTATGAAGCCGTGCTTGCCAATGGTTTGCAGAAAATATTACTTGCCTATTTTTTTTCCTTTTTGCCATTTTCTAATGATGCATGCTGACTTGAGTTTTTTCCCCCACATGAAATCTAAATAGATATGTGCTTTCTGAGAGCAAGTCCTTGGTTAGATCCTTCCACCTTCCATTTCACTGCACTGGTATAGGGGGGTGCACGTAAGGTCATCGGGTCAAAGGGCATGTCGCACGGAGCAGGTGGATTACATGGCAGCTTCCGGCATGTACTGTTAATACAGGAAACGTGTACGTTCTTACCCGAAATGGTCATTTTTTGCACTGTAAATAATTGTGGAAATCGGGGTAACCGTGAGAGACATTTATCCTACTTCAGAATTCCAAAAGTGAGGAAAAATGATGGTAGAGAGAAGCGACAGCTGAAAGGACAACATCAGCTAAAGTGGTTGGCGAACATTAGCCAAGCAGATATCAAGATTGAAAATATTGCCAATTATTACATTTGCTCACTGCATTTCATCAACAGTATGGCATTATTTGTGTTTTTTCTTGATTTCTTTGGTATCTAAAAAGTTTCAGAATTGATAAATCTGGCTGTAAAACTTTAAAATCGCCCATGGTTCTCAAGTGGTTCTGAAATGGGATTTTGCATGCAAAAATAAAATGCTTCTGAAGCTAAATTTGTTAACTGTTGTTATCCCTTCAGCTGTCGCTTCTCTCTATCATCATTTCTACTCACTTTTGGAATTCTGAAGTAGGATAAATGTCTCTCACATTTACCCCGACTTCCACAATTATTTACAGTGCAAAACTTGACTACTTCGGCAGTTTTTAACTGGTCCGTTACATTGAAAGCCTTGGTCAGTGCTTACCTGCAGTTCATCGCGTGTACTCCAGTTGGCGTTGCGTGGCAACAGTACGGGTCACGGGTCATGTCCTCGACTGTGTGCAATCTCTGGTATATTTTGAGAATGTGACATTAAGTCAGCCAGCTTCACCCTCTGCAGCGCTGCATCAATACATGGCTCATGCAAGTTGATCCCCAGTCTATGTCCAATGCATTTGCAACATGGTCCCTGCTCCTGCTGCCGCCGTGAGGTTCCCGAGGTGGGCAACGAGTGCATGTGTGTGTGGGCCACGGTGAGTGCGGGCAAGAGGGAGAGCGAGGGCAGTGTCAGGAAATGGATGCGAGATTCAAGGAACTGCAGATGATTTTTTTTTGGTTTCGAGATACAGCGCGGATACAGGCACTTCGGCCCACCGAGTCCACACCAAACAGCGATCCCTGCACATTAATATTATCCTGCACCCACTAGGGACAATTTTTACATTTAACAAGCCAATTAACCTACAAACCTGCACGTCTTTGGAGTGTGGGGGAAAACCGAAGATCTCGGAGAAAATCCACGCAGGTCATGGGGAGATCGTACAAACTCCATACAAACAGGACCCATAGTCGGGATCGAACCCGGATCTCCGGCGCTGCATTCACTGTAAGGCAGCAACTCTACCACTGCGTCACCGTGATGGATTACAAATAAAAAACAAAATGCTGGAGTAACTCAGCGGGTCTGGCAGCATCTATAGAGGACATGGATAGGCGACAATTCAGGTTGAGATCCTGGGAGGAGGGACTGTTGTGAGGAACCGAGGGGAAGAGGGTTTGAGTTGTGAGAGAGGAGGATTTGAGGGGAAGTGAGGGAGACTGAGGGACAGGGGGTGTTTGCGGGTAAGGGGTGAACAGTTCCTCTCACAGAACAGGACTTCTTTCATCATCGTCGTTTCCACAACAAAGCACTCATAGAAACATAAAAACATAGAAAATAGGTGCAGGAGGCGGCCATTCGGCCCTTCAAGCCTGCACCGCCATTCAATATGATCATGGCTGATCATCCAACTCAGTATCCTGTACCTGCCTTCTCTTCATACCCCCTGATCCCTTTAGCCACAAGGGCCACATCTAACTCCCTCTTAAATATAGCCAATGAACTGGCCTCAACTACCTTCTGTGGCAGAAAATTCCAGAAATTTACCACTCTCTGTGTGAAAAATGTTTTTCTCATCTCAGTCCTAAAAGACTTCCCCCTTATCCTTAAACTGTGACCCCTTGTTCTGGACTTCCCCAACATCGGGAACAATCTTCCTGCATCTAGCCTGTCCAACTTCTATAAGATCCCCCCTCAATCTTCTAAATTCTAGCCGAGTCCATCCAGTCTTTCTTCATATGAAAGTCCTGACATCCCAGGACCTCCTCACCGCCACTCCGACAGCTCGCTCTCTTCACCGCCCCTCCCACAGCGCAGCCGTCCACAGTGTACAGATACAGAATTATGGGAATAACGTTTAGTGCAAGGTAATGTCTGATCAAAAATAGTCCGAGAGTCTCCAATGAGGTAGATACTAGTTCAGGACCGCTCTCTAGTTGGTGAGAGGATGCTTCAGTTGCCTGATAACAGCCGGGAAGAAACTGTCCCTGAATCTGGAGGTGTGCGCTCGTTTTCACACTTCTGTACCTCTTGCCCCATGGGAGAGGGGAGCAGGAGTGACTGGTACTGGAATATGCTGCTGGCCTTGCCGACGCAGCGCGAGGTGTAGATGGAGGCGATGGAAGGGGGGTTGGATTGTGTGCGTGATGGTCTGGGCTGCATCCACAACACTCTGTCTTGGATGGAGCTGTTCCCAAAACGGACTCTGATATCATCACCGATCTATCATGACCCAATCATAATGAATCTACACCCAAGAAGCCACACCAATACCTCGACATCCCGTAGAGGTTTAGTACGTCTTTGGGTACACAAAAAGCTGGAGAAACTCAGCGGGTGCAGCAGCATCTAAGGAGCGAAGGAGATAGGCGACGTTTCGGGTCGAGACCCTTCTTCAGACTGGTCAGGGATCAGGGAAACGAGAGATATAGACGGTGATGTGGAGAGATAAGGAACAATGAGTGAAAGATATGCAAAGAAGTATCGGTGATAAAGGGAACAAGCCATTGTAAGCTGTTTGTGGTGTGAAAATGAGAAGCTGGTGCGATTGGGGTGGGGGAGGGAGATGGAGATGGAGGGAATGCCAGGGCCCGAGGGCTGAGGGAGAGGTGGGAGGGGAGGAGACAGCAAGGGTTAACAGAATTGAGAAAATTCAATATTCAAGCCCAAAGGATGCAGACTCCCCAAGCGGAATATGAGGTGCTGTTCCTCCAGCTTGCGGTGTTGCTCACTCTGGCCATGGAGGAGGCCCAGGACCGAGAGGTCGGATGTGGAATGGGAGGGGGAGTTGAAGTGCTGAGCCACCGGGAGGTCGGGTTGGTTATTGCGGACCGAGCGGAGGTGTTCGGCGAAGCGATCGCCAAGCCTCCGCTTGGTTTCACCGATATAGATCATCTGGCATCTGGAGCAGCGGATGCAGTAGATGAGGTTGGAGGAGGTGCAGGTGAACCTCTGTCGGACCTGGAAGGACTGCTTGGGTCCCTGAAAGGAGTGGAGGGGGGAGGTGAAGGGACAAGTGTTGCATTTCTTGCGGTTGCAAGGGAAAGTGCCCGGGGAAGGGGTAGAGTGGGAGGGGAGGGAAGAATGGACAAGGGAGTTGCGGAGGGAGCGGTCTTTGCGGAAGGCAGACAGGGGGGGAGATGGGAAGATGTGGCGGGTGGAGGGGTCACGTTGGAGGTGGCGAAACTGGCGGAGGACTATATGTTGTATTTGCCGGCTGGTGGGGTGAAAGGTGAGGACCAGGGGGACTCTGCCCTGTTTGTGAGTGGGGGAATGGGGAGCGAGGGCAGTGTTGCGGGGTATGGAGGAGACCCTGGTGCGAGCCTCATCAATAGTGGGGGAGGGGAATCCCCGTTCTCTGAAGAATGAGGCCATTTGTGATGACCTGGTGTGGAACACCTCATCCTGGGAGCAGATGCGGCGTAGACGGAGGAATTGGGAATAGGGGATGGAGTCCTTACAGGGAGCAGGGTGGGAGGAAGAGTAATCCAGGTAGCTGTGGGAGTCAGTAGGTTTGTAGTGGATGTCGGTCAGGAGCGTATCACCTGCAATCGAGATGGTGAGGTCAAGGAATGGTAGGGAAGTGTCGGAAATGGTCCAAGTGTATTTGAGTGCCGGATGGAAGTTGGTGGTGAAATGAATGAAGTCAGTCAGTTGTGTGTGGGTGCAGGAGGTGACACCAAAGCAGTCGTCGATGTAACGGAGGTAGAGGTCGGGGATGGGGCCCTGGTACGTCGAGAACAAGGATTGTTCGACGTACCCAACAAAGAGGCAAGCGTAGCTGGGGCCCATGCGTGTGCCCATAGCTACGCCTTGTGTTTGGAGGAAATGGGAGGAATCAAAAGAGAAGTTATTGAGGGTGAGGACCAACTCTGCTAGGCGGAGGAGGGTGTCAGTGGACGGGTATGGGTTGCTCCTCTGGTCGAGGAAGAACCGGAGGGCTTTGAGACCGTCCTGGTGGGGGATGGAGGTGTAGAGTGACTGGACGTCCATGGTAAAGATGAGAGGATGGGGGCCTGGAGAATGGAATGCACGGAGCCGACGGAGAGTGTCTGAGGTGTCTTGAACATAGGTGGGGAGGGATTTAACGAAGGGGGATAGGATGGCGTCAAGGTATGTGGAAATGTGTTCGGTGGGGCACGAACAGGCAGAGACAATGGGTCTGCCAGGGCAGTCGGGTTTGTGGATTTTGGGGAGAAGGTAAAATCGGGCCGTGCGGGGCTGGGAAACGATGAGGTCGGAGGCTCGGGAGGGTAGGGAGCCCGAGCTGATGAAGTCGGTTATGGTGCTCGAGATGGTGGCCTGGTGTTCGTCAGTGGGGTCATGGTCCAGGGGTAAGTAGGAGGAGGTGTCCGAGAGTTGGCGCGCGGCCTTTAGTGGCTTTTACAAACTTCCACAGATGCACCATAGAGAGCATATTGTCAGACTGCATCACAGCTTGGTTTGGGAACACCGCTTAGAAACATAGAAAAAAGGTGCAGGAGTAGGCCATTTGGCTCTTTGAGCCAGCACCAATATGATCACGGCTGATCATCCACAATCAGTACCCCATTCCTGCCTTCTCCCCATATCCCTTTCATCCTTCTATATTCCACTAGGTTTGCCACATTGATGGCAGCCTCTGCCTACAGTCTGTCTCTTTTTTCATTTTAGTCTGTCTTAACAGGATGTTTTGGAGGTTTAGTTAGTTTTTCTATGTGGGGCAGTGAGGTAGGGTAAGGGGGAAACTGTTTCCCAGTCACTTCCTGGCGAGGATGCGACTATTCTCCAAGTTGCGTCCTCGCCCCCCTCCTCGCGGCCTACCAACTGGATTGGCGCGGCCTTTCCTGCCGGGGACCAGGGACCGGACCAGAGCTTGAGCAGTGGCAGCGCAGCGCTGGATTCATTGCGGAGCGGGCGATGCCTACCTGGATTGCCGTTTGAAGCTCCAGAGTGTTGGGCCTGCTGCTTTAACATCGCGGAGCTGTGGTTCATAGAGCTTCCCGCACGGGCGGCACTGACTTCAACATCGCGGATTCGTGGGATCCCTCCAGCACGGCCTGTGGACTTCGGGAATGGCGGAGTCTGGTAGGCAGTGGCCGATTCGTAGCGCCAAGCCACTGAGGTTGTTCTCCTGTTCCGACGTCGGAGTTCCAACATCCCAACGAGCGGGGCTAAACATCGGGCCACCCATTGCGGTGACTGCGGAGGGCTCAGGAGGCCCCAACCACGGGTGAACATCAAAGAACATCAGAGGAAGATGACTGAAATTTGGTGCCTTCCCTCACAGTGGGAAACATTGATTTTGCTGTGTGGGAATGTTTTATGTTGGGGTCTATCGTGTGTTGTGCTCTTTTTTATTCGTATGGCTGTATGGTGACCACACATTTCACTGTACCAATTGGTACACGTGACAAATAAATGTATCTTGTATTTATTCCTGTGAATATACTGTAAGCCCAGCCGATCCATTATTTCCTCATATGACAGTCCCGCCATCCCGGGAATTAACCTGGTGAACCTACCCCAATAGCAAGAATGTCCTTCCTCAAATTCGGAGACCAAAACTGCACACAATACTCCAGGTGGTCTCAACAGGGTCCTGTACAACTGCAGTAGGACCTCTTTGCTCCTATACTCAAATCCTCCCGCTATAAACGCCAACATGCCACTAGCGTCAAGAGTCAAGAGTGTTTTATTGTCACAGGTCTTGCTATTGAGGGAGTGCAGCATAGGTTCCACCGGTTAATTCTTGGGATGGCGGGACCATCATATGCTGAGAGAATGGAGCGGCTGGGCTTGTATACACTGGAGTTTAGAAGGATGAGAGGAGATCTTATTGAAACATAAGATTATTAAGGGTTTGGACATGCTAGGGGCAGGAAACATGTTCCCGATGTTGGGGGAGTCCAGAACCAGGGGCCACAGTTTAAGAATAAGGGGTCGGCCATTTAGAACGGAGACAGGGAAGCACTTTATCAGACAGAGAGTTGTGAGTCTATGGAATGCTCTGCCTCAGAGGGCAGTGGAGGCCAGTTCTCTGATACTTTCAGGAGTGAGTTAGATAGGGCTCTCGAAGATAGCAGAGTCAGGGGATATGGGGAGAAGGCAGGAACAGGGTACTGATTGTGGATGATCAGCCATGATCAAATTGAATGGTGGTGCTGGCTTGAAGGGCCAAATGGCCTACTCCTGCACCTATTTTCTATTGACCCAGATGGGACAATGAAATTCTTACTTGCGGTAGCACAACAGAATATGTGAGTATGTAAACATAATACATAATGGTGGAAGAGAAATAATGTTCAATAAATAACCAATATAGTGCAGTAATTATTGTATTTTGCAGTTCAGAGCTGAGACCTTAGTTGTTGTTCTATTTAATAGCCTGATCGTTGACTAATGTACAAGGTCACCAAGGTCTCGTTGTACTTCCCCTTTTCCTAATCTGACACCATTCAGATAGTAAGCTGCCTTCCTGTTTTTGCCACCAAAGTGGTCAACCTCACATTTATCCACATTGTACTGCATCTGCCCACTCACCCAACCTGTCCAAATCACCCTGCATCCTCATCGCAGTTCACACTGCCACCCAGCTTCGTGTCATCCGCAAACCCAAACTCTCCACAAGACTCTTCCATCCATCGCCTCCATCTACACCTCACGCTGCCTCGGAAAGGTCAGCAGCCTAATTGAAGACCAGTCTCACCCCCGGTCACTCCCTCTTCTCCCCTTTCCCATCACGCAAGAGGTACAGGAGTGTGAAAATGAATGCACACCTCCAGATTGAGGAACAGTTTCTACCCGGCTGTTATTGAGCAACTGAACCATCCTCCCACAACCAGAGAGCGGTCCTGAACTACTATCTATCTCATTGGTGACCCTCGGAATATCCTTGATCAGTCTTTACCTTGCACTATAGTGTAAGATCGATCCCAAGAATGAGCGGGTTAACGTATGATCAGCATTTGTCGGCACTGGGCCTGTACTCGTTGGAGTTTAGAAGCATGAGGGGGGTCCTCATTGAAACTTTCTGAATAGTGAAAGGCCTGGATAGAGTGGATGTGGAGAGGATGTTTCCACTAGTGGGAGAGTCTAGGACGAGAGGTCACAGCCTCAGAATTAAAGGACGTTCCTTTAGGAAGGAGATGAGGTGGAATTTCTTTAGTTGAGTGTTGAATCTGTGGAATTATTTGCCACAGACGGCAGTGGAGGCCACAAGTCAGTGGATATTTTTAAGGCAGAGATAGATAGATCAGTACGGGTGTCGGGTTATGGGGAGAAGGCAGGAGAATGGGGTTAGGAGGGAGAGATAGATCAGCCACAATTAAATGGCAGAGCAGACTTGATGGGCCAAATGGCCTAATTCTGCTCCTATCCCTTATGACCCTTACCACCTTATAACTAAACATTATTCCTTATCATGTAATCTATACATTGTAAATGGCTCGCGTGTAAACATGTATTGTCTTTCCGCTGACTGGTGAGCATGCAACAAAAGCTTTTCACTGTATCTCGGTACACGTGGCAATAAACTAACCTGATTGACGAGACCAAGCACAGGCTCGGCCATCGTTTCGCTGAACACCTCCGCTCAGTCCGCCTGGACCTACCTGATCTCCCGGTTGCCAAACACATGAACTCCCCCTCCCATTCCTACACTGACCTTTCTCTCCTGGGCCTCCTCCATTGTCAGAGTGAAGCCCAGTGCAAATTGGAGGAACAGCACCTCATGTTTCGCTTGGGTAGTTTACACCCCAGTGGTATGAACATTGACTTCTCTAACATCAGATAGCCCTTGGTTTCTCCGTCCTTCCCATCCCCCTTCGCAGTTATCCCAATGGTCTTACTGTCTCTGACTACATTCTATCTTTGTCCCGCTCCCCTGCTCCCCGACATCTGTCTGAAGAAGGGTCTCGACCCGAAACATTGCCCATTTGTTCTCTCCAGAGTTGCTGCCTCACCCGCTGAGTTACTCCAGCACTTTATGTCTATCTTCGATTTAAACCAGTAACTGCAGTTCTTTCCCACTCAGTAGTAATTAAAGAGTCCTTTTCAGAATGGCAGGCATTGACTAGTGGGGTGCCGCAAGGCTCGGAGCTGGGACCACTATTATTATTTACACTATTACACTACATTATTATTTATATATATAAAATCATGTATAAAATCATGAGAAGAATAGATCGGGTAGACACAGTTTCTTGCCCAGAGTGGGGGAATCGAGCACCAGAGGACCAGAGAATCTGAGGGGTCACGTTTCCACACAGGTGGGTGTATGGAACGAGCTGCTTGAGGAGGTAGTTGAGGCTGGGACTAAGAAACAGTTGGACAGGTACATGGATAGGACAGGTTTGGAGGGATATGGGCCAAACGCAGGCAGGTGGGACGTGTAGCTGCGACATGTTGGCCAGTGTGGGCAAGTTGGACCGAAGGGCCTGTTTTGATGCTGTGTCACTCTGTGACTCGATATTAATGATTTAGATGGAAATGTAACATCTCCAAGTTTGCGGATGTCACATCGCTGGGTGGCTGTGTGAGCTGTGAGGAGGATGCTATGAGGCTGCAGGGTGACTTGGACAGGTTGGGTGAGTGGGCAGATGCATGGCAGATACAGTTTAATGTGGATAAATGTGAGGTTATCCACTTTGGTGGCAAGAACAAGAAGGTAGATTATTATCTGAATGGTGTTAGATTAGGAAAAGGGGAGGTGCAACGAGACCTGTGGGTCCTTGTACATCAGTCACTGAAAGTAAGCATGTAGGTACAGCAGGCAGTGGAGAAAGCACATGGCATGTTGGCTTTCATAGCGGGAGGATTTGAGTACAGGAGCAAGGAGGTCCTACAACAGTTGTACAGGGCCCTGGTGAGACCACACCTGGAGTATTGTGTGCAGTTTTGGTCTCCGAATTTGAGGACGGACATTCTAGCTATTGAGGGAGTGCAGTGCAGGTTAATTCCCGGTGCTGGATTGAAGGGCCGAATGGCCTACTCCTGCACTTCTTTTCTATGTATCTAAGACTGTATCTGAGATGGCGCAAAGTTCTGGTGTAATAAGTATTGAGTCTAGAAGTTGGGAGGTCACGTTGCAGTTGGTGAGGCTGCATTTGGAGTATTGTGTTCAGTTCTGGGCATCATACAGGAAAGATGTCGTCGAGCTGGAAAGGGCGCAGTGATGATTTACGAGGACGTTGCCGGGACTCGAGGGGCCTGAGCTACAGGGAGAGGTTGGGGCAGGCTGGGTCTCTATTCCTTGGAGTGCAGGAAGATGAGGCAGAGATGTATAAAATCTTGAGAGGAATAGATCGGGTAGATGCACAGTCTCTTGCCCAGAGTAGAGGAATTGAGGATCAGAGGACATCGGTTCAAGGTGAAGGGGAAAATATTTAATGGGAACTTGAGGGGTGATGCGTGTGCGTGTATGTGTGTGTGCGTGTGCATGTGTGTGCGTATGGATGTGCTTGCGTGTGTGCGCTTGCGTGTGTGCGCATGCGTGTGTGTGCGTATCTGTGTGTGCTTGCGTGTGCGTGCATGTGCGCATATGTGTGTGCGCGTGCATGTGTGCGTATGCGTGTGCTTGCATGTGTGCGCATGCATGTGTGTGCGTATGTGTGTGATGGGCCGGTGCAGATGAAAATTCACTTCACAAACAATAGTTTCACAGCCGACCCAATTTTTACAGAAAGACAAATAAACAACAAATCATGCTCACAAGAGCACTCGAGATCAGAGACACTCTTTCTAAACCACGACAGTGACGCGATCTCCTAGAGGTTCCTGCTCTCTGTCCTATAGGACTGAAACAGCCATTTTGGAGACAGGTGATAAGTGATAGGAGCAGAATTAGGCCATTCGGCCCATCAACTCTATTCCACCATTCAATCATGGCTGATCCATCCCTCCCTCCTAACCCCATTCTCCTTGTAACCCCTGACACCCGCACTTATCAACAATCTGCCTTAAAAATATCCACTGACTTGTGGCCTCCACTGCCATCTGTGGCAAAGAATCCCACAGATTCACCACAGAGGGTGGTAGGGGATTCAACGTGTGTCTGTCTGTCTGTGTGTGTGCGTGTGTGTAAGTGTGCGAGTGAGTGAGTGAGTGAGTGAGTGAGTGAGTGTGAGTGAGAGTGTGTGTGTGCGCGCGAGAGTGTGTGAGTGTCGGTGTCTGTGAGTGTGTGTGTGTGTGTGTACTTGTGCAATTTAGTTTAGTTTAGAGATACAGAGCAGAAACAGGCCCTTCGGCCCACCGAGTCTGTGCCGACCAGTGATCCCCGCACACTAACACTATCCTACACACACACACACACACACTAGAGAAAAATTTACAATTTTACCAAAGCCAACTAACCTATAAACCCGCACGTCTTTGGAGTATGGGAGGAAACCGGAGCACCCGGAGAAAACCACGCAGGTCACGGGGAGATCGTGCAAACTCCGCAGACAGCATGCATGGTCGGGATCGAACCTGTGCCTCTGGCGCTGTGAGGCAGCAGCTCTACCCGCTGCACCACCCTGTGTTGGCTTGCCATGGGGGGATGTCTCAGATGGAGATTTGGATCACGGGGGTCTTGGGTAACGGCTCCAATCAGTTCCTCTCCTCACCCCATTGCTGGTATTCATCTCATGTGGCCCTCAGAGGAGACAGGAGCACGTCGTCCACCTGTGGAAACACTTGTAACGCAGTCCAACATCTGTCAGAGAGGGAATGCAGGGGCCGGAGGGGAGGGGGTTACAGAGACGGGTGGAGGGGGTGTAGGGTTACATTGCTCAGAGATTCGACCATTGGGATGAGGACAGAGGTGATGAAGATTATTTGTGTGTGTGGATTTGAAACTCTCGCCTGAACCATAAATGGCGTCACAGGTAAACCTTCCGCCTTCCCTCTGTCACCCTGCGGCAGAGGCAAGGAGGTGAGGATCAGCGCTCCCCCCTCACCGCCCCTCCTTCTCTCTCTCTCCCTCTCCTCTTCCCTCTCTCCCTCTCTTTCTGCCTCCCTCTCTCCTGTTGTATTCGAGGGTTAAATAACTCACAAACGACACTTGGTGTACAGAACCCGAAGTGTATTTATTTCAAGCCATCTTGGCTGCCGCTAAAGCCCTGCAGATCCCCCCGGGACCCTCCCTGAGGAAACATTCATTTCGAGACAGAGCCCTCTAGTGGTGACTGCAGGACACAACACCTTTCCCTCCTAGTAAATGAAAGTGATCATTTAAGTCATTATCCACCCAAATAAGTCCATATGCAATCAGTCCAAAATAATAGCTCAGTGAACATAACATGTATGGCTTCACAGCTGATAATCGTGCAGATACTGAAGTCTTCTCCTCTGTCGCTGAGAGCGTCGAGTAGGAATAGACTGCTCTGCTTTATGCTGACCACAATCACTGTCTCGACTGGATATTGGGAAGGGAAAAGTGTCCAATTCGTCTTCTTACTGTTCCTGTCTACTTGCAATGAGACGCCTCATGTTCCCTCTGGTGTCATCTTGGAGGAGATACTCGTTCTCGCCAAATCTCTGTTTAATCTGTATCGGCTTGGAGATTGCGCTTGCGAGCTTATGCTGTCTGTTTGGATGGCTGATTCGTACCCAGTCGCCAACCTTGAACCGCAGCGCTCGTACTCTTCATTTGGCATCACAGTACATTGACCCTTTTGCTTGTTTGTGTGCTATCATTTCCGCCCTCGCTCTTGTGTCTGGATTTGGGTGCGATGGTGGTTGAAGAGCATTCAGTTTTGTTCGCAGGTTTCGCCCTATCATCAGCTCTGCTGGCGTTTTCCCAGTCAACGTGTGTGGTGTGGATGTGTAGGATCGGAGGAGGATATGGATTGACTGTTCGAACGTTTTCCCCTCCGACAAGCTCAAACCGACATGCTTTCCTTGATCATGCGATTGAATCGTTCAACCCCGCCGTTCGATTGGGGGTTGTATCTCGACGTCTGCTGATGTTGAATGTCATAACTCGTGAGGAAAGTGGAGAACTGTTCAGATATGAACTGAGGGCCATTGTCAGTCGTTATGACCTCCGGCAGTCCCCACTTAGTGAACAGCCTTTCGAGAATCGCGATGATCGAGCTTGTCGTGACTGAGGAAGTAGTTGCGATCGCAGGCCACTTGCTGTGGGGATCGTGTACAACAAGCAGAAACCGCTGGCATCTTGGCGCAGCTTGCACCTCTCCGAATATGTCGACTTGGAAGTGCCTCCATGGTTTGTCCGGCCATGGGATTGGCTGAAGAGAGGCAGGACGTGGTTTTGTTGATTTCTCACTAATTGTGCATATTTCACAATTTTTTACGAAATCTTCTACGCAACGATCTAATGCTGGCCACCACACTGCCTCGCGACACCGTTGTATCATCTTAACAATGCCCGGGTGTCCTTCGTGTGCCAGTTGTAACACGCGGTGTTGCAGTGATTTAGGTATAACCACTCCAGTTCCGCGTGACACATGGATTGTGAACCACAGCCAGTTTGTGGCGTACCCGGTGGTATGGAACCAAGTCCTCTGCTATCTCCTCGGGCCAGTCTGTCCTGAGATACTGGCAGACGATTTGCAGTGTGCCGTCAATTCTGCTTTCAGCTCTCCCCGCATCACTAGATTCGCCATCGCATGCGAAATCACTGCGAGAATGTATTCGTCGATGTTGCTTGAAGTGTCACTATCGCGTGCCTGCGGGTACCACCGTTGGGACGCGACTGAGCATGTCTCCGATGCGATTGCGTGAACCTGCGAGGTATTCTACTTTGACCATGTTACTGGTGAAGGCGATCTGACCATCTGTAGATCCTGAGCGGAAGGTGTCCTGAGCATGATGTGTCCAGCAACATAGTTAGCGCTTGGTGATCTGTACGGAGAGTAAATGGTCTCCCGTATAGACATACGTGCCAGTGTTCACACGCGTAAATGCACGTTAATGCTTCGCGTTCCCTGGTGGAGTACTTGCGTTCGG
The DNA here is from genome assembly GCA_035221665.1 of Okamejei kenojei. NCBI lineage: Eukaryota > Metazoa > Chordata > Chondrichthyes > Rajiformes > Rajidae > Okamejei > Okamejei kenojei. Next base: position 74,804 of record JAVHYY010000173.1, read on the forward strand.
TTGCAGTCAAGGGACGAGACGCAAATACGACCTGTCGTTTGCTTCCATCAATACCCTGCGAGAACACTGCTCCGATCGCTATACCGGAAGCATCTGTTGTGACGTACGTTTCAGCACTTGGTTCGAAGAGCGCGAGAACAGGCGGAGATGCTATTTTGTCTTTCAGCGTGTTGGACGCGAAGTCCTGCTCATCCGTCCATTCCCACTGTGTCTTTCCGTAACAGCTACTGTAGCGGTTCTGCGATCTGCGCGTACTGCAACACAAACATGCGGTAGAAGTTGGTGGTGCCCAGAAATTACGCTAGCTCTTTCACGTTAGTTGGGGCAGGAGCGCGTTGATGGCTTGGACATTGTCCTGAGTAGGCTCAACTCCAGTCGCTGTCACTCTGTACCCGAGAAAGTCAATCTCGGATGCTGTAAATGTGCACTTTGCTGCGTTGAGCATCAACTTGTGTTGCGCGAGTCGAGCTATCACTGCATGCAGTCATTGATCATGTCCCTCCTTGTCCTTTCCATGGACAACGACATCATCGCGGAGATTGGGTGCTCCGTCAATACCTGCCAGAACCGACGCCACGATTATTTTAGCACAGTCCATACGGCATCCTACGGTACTGAAATACTCCTTCACGTGTAATGAATGCTGACAACTGCCGACTGCGCTCTGCTAGTGATACCTGAAGGTAGCTTCGGCGCATGTCCAGTTTTGTGAACACGTTGAACCGTGGAACGACGCAGCTAGCTCTTGTATTGTTGGCAGAGGGTATTTGTCCGGAATGATGGCTTTGTTGACCAATTTGAGATCGATGCACAGCCTGAGTTCACCCTTCTTTCATCATGCGATGACCAGATTCGATATCCAAGGGAATGAATCGATGCGCTCAATTATACCATTCTTTTCGAGTCGTTTCAGTTCCATTGAGACTTCCGCGCGAATGGAAAATGGTAGATGGCGTAGGCGTTGTGAAACAGGCCAGACTGATGTGTCTACACGAGGTGCGTGGCAATACCCTTTAACTATCCCAAAACCCGAGAAAAGGGTGGGGTACTCATGCGCATAGTCGGCGTCGCTGATCACATTGATGTTCATGCCGGTTGAGTCCTGAAGCTTGAACCCTCGTTGATCAAACAAATTGACTCCCATCAGACTCTTTCCTTCTGCGACATAGAATGTGAAGCTATCAAGCTTAACTCCTTTGTAACAAACAGGAACTGTCACTAGCCCTATCATGAGTATGGTTGAACCATCATAAGCGCGAAGAGCGTCCCTCTGGGCAGCAAGTGGGTAGTCCGAAAAGTACCTTGTGTAGAGGTCGACGTTCAATATTGAAACCTTCACCCCCACATCTACAGAGAAGCGATACCAAGGTCCCAGCAATCACGACCCTGCAGTCTTTGAAAGCCCCTGTTGATTGAACATCCTGGTCAGCCCTGTCCTTTATGGAGTATACGTCGTGTCCACACGGAGATTCATCGTCTATGTGGGCGGACAGATGACGCCTCCTCCTTCGATGACCGGCATAATTTCTCGAAGTGATTCAGCTTTGCATCGTTTACCGTACGCTGGACATTGCCCGGGAGCATGTGTCCGGCCACAATTCAGACATTGCTTGTTTGAGCAATTGTGTTTTGATTGCCTCTGAATGCCCTGCACTGGTGCTGTGTTCATCTGATGAGATGCATGACTAAATGCTCCCTCAGAGCATGCCATCGCTGTTGTTTGAGCACCCCGGCGTCATGCATCGCACTTTCAATTTGCCAGCTAACGCTTGTGCCTTTTCGAGTGTGTGAGCATCCTCCTCCATGAGAAGGTGCTCTCTAATCCGCGGGACAGAATCCTTTCGATCAGCTGGTCTCACACCAGCTCATCAGTCAGTGCTCCAAAATTGCACTTTGCAGCCAGTTCTATCAACGCAGAAGCAAATTGCTTCACTGGTTCGCCCTGTCCCTGTGACCGTTGGTGAAACCGGTATCTGTCTATCGGCACACTTGTCTTTGGGCCAAAATACTTGCCCAGTACATTAACTGCAGTACTGTACTCACTTGTTGCAGCACTGTCGAGCTGCGTGAAGATTCGCTGTCCCTCCATTCCGAGGTAATGCAGCAGAATCACTCAGCGGCGAATGTCCGAAATGGCCGCGCCGTCCAGGCCACTTGCGAACTTCCACACCAGCGTATCCATGGTACAGGTGGCTCTCCTGGAGTTTCCAAGAATGGAGCTGGGGCAGCGAGGGTTAAACTAGCCATTCTCGTCGCCAGATGAAGTATTCGAGGGCTAAATAACTCACAAACGACACTTGGTGTACAGAACCCAAAGTGTATTTATTTCAAGCCAACATGACTGCTGCTTTCGCCCTGCAGATCCCCCCGGGACCCTCCCTGAGGAAACATTCATTTCAAGACAGAGCCCTGTGGTGACTGCAGGACACAACATCTCCCTCTCTCCATCTCCCTCTCTCCCTCCATCCCTCTCTCTCTAGAACCTGCTCAAGTTGAGGGGAGGAGAGGGGAGGGGAGGGGGAGAAGGGAGGGGGAGAGGGGAGGGGGAGAGGGGAGGGGGAGAGGGGAGAGGGGAGGGGGAGAGGGGAGGGGGAGAGGGGAGGGGGAGAGGGGGGGAGGAGGAGGGGGGGAGAGCGGGGCGGGGCGGGGGGGGAGCAGGCCTCGGACTCTCTGTCAATGTCGACGTCAACGTCAACGAGCGTGCCCCCCCCCACCGGCTCTCCGGGGCAATGCGCCTGCGCCGCTCGCCGCTCTCCGCTCTCCGCTCTCCGCTCTCCGCTCTCCGCTCTCCGCGTTCGCCCCCCCCGCGAGGATGGCGGGAGACTCGCGACGGCTTTTGGCGCCTTATCCCGCCGAGGGCTGGAGTTGTCCACGTGACCCACGCTCTGGGTGGAGCCGCCAACAGCCGGGGGGGGTATAAATAGTCTAGTCGCGAGGTGGAGTTTATTGAGGTGACGTTTAGGTTCAGTCGAGGTGGGGTTCAGTCGAGGTGGGGTTCAGTCGAGGTGGGGTTCGGTCGAGGTGGGGTTCGGTCGAGGTGGGGTTCGGTCGAGGTGGGGTTCGGTCGAGGTGGGGTTCAGTCGAGGAGGGGTTCGATCGAGGTGGGGTTCGGTCGAGGTGGGGTTCAGTCGAGGTGGGGTTCTAGGCAGGTGGGGTTCGAGGCGAAGGGTTTAGTTGAAGTGAGGTTCAGCTGTGAGGATTAGTTTAGTAGTGAGGTGTGAGATTTAGTTGAGGTGAAGTTTACTCGACGTGAGGTTTACATGAAGTGAGGGGTTTAATCGAAGCAAGGTTTAGTGAGGTGGGAAATGTAGTTGAGGTGAGCTTTAGCTCAGGTGAAGTTTGGTTGAGGTGATTGAGGGGTTTAGTTGAGGTGAGGTAAAGTTTAGTCGAGGTGTGAGGTGTAGTTGAGGTGAAGTTTAATTGAGGCGCAGTTTAGTGAGTTGAGGGTTAGGTGTGAGGTGAAGTTTAGTCGAGGTGAGGCTTAGTCGTGAGGTTTAAGAAAGAACTGCAGATGCTGGAAAAATCAAAGGTAGACAAAAATGCTGGGGAAACTCAGCGGGTGAGGCAGCATCTATGGAGCGAAGGAATAGGTGACGTTTTGGGTCGAGACCCTTCTTCAGACTGAAGTCTTCACCTATTCCTTCGCTCCATTGATGCTGCCTCACCCGCTGAGTTTCTCCAGCATTTTTGTCTTCCTTTAGTAGTGAGGTGTGAGGTTTGGTTGAGGCGAGGGGTTTAATTGAGGCGAGGGGTTTAGTTGGGGTGTGCGTGAGAAGTGAGCGTAGGTGAGGTGAGGAGAAGTGGGTATCTGAGCTCAGGCAGGGAGACAGAGGAGCTGCTGAAGGAGACGAGACCATGTCTGGGACGCAGGGCTCAGAGGTGAGACTCCAGGGAGCTTTGACATGGAGAACGGGCAGAAGATGCTGGATAAATGTCCTCTCAGGGGCCTGGGAATGGGGAAGATGCTGCTGCTCCTTCTCAGACAATCACGACCCCAGGAATTGGTGTCAGTGAGGAGTGGATGAGTTCCCTGGGCTCTGGAGTGGATCACTGACATTAATATTGATCTGGGAGGCCATTCAGACCATCTCCCTCATCCTTCTAGTTGTCTGTCTCCATCTGGCAACTTTCCCCAGCTGAATGAAAACATTCATTCAGTTTCTACCTCCACAGATGCTGCCTGGCTTGCTGATTAACACCGACAATTTATTCTTTTTTACAATAGTGGTTTTGCAGCAGCCACTGAGTGCTGCTCCTGACTGCTGTGTGGGTTCAGGCAGATCACTCCTGACCTGCACTTTAAATGCAGTTTCCTCTCATGCTGTGATATGGTTTATTACTTCCTTGAATCAATAATGTTTTGATCTTGTTGGAATGCGATTAACAACTGATTTCTTTCAACCCTAGAAAAACAATCACTATATTCTGAGTGAAGAAATACCTAATTTCTATCCTGAAGATGTTACCTGTTAAGTTAAAGGGAACTGCAGATGCTGGAAAATCGAAGGTAGACAAAAGTGCTGGAGAATCTCAGCGGGTGCGGCAGCATCTATGGAGCGAAGGAAGTAGGCAACGTTTCGGGCCTTCGCTCCATAGATTCTGCCGCACCCGCTGAGTTTCTCCAGCACTTTTGTCTACCTGTTAATTTTAAGTTGTGATTCAATATCCTGGAATTGTCCTACATTAAATAAATAAATGATATTTTAAAATCTGTTTTGGAATTAATATCTTGATGATTACAGATTATGCACCAACGTGTACAAGGTACAATGCTTGTTTTTCCAGGATGCCGACCATTTCAGACATTGCTGGCTATTTTTTCCAAGGAAGAGTTTGAAGAAATAAGTGACTGAGAAGCTCCGTTATACGAACATGAAGCGGAATTATGAAGCCATAATTGCCATTGGTTTGTACAAAATATTATATCCTTTTTTTTTCCATTTCTATTGATGCATGCTGACATGAGTTTGTTTCCCCACATGAAATCTAAATAGATATGTGCTTTCTGAGAGCAAGTCCTTGGTTAGATCCTTCCACCTTCCATTTCACTCCTCTGGTATATTTTTGAGAATGTGATTGAGGCGGCCAGCTTCACCTGCAGCGCTGCATCAACACGTGGCTCATGCAAGTTGTTTCCCCAGTCTATATCCCATGCATTTGCAGCGTGGTCCCTGCTCCTCTGGCCGCCGTGAGGTTGCCGAGGTGGGCAATGAGTGCATGTGTGTGTGGGACCCCGGTGAGTGCGGGCGGGAGGGAGGGCGAGGGCAGCGTCAGGAAATGGAGGCGAGACTCAAGGAACTGCAGATGATTTTTTTGTTGTTGTTTTGTTCTGAGATACAGGACGGAAACAGGCCCTTTGGCCCACCGGGTCCGGGCCGACCAGCGATCCCTGCACATTAACATTATCCTGCACCCACTAGGGACAATTTTTACATTTACCAAGCCAATTAACCTACAAACCTGTAGGTCTTTGGACTGTGGGATGAAACCGAAGATCTCGGAGAAAATCCGCGCAGGTCAAAAAAAAATCAAACGAGCTTTATTGTCATTTAGAAATATAGCGATATATGCAATTCCAAACGAAATTCCGTTGCATTTGGCTCCCGTGCAACACGATAATAAACAGAAGGATAAAATTGATAAAAACGATAAAAAGATAAAAATAGACAATGGTGGCAGACCATTACATGGCATTCAGGAGTCTGATGGCTTGTGGGAAGAAGCTGTTGCAGAACCTTGACGTTCTGCTCCTTATGCTACGATATCTTTTTGCCCGAGGGCAGCAGAGTGAACAGTCCCATGATGGAGATGTGTGGGGTCCTTTATAATACTGCTGGCCTTAGACAAGCAACGTTTGGTCGCAATATCCCCGATTGAGGGGAGAGCAGTCCCAATGGTTTTTTCAACCGTCCTCACCACTCTGCACAGACTTCCAGTCGGAGGCTTCACAGTCCCCAAACCAGACAGCGATGCAGTTGGTCAGAATACTCTCTATGGTGCCCCCGTAGAAAGTGGTGAGGACGGGATGGGGGAAGGTGAGCTCTTCTCCCCGTGAAGAGCTCGCCTCCTATCTGAGGTCACTGGGAGAACGTACTAATTCCGCACAGACGGCACCTGTAGTCGGGATGGAACACGGGTCTCCGGCGCTGCATTCACTGTAAGGCAGTAACTCTACCGCTGCGCCACCGTGATGGATTACAAATGTTTAAAAAATGTTGGAGTAACTCAGCGGGTCAGGCAGCATCTATGAAGGACATGGATAGGTGACGATTTGGGTTGAGACCCTGGGAGGAGGGACTTGTGAGGAACCGAGGGGAAGAGGGTCTGAGTTGTGAGGGAGGAGGATTTGAGGAGAAGTGAGGGAGACTGACGGGACGGGTGGTGTCTGTGAGTAAGGGTGAACAGTTTCCTCTCACAGAACAGCGCTTCTTTCATCATCATCCCTTCCACAACACAGTACTCCCTTCTCCCAACCCCTCCCACAGTTTAGTGCTCCCTCCTCACTGCCCCGCCCACAGCACAGTGCTCTCTCATCAGAAACCCAGGCATTCTCGCCTGATGGACAGACTGGGAGAAGACTATAGACACATAGAAAATAGGTGCAGGAGGAGGCCATTCGGCTCTTCGAGCCAGCTCTGCCATTCATTGTGATCATGGCTGATCATCACCAATCAATAACCCATGCCTGCATTCTCCCCATATCCCTTATTCCACTAGCCCCTAGAGCTCTATCTAACTCTCTCTTAAATCCATCCAGTGATTTGGCCACCACTGCCCTCTGTGGCAGGGAATTCCACAAATTCACAACTCTCTGGGTGAAACAGTTTTTTCCCACCTCAGTCTTAAATGGCCTCACCTTTATTCTAAGACTGTGGCCCCTAGTTCTGGACTCGCCCAACATTGGGAACATTTTTCCTGCATCTAGCTTGTCCAGTCCTTTTATAATGTAATATGTTTCTATAAGATCCCCCCTCATCCATCTAAACTCCAGTGAATACAAACCTTTTTTTTTTCAATCTTTCCTCATATGACAGTCCCACCATCCCTGGGATCAATCTCGTGAACCTATGCTGCACTGCCTCAATCACAAGGATGTCCTTCCTAAAATTAGGTCAAAACTGTGCACAATACTCCAGGTGTGGTCTTACCAGAGCTCCATACAACTGCAGAAGAACCACTGTACTCCTATACTGAAATCCTCTTGTTATGAAGGCCAACATTCCATTAGCTTTCTTCACTGCTTGCTGTACCTGCACGCCAAATTTCAGTGACCAGTGTACAAGGACACCCAGGTCTCGTTGCACCTCCCCCTTACCTAACCTAACCTCATTGAAATAATAATCTGCCCCCTTGTTTTTGCCACCAAAGTGGATAACCTCACATTTATCTGTATTAATTCTGCATCTGCCACACATCTGCCCACTCAGCTCAGCCTGTCCAGGTCGCCCTGCAAACCTCCTAACATCCTCTTCACAATTCACACTGCCACCTAGCTTTGTGTCATCTGCAAACTTGTTAGTTTTGCTCCTAATTCCCTCTTCCAAATCATGAATATATATGGTAAACATGTTGTGGCCCCCAACACGGCCTTGCGGCATTCCACTCGCACACTGCCTGCCATTCTAAAAATGACCCATTCACTCCTACTCTTTGCTTCCTGTCTGCCAACCAATTTTCTATCCATGTCAACACCCTATCCCCAATACCATGTGCTCTAATTTTAGTCGCCAGTCTCCCGTACGGGACCTTATCAAAGGCTTTCTGAAAGTCTAGATACACTACATCCACTGGCTCCCCTTCATCCATTTTACTTGTCACATCCTCAAAAAATTCCAGAAGATTAGTCATGCATGGTTTTCCTTTTCATAAATCCATGCTGACTTGGACTAATCCTTTTACAGCTATCCAAATGCCCCATTATTACCTCTTTAATAATTGACTCCAGCATCTTTCCCACCACCGACGACAGGCCTAACTGGTCTGTAATTCCTGTTTTCTCTCTCGCTCCTTTCTTAAAAAGTGGGATAACATTAGCTATCCTCCAAACCACAGGAACTGACCTGAATCTATTGAACATTGGAAAATTATCACAAATGCGTCCACTATTTCTAGAGCCACCTCCCTGAGGACCCTGGGATGGTCAGGACCATCAGGCCCAGGGGATTTTATCATCCTTCAGTCCATTAGCCTACCCAATACTATTTCTCGCATACTCCAATAACGTACAGGTTTGTAGGTTAATTGGCTTGGTATAAGTGTAAATTGTCCCCAGCATGTGTGGGGATGGTGCGGTATCGCATGTCGGCATGGACTCGGTGGGCCACGGTTTTTTACCACGCTGCGTCTCTAGACTAAACCTAGAACTAGTGTGTGAACGGGTGATCGATGGTGGTACAGGATTAGGTGGGCCGAAGGGCCTGTTTCCGCGCTAAAAAAAATCAATGCTGTTAATGGACTTGCCGTTAACTGTACACTCTCCTTGTGCTTTCAACCTCCCAAAGTGCAACACCGCACTGTTGCTCGGATTAAACTCCGCCTGCCATTTCTCCGCCCCTTTCTGCATCTAATCTTCATCCTGCAGTATCTTCCGACAGCTTCCTCACTGTCTGCAACTCCTCCAATCTTGGTGTCATCAGCAAACCCACTCAGCCACAGATCGCCAGCATCTTCACACATGCGCTCTGTAGGTGAGGAACAACACCCCCATGTGGCCCTGGACATGTTTGCCGCTGTAAATAGAATAAAGCACCCGAGTTCACCGTGTTACTGTGAATGTCGAATTCTGCGACCCGGCTCTCTGTCAATGCGCACGCGCAACCCTATCCTACTCGTGCTGCCTCCTACAGTGAGCTGTGAACCGTGGACTCCTAGATCCAGCTGCACATCAATGCTGTCAATGTAGAAGGGTCTCGTTCCAAAACGTCACCCATTCCTACTCGGTCCGTTATGAATATTGATTTCTCTAACTTCATCAAGTAACCTCCCTGCCATTCCCTCTCTCTCCATCCCTCCCCCACCCAAAGTCGCACCAGCATTCTCGTTCCCAGCCAGCACACAGCCAACATTGTTTCGTTATCATCGTTACTTTTTTTGCATGTCACTCATTCATTTGTACTATATCTCTCTACATCACCGTCTATATCTCTCATTTCCCTCTCCCCTGATTCAGTCTGAAGAAGGGCCTCGACCAGAAACGTCACCCGTTCCTTCTCTCCAAGATGCTGCCTGTCCGCGAATAAGTTACTCCAGGATTTTGTGTCTAGGGTTTAAAACCAGCATCTGCAGTTCCTTCCTACACAGTTAATGGTTTTAGTTTAGTTTAGAGATGCAGCAACGCAAACAGCCCTTTGGCCCACTGAGTCATGCACCAACCAGCGATCCCCGCACACTAACAGTAATCCTACACTAGGAACAATTTTTACTTTTTTACCAAGCCAATTTAATGCATATAATGGCAGCGCCTTCCACATACCCTCCACCCAGTGGGAGTGAAAAAGTTGCTCCTCAAGTTTCTATTTCATCTTTATCTGTTCACCTTAAACCCAAGTCCTCTGGTTCTTGAATCCCTACCTTGGTGTTGTGAGGCAAATTAATCTTTTTACGCCACTCGTAATTTACTTAAACTTTATTAAGCTTTAAGCAACTCATTTCCCGTAATACATAACTTCAAAGCGTCTGGAAAATATCGCTGATTCCGCAGACCTCGCGACCCGAGACCCGCACATGCGCACACTGTGAAAAGGCCCCGCACATCCCCCCCCCAGCGCACACTTCCATTCTCCCCTCCTATTTATAAGTTTGAGACGGTCAGGAGTTTTAATGTCTTGATGACCGTGCGCAGCACTGGGGGCATCAGGAGATAATGGTGTTTCAATAGCTGGTGGTACATATATTGCTTGGTTTCCCACTTCACACATATTGTTACTTACATTTTCAATTTATGAATTACTTATAGAAAATTCCATTGGGGGTGATGGGAGTGTTGAAGGACGTTCTCGATTAATATTATTTTTTAAGGAGTGATGGAGTAGACGGACATGGTGCAAGGTCACGAAGTGAGACAGTTGACTGACGTCCATCCTGATACTTGTTAGTTGCATAAGAAGGGTTGACATCAGTCAGTTCAACTTCATCAACAAAAGGCTGTTTCTTATTTGATTCTGGACATAACGACGAAGCAACACAGGCAAAAAAGGCCCAGGGCTAGTTACCATGATGGCAGAAAAGTACCATTAGAAGAACAACGTTTTGAAGTTAAAGAACCGCTCATCCGCGGAGTAGTATTGGTAGCAGTTGTCAGTAAGAGATCTGATGGAGTGTAATGCATAAGGTAGAACACACCCCACAGCTTGATCTGGTATGTCCCCATTTTGACTTTAGCCAGTTTTCACTAGCTTTCCAAACTGATTCCGTTATAACCTCTCAACCTGACCACAGTCCAATAGATTGATTTGGTGTTTGTTTTACTTGTTACAATTCCTCTATTAGAAATGGTTGTTCTTTTAAATCTTTGAACATGAATGAGGTGCCCCTTTCAGAATGTTGTAACTTGGAAATCCACAGAATGAAAACAAAGATTTCATCTGGAAACCTTGAATTTCCCTCCATTCAGAATGCAATTACAGTTTTTAATCCTTCAGTTGATTTAATTCAAGCACAGATTCTATGTGAAGCACTTGCGATTATCCAGTATATAAAAAGCATTAAAAGGGGGGGGGGTATCGGGGGGGGGGGGGGTGGGGTACGTCAAATTGAAGTGAACTGTGTTACCAGCATAGAGCAAGGAAGTCTGGGCGCGTAAAGAAATTACTCAATTTTCTCACTGCTTCAATAATTGCTGTAGCTTCCCATTTCGACGGGTGGTAGTGCAATTCACTAACTACCTTGGAGAGTACAAGACATGAAAGTCACTGTCGTCCTCCCTTGATTTAATGTTGTTGATAGGTCATCACATTCAACAACACAAAGGAGATCCTCATCGATGGTGTGTAATGGCGCTATGGGGCCGTGGACTGCCAGCAGCCTCTGCCTGTAGCCCGTTTGTTTTCCATCTTTTTTTTTATTTTAGTCAAGTTTTAAAGTTTGTTTTTGGGGAATCTTTAATTTTCTATGTGGGGGAGGGGGGCAGGTAAGGGGGAAACTAGCTCCCAGTCACATTCCTGGCGGGGACAACGACTATTGCTCCCAAGTCGCGTCCTCGCCATCCCCCACCTTGCGGCCTACCTCCTGGATCGGAACGGCCTTTCCTGCCGGGATCAGGAACCGGACCAAGCTGCAACAGCGGTGGCGCTGGAGTCACCACAGAGCGGAGCCGATACCTACCTGGGTCGCCGTTGGAGCTCCGGAGCATTTGGCCGCTGCTCCAACATCATGGATCACTGGTTGGGGAGCTCCCAACGCGGGCGGCGCTGACCGTCATCATGGAGTCCTGGGCCCTTTTGCCGAGGCCACTCAGCCTTGCCATCTCCACCCGGCGCGGCCAGTGGACTTTGGGAGCCGGTACTCCGGTAGGATGGGGCCGACTCGGTCCAGGCCGCTGAGAGGTCCCCCCCCAGACCCACGGCGAGTCGTCTACTTACATCAACATCGGGCCTCCCGGGGCTGCACATCGTGGGCCGCTATAGCGGCGACTGCAGGGGCTCGGTGAGCCCCGATCACGGGTGAACAGTGGGGAACAACAGGGAAGAGACGACATTGGTGCCTGCCTTCCCTCACAGTAGACATTTTGATCCTGCTGTGGGGGGATGTTTTTATGTTGAATCCTATCTACTCCATGTTGTTGGTCTTATTTTTAATGTATGGTTAGTTTGGTGTGCCAATTGGCACATGGACAAATAAATGCATCTTATCTATCTTAATGTCGCAGATTCCTAATTGTTTCTTTAAAGATGTAAAGGCACCAATTGCAGTAAATCAATGGGAATGATTTGCTCTAATAAAGTTGAATTTTGTCAAAATATTTGGTATCCATTTAGTGACAATGTTGATCACGGCTGATCATCCACAATCAGTAACCGCCCGTTTCCTGCCTTCTTCCCCATATCCTTCGCTATCTTAAGAAGCCCTATCTAGCTCTCTCTTGAAAGTATCCATAGAACCGCCTCCACTGCCCTCTGAAGTCGTAGAATTCCACAGACTCACAACTCTTTAGAAAAAGTGTTCCTCGTCTCCGTTCTAAATTTCTTACCCCTTATCATAATCGGTGACCCCTGGTTCTGGACTCTCGCCAACATCGGAACATGTTTCCTGCATGTGCTGGACGCCCCCAACACCGAAACATGTCCCATGTCCGGGGGAGTCCGAAGTCAGGGGCCACCACATAGTTTAAGAATAAGGTGTCTGCCATTTAGAACGGAAGATAGAAAAAGTTTTCATGCAAGAGTAGTGAATCTGTGGAAATTCTCTGCTTCTGAGGGCGGTGGAGGCCGAATTCCTCTTTGATGCTGTACAAGATAGAGTTAGATAGGGCTCTTAAGATAGCGGTTTAGGGGATATGGGGAGAAGGCAAGAACGGGGTACTGATTGAGGATGATCAGAACCCATGATCACATAGAATGGCGGTGCTTGGTTTGAAGGGCCAAATGGCCTACTCCTGCACCTATTGTCTATAATTGACCCGAAAAAGGCGGCCTGGTGGCCTGCAGCGGTAGAGCTGCTGCCTCACAGCGCAAGAGACCTGGGTTCCATCCCGACTACGGATGCTGTCCGTGAAACAGAGTTTGCAAACGTTCTCCTTGTGACCACCTCGTGGGTTTTCTCCAGTGCGCCTGGTTTCCTCCCATACTCCAAAGACGTGAGGGTTTGCAGGTTAATAGGCTTTGTAAAAATTGTAAATTGTCACCCCGTGTGTGTGTTGTGTGTTATGTGTGTGTGTGTAGGTTTAGTGTTAGTGTGCAGGGATCGCTGTCGTCGCGGACCTCAGTGGGCGAAGGGCCTGTTTCCGCGATGTATCTCTGAACTAAACCCAGAACTAGTGGTGTGAAACACGAGGCGATTGGCTGGGTCAGACACGGAATCGGTGGGCTGAAGGGCCTGTTTCCTCCACGCTGTAGTTTCTCTGAAACTAAACAGAAACATAAACCATGCTGAGTATCCCCTAAAGAACTAGTGGTTAGAAGTGTGGGGGGGGGGGGGGGGGGGGGGGGAGGGGAGAAGAGAGGGAGGGAGGGAGGGAGAGATAGAGAGGGAGAGTAAGAGAGGTGTGATGGAGAGAGAGAGGGAGCGTGTGTGTGTGTGTGTATCTAACCCTGGTAACTTCTTTTCCTGTCCAAAATGTTTCAGATAAGTCCATGGTGTTCCATTGAGTCCCCTGTGTGGAGGTCAAGGAGAAGGTGAGCGTGAACTGAATGACCGGCTGAGTTCTGACTTGTGTTAGCCGTGTGAGAATACTATCTCTCTATG
>JAVHYY010000174.1:0-159030 GCA_035221665.1 Okamejei kenojei
AAAGTCAGTTAATTACTCAGGGTTAGGCAGTCATAGCCCCCCTAGCCGGCAATAGTATGACCCCCCGCCTCCCCCACCGGCGCCGGCCCTCCCCGGCCCGCCAGGGCTTTTTTAAAAAAATGTTAAAACCGCGCGGATGCGCAGATTGTTCTCTTCGTAAAAAATAAAAAATAAGTAACACTTCAATTTTTCCCAAGGCTTCTTAATCTGCTTCATTTTTTTAATCACTGAATGGGTGGGGGGAAGGAGGATGATGGCAGGTGGAGAGATGGTGGGGAAAGAAGGAAAAATAAAAAAGGGAGCACACCGGGACGTTGAATCAGTTGTCATCTTATTAAATGACAATACTAATTCAAGGGTCCATTTGGAGGGGAGAGAGTTCCTTTCACAGCATGTGGAGAGTCTGTGCCAGGGGTTTAAAAGATGCGGGTCGAGCGGTTAGGAGTGTTGAAAAGGCGGGGGAAGGAGGGTTCAGAGATCATATTAGTAACTCCACTCACGGCTGCCGTAGCGCGCCGGGAGATTCGGACAGCCAGAATGGACACCACTTCCGAGGATAGAAGCAGCTCGGGTTGCGTGCAGCCGCCGGGACCCGTTCAACAGAACCGGCTGCCTTGCCACTCTCAAGCGCCTTCTTTTTTTTTTTTTTTTTTTTTTTAAATTTTTTATTATAGAAGAAACAAAGTTAATTACAAAGTACACTCACTATACGATGATAAAAATATATAATATAATGATAATTGTATGTTTATATTATTTGTAATATTATCAATTATTACTTATCAAGGTTATTTATTTTGATATAAGTTGGGAGGTGTATAGTAATTCTAATATTACCAATATACTCATACTACTTCATAATAATCCATATTTCCTCTGGATTTCAAAATACAAGTCCCCCTGTTATAATGTATAATACACAATTTAACTGAACTTCTATAATATTCATTATATTTTCATAATAATAAGAGTGTTTGTATTATTTAATTGACTTTACATTCTAATTATTATCATAGTGAAACTACACAATTTTATGTAATTAAAAATACAAGGACATTAATAATATTTCATACAGACTAATGATAATATATTTTGCACTAATATTAACGAATTTAATTATAAAGTGTTTCTATACTTTTTATCTATTTTTAAGGATAGTAAAAAATAAAAAATAGAAAATAGAAAAGAGAGTGTTTGAAAGTTTTGATAGGAGATTAGAAATATTACTCATATAATCCGTCCTTGGAGTATATTGCATGATTTATTATATATATTTCTCATCCATTCAGAGTATTCCAGGCCTCAGTTCAAGTCTTTCTTCGCGCCGAACCGTTATGACCCTGAAATATTTATATATATGGAGACAAATCCTCTGAAGAGATCTAAACATATCATAAGGACAAGCCTCAATCTCTCCAAGTGAAGTGGTCTCGACATTTCTGTATTTCCCACATTTTTAATTGTTGGGGAATGCTAGGGCCTTTCCAAAATTTTTGTATTAATTTTTTCCCAATTATGTAGACAATAGTCGATAAAAAATCTTTGGTTCATTTGTAATTAGTTGGTGCCGTTTCAGAATTCAAGTATTATTAACTTTTGGATCCTGAAATCATAGTAATATTATAACATTCGAAATTATCTTAAAATATTTCGTTCAATATTTACAATCTTTATACAATTCGTGAATGAATGTGACAAATTTGCTTCTGAGATTTGACATTTATCACATATAGGCGTAATTTTGGAAATATATTATGTAATTTAGATTTGGAGTAAATGTAGTCTTGTAGAATTTTAAAACTGTATAAGAGCAATGTTTAGCATTTAACGAACAATGATGTTATGTGATTGGAAAGCTTTCGTCCCATATTCTGGGGCTTATTATTTGACCTAATTCATTTTTCCCAAATCTGTCTATGTGTTTCCGTTGATGGGATATCACTTTCCAAATACAATATTATAATATATGATATCATTTTTTCTGTATTTGGATGTTTATTCAAGCATTCTTCTAAAAATTTCAGCTTTATTATTTATAAGTTCTTGTGTTGTGTATTTGCAGTGATATAGTTTCTGGATTTCTCGGTTAAATATTAAATTTTCATTGTTTATGAAGTCCATAAGTTTGTTGTAACTCTTGAAAATGAAAGAAAAGAGCTTTCCTTATTAAAGATTCCAATGTTTAAAATGCCTTTTATTTTTCCATTGTAAAAAAGCCTTATCATCTGTTGAAGGTTTAAATGTAAAATGTTGCAATGGTAAGACCTAAACGGTATAGATTTTAATTTTTATGTTTTCTTTATTTGTTTCCAAATGCGGATTCCGTTTTCTTATTATCGGGTTTACAACTATAAATTCTTTTAGCTACGTTAGTGTTAGCAAAATAGTATAGAACTATTTCAAATGGGGAGAACATCTTCTTTTTCCATTTTTAAACCCTGTTTGGTTTGTTAATCTATTTACTTCTAGCAAAAATTCATTTTTTTGATATTAACTGCCCAGTAATAAAACATAAAATTTGTAATGTAATCCCCATTTTTTTAAGCTGTACATCAAGTGTTTTTGATTTTCTTCTTGTGGTTCTTATAATCCCAGATAAGTTAGTAACTAGGGAGTCTAATTTTTGAAAAAAAAAAAAAAATTTTTAGGGAGATATATATAATTGAAATAATTATAATAATTGTGGGAGAAAAATCATTTTATCGCGTTGGATTTATAAACATTAAAATAGGTAAACTTATTCCAGTATAAAATATTCTTATTTAAATTTGTTCTGTCATAACACGGAAAGTTAGATTTAACTAAAGAATCAAATCTTTTGTAACGAAAATGCCAAGATAATTTAATATTTTCATTTGTTATCTTGAAAGGAAATTGTTGTAATATCTGTAAATTATCATCGTTTTGGCTTAAGTTCCACTTTTATTCCAATTGATACTGTATTCCTGAGAATTAATCCAAATTCCGTTATTAGTTTTAACAAATTTCGGGATACTTATTTTCGGTTTCAGTGATATAAAGTAATTCATCGTTCCGCATATAACGAGATTTTATTCTTAGTATCTTTAGTATCATATCCATGTATTTTTCCGGATGTAATCTCACCCTTTGGTCGAGAGGTTCTTTTGCTAGCGCGAACAATAAAAGGTGATAGAGGACAGCCTTGTCTTACAACCTCGAGATAAACTAAATTTAGTAGATAACATACGGTTTGTTTGTTTATTCTAGCTGTTGGTTTGCATATAACAATTGAATCCAAGTAAAAACTTCTCACCGAGCTGATAATGCTTCCATCACGAAAATACAATAAGGCCATTCCACATGGTCAAAAGCTTTATTCTGCATCCAGCGAGATAACTACTAAATCTTTTTTATCAGTTCTTTTCGAATATATAACTATTAAATAACCGTTCTTAGATTATTTGAGGAAGATCTTTTAGGTATAAAATCCTGTTTGATCGGGATGAATTAATTCATGTGACACACTTTAACTTATCTTTGTGCTAATATTGTTGTTAGAATCTTTTGATCCGTTATTTAATTGAGCTATTGCTCTATAATGTTCCTGGCTCATCCAAGTCTGTTATTATTTTGGGTTATAAGTGTTATAATAGACTCGTTCAGCGTATTGGTAATTTCTGTTGTGTATATATCTGTTCATATAATGATTTCAAATATGGGGACCATGATGTCATGAAAAAAATGTATATTAAAAATCCGAACCTATACCATCCGGTCCCGGTGTTTTACCATTTTTTAATGATCTAATTAGATTCTTGATTTTTTTATTGAAATATCAGCATTTAATAGTTCTTTATTTGTAAATCCAATCCTTTTAGTTACATATTTTTAAAAAGCAAAAGCATCTATTTCTGTTTTTTATTTACTGTCGCTTTAGCAGTATATAGATTTTTTAGATAGTGCATACATCTTTCATTATATCTTTAGGTTGTATTAATAAATCACATTTTGTGATTTAAAATCCTATGTATAATTTTTTCATGCTTTCAATTTTCCTATAATTGTCGAGCCACTTAATTTTTGGGGTTTGTCTCCAAATTCAAACTGTAATTGTTTATATGTTGATAAAAATTTTATAACTTGGATCAGTATAATATTTTATTTAATTTATATTTCAATGCTACAATTTTATTATGTATTTTATATTGTGGTTTTGTTAGCATTCTGTATATCTAATTGTTTTAATCTCCCTTTCCAAAGTCCTGTTGTTTCACTTCGAATCTTTTTTTTATGGAATGTTGTGAAGAAATCATAATTCATCGAAGATATAGGATATGCTTTAAATGTTTCCCAAAATAAGGAGGAGATATTTTCGGTTCGATCTTAATTTCAAAAAAAAAATCTTAATTTGAGTTTTAATATATTTCCTGGGAGTGGTTTTATTTTTTTAAATTTGTGGATTAAGTTCCATTGTCCTAAATTTTCTGTTTTACCATTTATTTTAATTTTTTTAAATGTTAATCGGTGCATGATCTGAGATTATAATATTATTGATATTTGGGTTCGGTAAGTAAGTGAGGATAAGGCTTTGCTTACAGAAAATAATCTATTCTTGAATAAGTTTTATGTACTGGTGAGTAAAAGAGTATTCTCGGACCTGTAGGGTTTTATGTTCTCAAAATCTTTATAATTAGTCGTTTGGATTTATGCTTTAATTTATTCAGCTAGGAATGTGAATTTAGGTTTTTCTTTGTTTTGAAGATCTGTCTAGGTAAGGGTCTAATGTACAATTAAATCTCCTCATATTATCAAATTATTATGTGTTAATTCCGGAATTATTGTTAAAGTACTTTCTTAAAAAACAAAGGGCTGATCAAAATTTGGTCCATATTTATATTAAACAAAAATCATTTTTTCTGTGTTGTTTATTTCTCCTATCACAATAATGTATCTGCCATCTTTATCAGATCTATAGTTGATGTATGCTTAAATAAAGTACCTTTTACGAAATAATATTGCTACACCTCTTGATTTATTTTTTTGGCGTAAAAGAAGGATGATATATTTTTTCTATCCATTTAGTTTTCAACCTGTTTTCAGCGTCTTTTTTTAAGTGGGTTTCGTTGAATATTAATTACGTCAGCTTTAATTGCCTTTAAATGTGTCAATATTTTTCCTCTCTTTTATTGGTTCATTAATACCTTTAACGTTCCAACTGCAAAACGTTAATCCCTCATTCCCCGTGTTTCTTGCATTTTATATGTTGTGGGAATTACAATTAGAGTCTAAGGATCAGCGCGTAGTAGAACTAACCTTACACCCGAACACCGAATAGATGAATTTTAAATCTCTTTTATGTACCTCACGCGAATATATCCCATTGGTCCAATGTGTAACTACCATTCAAACTGAAAAACAATAGATATAAAGGATAGTAAAGAATAGTTAAATAAATTAATTAGTATGTGTAAAGAAAGAAAAAACTACAATAAAGTATTTGTAGTTTGTGTTAGCCATATTAACTTGGGCTATCCATATCTAAGGACTTCCGGCATTGTTGTTATTAACTTGGCCAGCTCCTAGATTTAAGGAATTATTATTCCATAATAATATTTTAAACGGGGGTATATATTAAAGGAAAGAAAAAAGTGGTGGTGATCGTCATAATAAGGGTAATCTATATCTAAATTTAACTTAGAAATCTAAGCATGTATTAAACATAAAGAATATAATTTAAAGTACAAAAATAAAAATTATTATTAGAAAAAAAGGATCTCCAAATGAGATCCATCGCTAAATTTTTAACTCCATTTCATTAACGAGACATTAGTTATTAATTATTAGTGAGATTAATTAGCACATAGTGAGCAATCTTGATTAATAATAATCATTAGTGGTAATAAAACGCGTTTCTGTGATTTTAGTCCTGTGTGTTATTTGTTTATATTAGTTATATGTTAAAAACTAATTGGTCAGTATCCAGAAAACGTCTTCCAATCAGTTTTTTCTCTTCATTCCATACGGCATTGTCCATTACTTCTAGTCCCATATTATCATATGAATCTCACAGGGTGTTGAGAGTCCGTGTTGGGTCTCTAAAAGTAGTAAAAGTCAGTATGTTTGCTTTAGATACATTTTCAAGACTCGAACTGCTTTGCGAAATCCAAGGCTGCTGAGGGTGTTGAGAGTCCATGTTGGGTCTCTAAAAGTAGTAAAAAGTCAGTATGTTTGCTGTAGATTACTTTTCAAGACTCGAACTGCTTTGCAAAATCCAAGGCTGCTGCTGGGGTATTAAAGAAATGCTCCACGTTGTTAAAAGTAACTCTTAGAGTGGCTGGGTAATTCAATCCGTATCTCAGATTTTCTACACCCCTCATAAGGCTTTTGACTTCATTAAAAGCCTTCCGTTTTCTAGCAACCTCTGGAGGGTAATCTCGATAGATGCTGATCCTTTGTCCTTCAAATGTCAGATTTCTTATTTCTCGCAGCTTCCGCATAACTCCTCCAGAACAAAATCATATTGTAGCTTTATGATCATTTGTCATTGGGGGGGCATTTATACTGGTCTGACGTCTGCTGACTCTATGAGCATAGCTAATAAGGCATTTCATCCAGAGATAAAACATTTTGGAGTAGTTTAGCAGTGAATTCTCGAAGATCTTCGTGTTTCTCTCGACCCTTCAGGAATCCCTGCGATCCTCAGATTCTGTCTTCTCTGATAGCCTTCTAGCTGAGTACATTTCTCTGTGTTTTAGTCAGCAATTCATTAGACGTTCATGTTCTGTTTATCAGCTTTGCTGTAGACGCAGTACTTGCCTCCGCTATCTGTTCAAGGTTCTTCATGCCAGCCGCCTGTTGTTTTCCAGCACATTCTCATAGAGTTAATCTTTTTTTGAAAGTCTTTTTTTAACCTTTTCAAGTTTTTTTCTCCATCTTACTTTCCATATCATTAAGCATTTCAATGAGTTCATTCTTCAAATCTTCGATACTTTCTTGACCTTTTTTTCAATTTTTAACATTGTTTCTTTTTGAAATTCATTCATTGATTTTCATCTGATCCATCTGATTGTTCATTTGACATATTTCTTCCTTTATTTCTTCCTTTTATATCTTTCATTTCTTCCTTTAATTCTAGCTTTTAAAACAGCCATCTGTTCGAGAAATAAAAGTTTTCAAATCCTATCACCTTCCGCTTTTGTGCCTGTTTTCTTGGATACATCTTCCATGGAGCTAGTCCTACTCGAATCCGAGGCTTCAACCCGGCCTTCTGCCGGTCTCTGTCGGGTTGAACGAGTTTTACTCTTGTCGGTAGGGCTCCGTGTCGTCGACATAGTTAGTCGCACGGCTGATGACGTCACTCGGCACAGTCGGTATAGAAACGGCAGGCAGTGTGTAGCAGACAGCCGGTAAGTCTTTTAAAACCCCGTTTTTTCCCGATTTTTTACAGAGCTAGCTGACGCTATCCTCTAGGGCTCCATAGCGCCACCGGAAGTCCCTTCAAGCGCCTTCTGCCGGCCAGCTCACCTGTGGCAGTGCTCTCCGTCTGAACATCTCTCACCTGCCGCTCGCAGGCTTCGCACATGTCAACCGCGTCCCGCAAATCCTTAAATTCCCACAGCCGAGTAACCTCAACTGGTCCCGTGAGCGCGCTGTCGGAATTTAAAGATTTGCGGGATGCCGATCGGTGAGCGGCAGGTGAGAGATGTTCAGACGGAGAGCGCTGCCAGAGGTGACGGGGACTAGCACACCATATAACCATATAACAATTACAGCACGGAAACAGGCCCTCTCGGCCCTTCCAGTCCGTGCCGACCATTTGTTTTCCCCTAGTCCCATCTACCTGCACTGAAGTGCACTGCACACGGGGCTGAAGTGGCAGGGTCCCGGCGGCCACTCGCAGTCACCCGAGCTGCTTCCTTCCTCGGAAGTGGCGGCCAGTTGTGCTGTCTGTGCCCAGATTCCTGCGACAACCACCCAAGCGAATTCATCCCCCGGCCACAATAAAACCATATAGCAATTACAGCACGGAAACAGGCCATCTCGGCCCTTTTAGTCCGTGCCGAACACTTACTGTCACCTAGTCCCATCTACCTGCACTCAGACCGGAGCGTGGCAAGTGGGTTACTGACCCCGATCCTCTCCTTCACAACGCCAGACTCCCCAAACACTGTGAACGGAGCTCTCCTCCCACCCCGGGAAATACAGTATTTGAAAACATAAAGCACCAAGAAATGCACTTCCCACGTTATTGGTACATTAAGTCCATTCTTCACTCTTTGTTTCCTGAGATACTATTAAAATAATGGCAATCCATATTCGAAAATCCAGCCACGAAACTCGTGCTGCGCATGCGCAAAGGCAGAATTTCTGCTGCCTTCAGTTCCCCTTGAAACTGACGGCTTCAGGCAGCACTGACGGCCCGTGGGCTGCACAGAGCTTCGCGTGTTACAAGCGCTGCGGATGAAAGGTACGGAGAATTATGCCTACCTAAGAGATCCATCTCTTAGATAGGCATAATTCTCCCATGCCTTTACTATTTATATTTAATAATTGCCTACCCTGACGGCACGTGCCTGAATCAAGGGATATGGGGAGAAGGCAGGCACGCGTTACTGATTGGGGACGATCAGCCATGATCACAATGAATGGCGGTGCTGGCTCGAAGGGCCGAATGGCCTCCTGCTGCACCTATTTTCTATGTCTGTCTCTCCCTCCCTCTCCCTCCCTCTCCCCGTCTCTCTCTGTCTCTCCCACCTGTGTGAGCATCCTGTCCTGGAGTTGAGTGTGAAGTCCACCGTGTTCCTGTTGCTGGTGTCACTCCTGCCGTAGTCGTCGGCCCGCACCAGACTCAGAGCCGTGAGAGACGGAGGGGGTCAAGGATCTGTCCCTGCATCTGGTGAGTGGGTGGGTGGGTGGTCAGGGGACAGGGAGGGAGAGAGAGCGAGGGGGAGGAAGAGACCGGCCCAGTCCTGCCCCACTCCATCCTGTGGTTTACCAAGGGTACGAAAAATGCTGGAGAAACTCAGCGGGTGCAGAGGCATATATGGAGCGAAGGAGATAGGTAACGTTTCGGGCCGAAACCCTTCTTCAGACTGATAGGGGTAGGGGGAAGAAAGGAAAAGGGAGGAGGAGTAGCCCGAGGGATGGGAGGAGAGGTGGGAAGGGGAGGAGACAGCAAGGGTCAACAGAATTGAGAGAATTCAATGTTCATGCCAAGAGGATGCAGACTCCACAAGCGGAATATGAGGTGCTGTTCCTCCAATGTGCAGTGTTGCTCACTCTGGCCATGGAGGAGGCCCAGGACAGAGAGGTCGGATACGGAATGGGATGCGGAGTTGAAGTGCTGAGCCACCGGGAGATCGGGTTGGTTATTGCGGACCGAGCGGAGGTGGTCGGCGAAACGATCGCCAAGCCTCCGGTTGGTCTCACTGATATAGATCAGCTGGCATCTAGAGCAGCTGATGCAATAGATGAGGTTGGAGAAGGTGCAGGTGAACCTCTGTCGCACCTGGAAGGACTGCTTGGGTCCTTGAAAGGAGTGGAGGGGGACGTAAAGGGACAAGTGTAGCATCTTACCAAGCCCAGTGTCCCCTCCCCCCCTCTACTTCCATCCCCTCTTCTCCCCTCCCCTCTCCACTCCTCCCCTCTACTCTCCTCCCCTAGGGAGTACAGAGAAGGTTCACCAGACTGATTCCTGGGATGGCACGACTTCCATATGAAGAAAGACTGGATAGACTTGGCTTGTACTCGCTGGAATTTAGAAGATTAAGGGGTGACTTACAAAATTCTTAAGGGGTTGGTCAGGCTAGATGCTGGAAGATTGTTCCCGATGTTGGGGAAGTCCAGGACAAGGGGTCACAGTTTAAGGATAAGGGGGAAGTCTTTTAGGACCGAGATGAGAAAATCGTTTTTCACACAGAGAGTGGTGAATCTGTGGAATTCTCTGCCACAGAAGGTAGTTGAGGCCAGTTCGTTGGCCATATTTAAGAGGGAGTTGGATGTGGCCCTTGTGGCTGAAGGGATCAGGGGGTATGGAGAGAAGGCAGGTACAGGATACTGAGTTGGATGATCAGCCATGATCATATTAAATGGCGGTGCAGGCTCGAAGGGCCGAATGGCCTGCTCCTGCACCTAAATTCTATGTTTCTATGTTTCTCTTCTCTCCTCTCCCCCCCCCTCTTATCTTCTCCCCTCGCCTCCCATCCTCTCTCCACTCCCCTCCCCTCTCATCCTTTCCCCTCTTCTCTCTTCACTCCCCTCTTTCTCCCCTCTCCTCTCCTCCCCTCCCCTCTTCTCCTCCTCCCATCCCCTCTCCTTTCCTCCCCTACACTCCCCCCTCCCTCTCATACTCTCTACCACAGAAGGATATACAGGCTCCTGCCCTCGAAGGCCAACACAGGAACCCTGGCAAATAGCGGGATTGCCGCTGCGTCTCCGTGCCTCTCTCTCTGCTCCGGTCCTACAACACACAACACACAACACAACACGGAGAGGGGAAAAAGAGGCAGGGAGGGGGAGAAAGACGGGTGGGAAGGGAGGGGAGGGTGAGGGGAGAGGAGGGGATGAGGGAGGAGTGAGACGCAGGAGGAAGGGGAGAGGATGTGGGAGGACATGGGGAAGGGAGAGGGAGGAGAGAATAGAGAAGAGGAGAGGGAGACAAGGGTGGAGAGGAGAGGAGAGGTAGGGAGTGGAAAGAGAGAAGAGGAGAGGGGAGAGGAGGAAAGAAGAGAAAGAAGAGGTGAGGACAAGGAGAGGAAAGAGGGGAGGAGGAGGGAAGGGAGGAGGGGGAGGGGGAGGAGAGCGGAGGGGAGTTGGGGAGGGGGAGGAGAGAGGGAAGGGATATAAAATTATGAGGGGCTTGCACAGTCGTTGCACTGACTGGATAGATAGCATGCTGGCTAAAAGCTGTTCACTGTACCTCGGTACACATGACAATAATCTAAACTATTGGTGGTGCAGCGGTGGAGTTGCTGCCTTAGACCCGGGTTCCAAACCAGACCACGGGAGCTGTCTGTTCTCCCCGTGACCTGCGTGGGTTTTCTCCGGGCGCTCTGGTTTCCTCCCACACTCCAAAGACGTGCGGGTTCGTAGACTAATTGGATTTGGTAAAGATTGTAAATTGTCCCCTAGCGTGCGTGTAGGACAGTGTTAGTATGCGGGGATCGCTGGTCGGCACAGACTCGGTGGGCTGAAGGGCCTGTTTCCGTGCTGTAACTGTGAACCAGCTGAGTTACTCCAGCACTTTGTACCTGTCCACATTCTCCACACAGATGCTGCCTGACCCGCTGAGTTACTCCAGCACTTTGTACCTGTCCATGTTCTCAACAGAGATGCTGCCTGACCGCTGAGTTACATTGTACATGTCCAGGGCAAGCATGGGCGGAAATCCTGAGGGGACAGGGGGCACACGTGCCCCCTGTGCTTTGAGAGGTGGGGGACAATCCTCCCCATGTTTTGTAATCCGGACATTATCAGACGCTTTCTCAAGGTTAAATCAGCCCGCTCGCGGGGCTTTTCGGCGCCCGGCACAGCTTAAAATCAAACTGCTGCATCGAGGCTCCTGATGTTGAAGTCCCCGCCGGCCGATGAAAGACCCCGCGAACGGGCCGATTCAAACCCCATGATTTCTTCGGGGGGCTTCGGGCGAACAAAGCTACTGTTTGCTGGATTCGGTCAGCCAGACCAGCTCAGCTCCCGATTGAGGACCTTACCAAGGGTCCAAGGCCCGAATCCTCGCGTGTGTGTGCGTGCATATGCGCATGTGTGTGGGTGTGTGTGCGTGCGTGTGGGTGCGTGTGCTTGCGTATGCGCGTGTGTGTGCGTGCGTGTGGCGTGCCGTATGCGCGTGTGTGTGGGTGCGTGTGCGTGCGTATGCGCATGTGTGTGTGTGTGTTGTTGGTGCATGCACACGCATGTGCATTGTGTGTGTATGTGGGCGCGCGTGTACGTGCGTTCGTATGTGCGTAGGCCGTGTGGGTGCTTGCTGCGTAATGCGCGAGTGTTTGCGTGCGTGTGGGTGCGTATGCGCGAGTGTGTGGGTGCGTGCGCGTGCTTATGCGCTGTGTGTGTGGCGTGGGTGCAGTGTGCGGTGCGCTTTGTGTGTAGTGTGTGTGTGTATGAGCCCGCCGCCGTGTGCGTGCGTTCGTGTGTGCGTGTGCATGCGCGCGCGCATCGCCCCTCCAGGAAATTGGGTGTCCCGCATTTGTGATTGCATTTTCCGTGCCTGAGAGTAAGACACCTCCGTCACAAAGTTGAGGTGAAAATTTTGCTTAAAGTCTTGTGGCTTTTCCAATGACAACATTGACAAAAGGAGAACCTACACATTGGTCTCGTTATGCCAACATTTTCCCCTCGATCAATAATCCGATAGGGTCACCTATCAAAGGGGAGGAGAGGAAAGTGAGTGATAAATATACAAGGTGCACAGAATACATCTCCACCTCTAAACTAAACTATCCCGTAACACTCTACTCCCACTGGGAGCGTCAGACACGCACATGCACACTCACACACACACCACACGCAAAAACCCCCGCGCACACGCATACACACACCACCACTACGCACACAGTGCACAACACTCGCGACAACGCACACACATCACGCACACACATACATACACATCACACACACACACAACACGCGCACGCACACGCACACAAGACCACACACACACCCTCACACCAACACCACACACCCTCACACCAACACCACATACCCTCACATCAACACCACACTCACACACATAAACACACACACACATACACAGGGTTTAACTCACTGCTGAAACCACGTTGTTGCAAAAGTTGTCAGGGTCGGGGTCGGCACAGACTGGATGTTCTGTGGTTCGATTCTAACCTGTACTGAAACAGAGAGTAAGAGTCAGATACACACAACGTAGAAACAGGCCCTTCAGCCCAACTTGCCCACACCGGCCAACATGCCCCATCTACACTAGTCACAGAGTGATAACCATATAACAATTACAGCACGGAAACAGGCCATCTCGGCCCTTCTAGTCCGTGCCGAACACTTACCTCACCAGTCACATCTACCCTGCCACGCAGACCATAATCCCCATTCGTTTCCCGTCCATATACCTATCCCATTATTTTTAAATGATAAATCGACCACTTCACACTGAAGCTCTTCACACGCGAACCACACTCTGAGTAAAGAAGTTCCCACCTCATGTTACCCCTAACTTTTATCCCTTCATTCTCAAATCATGTCCTCTTGTTTGAATCTTCCCCACTCTCAATGGAAAAAGCTTATCCACGTCAACTCTGTCTATCTCTCTCATCATTTTAAAGACCTCTATCAAGTCCCCCCTTAACCTTCTGCGCTCCGAAGAATAAAGACCTAACTTGTTCAACCTTTCTCTGTAACTTAGGTGCTGAAACGCAGGCAACATTCTAGTAAATCTCCTCTGTACTCTCTCTATTTTGTTAACATCTTCCCTATAATTTGGCGACCAAAATTGTACACTTTACTCCAGAATTGGCTTCACCAATGCCTTGTACAAATTAAACATCCCAACTTCTATACTCAATGCACCAAGCAGTCGTTTCAGGTCAGACAGAGGTTCACCTGCACCTCCTCCAACTTCATCTATTGCATCCGCTGCTCTAGATGTCAACTGATCTATATCGGTGAGACCAAGCGGAGGCTTGGCGATTGTTTCGCCGAACACCTCCGCTCGGTCCGCAATAATCAACCCGACGTCCCGGTGGCTCAGCACTTCAACTCCCCCTCCCATTCCATATCCGACCTCTCTGTCCTGGGAGTCCTCCATGGCCAGAGTGAGCAACACCGCAAATTGGAGGAACAGCACCTCATATTCCGCTTGCGGAGTCTGCATCCTCTGGAAATGAACATGTGGGGAATGCTCTCATTGGGGTGGTGATCCCTTGCCTGGTTGCCGCCCCGTCCACCGCGCCCACATAGCCGGCCGGTTGCTGGTCTTCCCCCCCCCAACGCCTAACTGGCGCTGAAAAAGGGTTTCGGCCGAAACGTTGCCTAATCTCCTTCTCCTCCATAGATGCTGCCTGTACCCGCTGAGTTTCTCCTGCATTCAGGTGTGTACCTTCTATACTCAATGCCTACTAGATTTATAACGGCCTGCACTCAAAAAGCTTTCTTTACCACCCTATCTACATGAGATGCCACTTTCAGGGAAACCTTGACAGTTAATTCCGAAGATCCCACTGTTCAACTGCATTCCTCAATTCGGTACCATTTACCATGTACGTCTATTTTTGATTTCTTCCTGCCAAGATGTAGCCTCACACTTTTCAGCCATTAAACTCCCATCTGCCCTCTTTCAGCCCCCCCCCTCTCTTCCAAATGGCCTAAATTGTAGGACTTTGGAAAATCTACTTCATTACCCACAGCACCACCTTTAATCTTAGTATCGGAAGGGGGCATCATACTTCATACGTACTAAATCCAATTTACCACACCATCATCAAGATAATTGATGGTATGCACAAACACGTGGAACCCACACAGATCCCTGGAGGCACCCCACTAGTCACCGGCGCTTCAACCTGACAAACCCCATCCACCATTACTCTCTGCCATTTCCCATTCAGCCATGTTTGATCCATTCTTGCTACTCCACTATAATTACCCAACAATTGAATCAACTTCGGAACAACCTTCCCTGTTGGAACCTTGTCAAAGGCCTTACTGAAGTCCATGTAGACAACAATCCCTCATCATTTCCCTCTGTAACCTCTTCAAAATATTCAAGAGTAGTAAGAACGGTTGACTACAGGGTGGAAACAGGCCCTTAACCCAACTCGCCCACCCACACCGGCCACCCCAACCAACAACTGCCACACTCTACACCAGTTCCTAGTCCCACACCGGCAAACATGCCCCTCTACCACTAGTTCCCCCACCTGACCAAACATGGCCCATCTACACTAGTCCCACCGAACCAATGCCCCATTACAATAGTCCCACACCCCGACCAAGGCCCCCATCTACACTAGTTCCACCCCCGACCCAACCTGCCCTCATCTACACTTGTCCCACCGGACCAACATGCCCATCTCACTAAGTCCTCCACCCCGACCAATCCAACCTGACCAACAAGCCCCCCCCCTACACTAGTACCCACCGGCAAATGCCCCAGCTACACTAGTCCACCCCGACCCCCGACCAACAAGACCACCCCATCTCCATCTACCACTATCCCACCCGGCCAACGTTGCCCCATCTTACACTAGTCCCACCTGCCCGCCGCGGTTTGGCCCGTTATCCTCCAAACCTGTCCTATCCATGTAACTGTGCAAGGGTTGTGGATAGTCCCGCCTCAACTACTCATCCGCAGTCGTTCCAGCCTCTGTTCCCCATACACCACCACCCACTGTGTGGGGAAACGATTGCCCTCAGATTTCTATTCAATTTCCCCCCCCCCCTATCTCTCACCTTTAACCCATGTCCTCTGGTCCTCGATTCCCTACTCTGGGGCAAAGAGAGAGGCTTGTGCATCTACCCCATCTATTCCTTGTGATTTTGTACACTTGTAAGGTCACCCCTCATCTCCTGCGCTCAAGGAATAGAGTTCCAGCCTGCTCCAACCTCTCCCTGTAGCTCAGGCCCCTCGAATCCCGACAACATCCTTGTAAATCTTCTCCGCGCCCATTCCAGCTTGACAACATCTTTCCTGTGACCGGTGCCCAGAACTGAACAAACTCACCTCAGTTATGTTAAATATATCCGGAGTCTGTAAGACAAAAAAATGGAGAGTGAAAATGTACAGTGTGGACGGCTGAATTGTAATCATGTACAGACTTCCCGCTGACTGGAGAGGCCGCAACAAAAAAGCTTTTCACTGTACCTCGCTACACGGGACAATAAACTACATATGTATTGTAGTGTGATCTGCAAACCTAAGACACTATCAATGGCCACAGTTCACAAGTTCTAGGAGCAGAATTAGGCCATTCGGCCCATCAAGTCAATAGACAATTAGACAATAGATGCAGGAGTAGGCCATTCGAGCCAGCACCGCCATTCAATGTGATCATGGCTGATCATACCCAATCAGTACCCCGTTCTGCTTCTTCCCCAATATCCCCTTGACTCCGCTATTTTTTAAGAGCCCCTATCTAGCTCTCTCTTGAAAGATCCAGAGGACCTGCCTCACTGCCCTCTGAGGCAGGGAATTCCGACTTACCACTCTCTGTGAGAAAAGGAAAAAGTGTTTCCTCGACTCCGTTCTAATGGCTTACTCCTTATTTGAAACACTGTGGCTCTGGTTCTGGAATCCCCAACATCGGGAAACATTGTGTTTCCTCCTCTAGTGTGATCCAAAAAGTCTTAAACAATCTATATGTTTCACAATGGGATATCCTCTCATCTTCTAAACCAGGTGTACAAGCCAGGCTGCTCATTCTCTCAGGCATTATGGCCAGTTCCCACCATCGGGTAAACCTACGCTGCACTTCTCAATCGCAAGAATCGATGCCATTCAAATCCGGCGGATCTATCGCACCTCTAACCCCATTCTCCTGCCTTTCCCCAAAACCCTGCGACCGCACTAATTCAACAAATTCTCTATCTCTGCCTTAAATATATCACTGACTTGTGGCCTCTACCGCACGTCTGTGGCAACGAATCCCCCAGATTCACCACCATTGGCTAAGATAATTCCTTCCTCATCCTTACCTAATGAAGTTTCTTTAATTCTGGACTGTGCATTCTGGTTTAGACTCTCCCATAGTGGAAACATCCTCTCCACTTCCAGCTACATCCGGGGCCTTTCAAAGTCCGAGCCTGCCAACCTCTCCCTGTTAGCTCAGGCCCTCGGAGTCCGGCACATCCTCGTAAATCTTCTCCGCGCCTTTCCACTCGACGACATTTTCCTGTATAACCACGGTTGCCCAGAACTGAACGCAATACTCTAAATGTGGCCTCACCAAGTCTTGTACAACTGCAACGTGTACTCCCAACTTTAGACTCATTTCTGACTGATGAGGCCTTGTGCCCAAAAGCATTGGTGACACTCGTGTCTAACTGCGAGTCCACGTTGAGGGGAAACTCTGCTTGCCTTATCACCTGGAGGAGGGTGAACCCACGAAAGTAGGTGCCTGACATTCAGTGCCTCGGCGAGGTGGCCGGTGGAGCAGAGATCGGTTGAAGCGGCGGACAGGAGGAACTCGCCCGTCTGCCAGACGCTGCGTCACAATGTATCCTCGGAGGCGAGGGAGCGAGGGAGGGAAAGATGGGGAGGGAGGAGAGAGTGAGCGAGAGTGGAGAGGGAGAGAGCGAGGAGGCGAGGGAGAGAGTGGGAGGGGGTGATGGTGAGAGGGGGACTAAACAAAAACAAGTTTCTCCCCCTCTCCACTGGTCTGCTCCCCGCCCCCCCACATCCTCTGCCCACTGCCCACCCGGTGTGGAGAGGGAGGGAGGGGGAGGAAAAAAAGAGCGGGGGGGGGAGGAGCGCAGTAGGAGGGAGAAAGGAGGGAGAGAGCGTGAGGAGGATGGGGGAGAGAGCGTTGGCGGGAGGGAGTGAGAGATGGACGGGTGGGAGAGAGAGAGGGGGGCGGGATAGAGGAGGGATAGAGAGAAGAGAGGAGGGTGGAGGGAGTGAGAGATGGGGGAGGGGAGGGAAGGCGGGAGAGAGCGATGAGAGGGAAGTGAGGGATGGAGGGTAGGGGAGAGATCCGGAGGGAGGACAGGAGAGGAGGAAGGGAAGGAGAGATGGAGAGAGGTGCTCCCGTGGACCGTCCGTTCCTGCAGGGATCCCGTCCTGTACACTCTCCTCCCTCAGGGCCATGGGCAGAGGACATCTCCCGCACGTGGACGTGTTCGCAAAATAGGTGGGACCATTTGTTGTCCCCAGGCTGCCGAGAGAGAGAGAGGGAGGGGAGGGAGAGCGGGAGGGAGAGAGAGAGAGAGAGAGAGAGAGTAGGGAGGGAGGAAGGAGAAGAGACAGAGAGGGAGAGGGAGAGAGGGGAGAGAGAGAGAGAGGGGAGGGAGGGAGGAAGAATGGAGGGAGGAATGGAGGCGGGTTAAGGTCTACGATTGATCACGGCAGCAACTCTCTCACCCCTGAACCCCCCAGTCACAGAGATATTGAGGTGGAGGAGAGACAAAGATGCTGGAGAAACTAGCGGGTGAGGCAGCATCCTCTGGCGCTCCTGAAATAGGCAAAGTTTTGGGTCGAGGACCTTCTTCAGACTTGAGTTGGAGCGTAATTTCGTTTTTATAACAGGTCAGTCAGGACCAGGCACACAGTTTAAGAATACGGGGTTGCTATTTCGGGACTGAGATGTGGAGTAACTTTTCCACCCAGAGAGTTGTGAATCTGTGGGATTCTCTGCCAAGAAGGCAGTGGAGGCTCAATTCACTGGATGTTCGGTCAAGAGAGTTGGATTTAGGCTCTTGGGGCTAACGGACTCAAGGATATGGGGAGAAAGAAAGCAGGCATGGGGTACTGATTGTGGATGATCAGCCATGATCATATTGATGGCGGTGCTGGCTCAAAGGGCTGAATGGCTAGTCCATGACTGTTGAGTATTGTTATGTATTGTTATATTCAGGGCTCTTCACCTTCACCTTTTTTTCCCTGTTGCCTGCGGGCAAACCTCCTTGGCAGTCTTTAGGTTGCAAATGACAGTGTGTTGGTCACTTCTTAAGACGGTTTGCATGGACTTTGGTTGCGATAATGTGCTCGGATGAAGTGCGTAGTTGTACCAGTCAGAATTATGCTCAATGAAGCATTCACATATTATTTCTGCTTCAAATAAGTCACAGACTAAACATAATAACAATCAAGAATGATATATAAATAACATGCAGCAAAATTATAATACAGTGTCTCAATTTTTGTACACATTGCAATTAATGCAATTTCTATTAGTTTCTTTCACTTCCAAACAAAAATGGGTTTGGAGTTCGATCTAGTCAAGTATGATCAATCCTGTGTCAATAAATCCTGGGCCATGGTAACATATATGCTTAACCATACACACTGCAGATTGATGCAAGCATGTTTTCTGTGAAGGACCGAAAATTACAATGACATGGCCTTAGCATGGGTCGGTTATTGCTATTGGTACAGAAACACTCTCGCTTCCCACATAATTTATCCATAGCAAAATATACAGGTTACAAGGAAATTTCTAAAGGCATTTTTGATAATAGCTGTAAAAACTGACTATTCCCATTTACCCTGAATAAAATAATAAAATGGTAATTATTAAATATAAATAGTAAAGGCATAGGAGAATAATGCCTAATTCTCCGTGCCTTTCATGCGCTGTGCATGTAACACGCGATGGTCTATGCAGCCCACGTGCCGTCAGCGCTGCTATATGTTTTTAAATACCGTATTTCCCGCAATGAAGACGCTATTTTTTACCCAAAAATAAGGTACGAACATTTATTTAGCAATGAGGGTGTTCACTGCGGTATGCATCCAAAAAAGCAATATATCTCTATTGAGGGGATCAGGAATGTTGTTAAATATTATGAT
Source organism: Okamejei kenojei (assembly GCA_035221665.1). Classification (NCBI taxonomy): domain Eukaryota; kingdom Metazoa; phylum Chordata; class Chondrichthyes; order Rajiformes; family Rajidae; genus Okamejei; species Okamejei kenojei. The sequence continues at coordinate 19,454 of JAVHYY010000174.1, forward strand.
ACATTTGATATGATACAAATTACTGACATTTCCAGTTCATTTTAAGTGATATTGACAATAGTTCAGTTATAGAGAAATTACAGCTGTAACATAAGGGAACTACTTACAGAGAAAGGTTGAACAAGTTAGGTCTTTATTCTTACAGAGAAAGGTTGAACAAGTTAGGTCTTTATTCTTTGGAGCGCAGAAGGTTAAGGGGGGACTTGATTGAGGTCTTTAAAATGATGAAAGCGATAGACAGAGTTGACGTGGATAAGCTTTTCCCATTGAGGGTAGGGAAGATTCAAACAAGAGGGCATGACATGAGAATTAAGGGACAGAAGTTTAGGGGTAACGTGAGGGGGAACGTCTTTACTCAGAGGGTGGTGGCTGTGTGGAATGAGCTTCCAGCAGAGGTGGTGGAGGCAGGATCGATTTTAACATTTAAAAGTAAAGTGGATAGGTATATGGACGTGAAGGGAATGGAGGGGTATGGTCTGAGTGCAGGTAGATGAGACTAGGGGAAAACAAATGGTCGGCACGGACTGGAAGGGCCGAGAGGGCCTGTCTCCATGCTGTAATTGTTATATGGTTATATGGTTTATATGGGAACTACATTGTCGGGTCCAACCCAAATCTCAAGTTGTTAAAAAGATCTTGATACAAGTACTCGCATCACAAGATTATGCAGTTGGTTATTGTAAATGTGTAAACATTATTTCACCAAGGGGTTCCAGTTACATCCTTAGTCATGACTCTTATATCAGCACAACGACGGCAAAACTTTGCAAACGCTGTGGCTGGACAGGATGGAATTGGCTGTTCATGCCATTACATTTTCATTCTGGTCTACACTAGCAGAGATGACCAGGGCTGGCATGGTTTAAGATCATTTGAATACCCCACTGTTCTCATTTTTTATGTTATCAAGGCCACCAGAATCCTTAGAAGTATGGATTCAGCACTGTGTATTCGTTAAAAAATAATTACACAAGAAAAGATCGGTTCAGACTATTTCAAGGTGGCTGCAACAGGTATTAACATTGACGATTGTATGTCTCATTCCACCAGGTCAGCATCAACGTCAGTATATCATTTAGAGAGTGTGTTTACATCTCATTATACTAGGGCAGCAGCTATGTTGGCGGTTAAATGGAGGGATGTGTCCTTCTACCAAATTTTAGTGGCCGTCGGATGGGCAAATGAGCTGATGTTTCAGAAATGTATCATCAGCCAATTGTCAATCCAGGGCTGTTTGCCAATGTAATTTTAAGTACTTAAATTTTAGGGGTACTGTTGTTTGTTTACATTATTAAATAAACCCTATCATTATATTGAATACAATGTTATTACTAATGCATTTATTTCTCTTTCGAGTCAATCAAATGCAGTGGGATGCCGAGATTGTAATCTGCGGCATGAAATCACAAAACTTTGAACTCTTCACGGAATCACTCACGTGACTCCGAAGTAAAATAGTAAGATTAAATGAGAACTTACCAGTTTGAAGTTTGATCTTGATTTTATGAGGAGGAATGTTGGTGATTACGTGAAGAAGGCCCGCCAGGACGCCTGCGCAGCAAACTTCAAAGCATGAAATCACAAATAAACAACACCGAAGTAAACAGTAAGTGGCTCGAGAACTACCAGATTATCTTTTATGAGAGAGGGTTGGGCGTGGTGGGCATGTAATCACCAACGTTCCTCCTCATAAAATCAAGATCAAACTTCAAACTGGTAAGTTCTCATTTAATCTTACTAGTCTATCCCTCATTGCCGGCAGCTGATGGGAAGCGGCTGTAAAAGGACAGCGCCGCTGAGGAGGGGAGAGTTCCATTCACAGCATGTGGAGAGTCTGGCCTGGGGTAAAGTTGCGGGGCGGGCAGGAGCATTACGAAGAAGGGGGTCGAGGATCATGCCAGCAACTCACTTGCCGCGGTGCTCCGGGCGTGGAGCCACCGCATTGAGGCCGGGGGGGAGAGTATCACGGGTGGCTGCAAGCAGCCTCCGGGACCGGACAGCGGAACCGGCCGCCACCTCAGCTCCTTCTGCCGGCCCCCGCTCACCTCTGGCAGTGCTCTCCGTCTGAAAACCTCTCTCCTGCTTCGCCCGTCAGCCGCTTCCCGCAAATCCTTAAATTCCGACAGCGCGATCAAGGGACCAATTGAGGGTACTCGGCTGTCGGAATTTAAGGATTTGCGGGAAGCGGCTGACAGGAGCGAAACCGGCGAGCGGCGAGAGAGATGTTCAGATGGAGAGCACTGCCAGAGATAAGTGGGCCGACAGAAGGCGCTGAGGTGGCGTCCAGTTCCGCTGTCCGGTCCTGGAAGTCGCTTATAGTCAACCGAGCTACTTCCCTCCCCGGTCACAATGCGGTGGCTCGGAGCGATTTGTCAGCGGTGAGTTACTGCCATGATCCCCGACCCCCTCCTCAATGCTCCTGCCCTCCCCGCAACTTTACCCCTGAACATGCTGTGACAGGAACTCTCCCCCCAATTGGTCCCTTGAACAAGAATTGTCATTCTATAAGATGACAACTGATTCAACTTGTCCCGGTGTACTCACGTTTTTACCACCATCTCTCCACCTGCCGTCACCCTCCACCCCCCACCCATTCAGTAATTCAGAATGAGGGAGATTTGGAAGCCTGAGGCAAATTGATTTATTTATTTTTATTTTTTTGAGCATGAGAAATTCTATGTCCCACCAGCCTTCTTTCTAAATTTAGGAACTCAAAATGGGGGTGCGTTTTCATTGCCAGGAAATACGGTACTTTAGTAAGAGATTTGGCTTTTGAAGACTTTATAAAAGTCGACTGACAGCTTACAGAGAGAACAATGTGCACATCTGCGGTTTAAGATTTTTTTTAAGCCGACTGACTGCCTACCCTGACTCACGGCACGTGCCTAACTACACCCACTGCCTCTCCCTTGTCCATTTTCCTAGGTACATCCTCAAAACATTCCAGAAGATTAGTCAAGCATGACTTCCCCTTCGTAAATCCATGCTGACTCGGACCGATCCTGTTACTGCTATCCAAATGTTCGGCTTTTTCATCTTTTATAATTGACTCCAGCATCTTCCCCACCACCGATGTCAGGCTAGCTGGTCTATAATTCCCTGTTTTCTCGCTCCCGCCTTTCTCAAAAAGTGCGATAACATTAGCTACCCTCCAATCCACAGGAACTGATCCTGAATCTATAGAACATTGGAAAATTATCACCAATGTGTCCACGATTTCTAGAGCCACTTCATTAAGTACCCTGGGATGCAGACCATCAGGCCCTGGGGATTTATCAGCTTCCAGTCCCATCAGTCTATCCAACACCATTTCCTGCCTAATGTGGATTTCCTTCAGTTCCTCTGTCACCCCAGATCCTCTGGCCACTAGTACATCAGGAAGATTGTTTGTGTCCTCCTTAGTGAAGACAGATCCAAAGTACCTGTTCAACTCATCTGCCATTTCCTTGTTCCCCATAATAAATACACCCTTTTCAGTCTTCAACGGTCCAACTTTGGCCTTAACTAATTTTTTTCCTCTTCACAAACCTAAACAAGCTTTCACTATCCTGCTTTACATTCTTGGCTAGCTTACCTTCGTACCTCATCTTTTCTCTCCGTATTGTCTTTTTGGTTATCTTCTGTTGGTCTTTAAACATTACCCAATCCTTGGCTTCCCGCTATCTTTTGCTGTGTTATTCTTCTTCTCTTTTATTTTTATATTGTCCCTGACTTCCCCTGTCAGCCATGGTCGCCCTTACTCTCATTGGAATCTTTACTTCCTCTTTGGAATGAACTGATCCTGCACCTTCTGTATTATTCCCAGAAACTCCTGCCATTTTTTGTTCCACTGTCATCCCTGCTAGGGGTATCTTTCCAGTCAACTTTGTTTTGACAAGCTCCTCCTCGTGGCTCCATAGTCCCCTTTATTCATCAACTCGCAACACTGACACCTCCGATCTTACCTTTCTCCCTCTCCAATTGTAGATTAAACCTGACCATGTTAAGGTCACTGCCTCCTAATGGCTTATTAACCTCGAGGTCCCTTTTTCATATCCAGTTTCATTTCACAAAAAACTAAATCCAGAATTGCCTTCTCCCTGGTAGCTCCAATATACAAGCTGCTCTAATAAGAATCCATCACAAAGGCCCTTTCTTGGGGTCCAGTACCAACCTGCTTTTCCCACTCTACCTGCATGTTGAAATCTCCCATAACAACCACAGCATTACCTTTACTACGTGCCAATGTTAACTCCTGATTCAACTTTCACCCTATGTCCAGGCTAATGTTTGGGGGCCTGTAGATTAGTCACATTTAGGGTATTTTTTACCCTTAGAATTCCCTTAGTTCAATCCATACGTGAATCCACATCTCCTGTTTCAGTCACCCCTTGCAAGGACTGAATCTCTTTCCTCACAAACAGAGCTACCCCACCCCTCTGCCCACCTGCCTGTCAGGACACCCCCAACATCGGTAACATGTTTCCTGCATCTAGCCTGTCCAATCCTTTAATAATTTTATGTTTCTATACGATCCCTCCTCATCCTTCTAAATTCCAGTGAAAACAAGCCAAGTCGACCCATTCTCTCAGCATATGACAGTCCCGCCATACCGGGAATTAACCTGGTGAACCTACGCTGCACCCCTCAATAGCAAGAAAAGAATGTCCTTCTCAAATTATTTTGAGATATAATTACCTAAAATGTCCTAGTTATGTAGTGTTCTAGTTATATAGAGATTCAATTATCTAAAGCCCTCGTGTTCTAGTTATATAGATTTAGTGAACTAATGTTCTAGTTATATAGATTTACAGAGTTATATAGTATTCTAGTTATATAGATTTATAGAGGGTTATATAGTGTTTTAGTTATATAAGGGCCTGTTCCTTTGCTGCCTGGTTCTAAGATTGGAACAAAATCTTTATAGCTTACCTGGTAGAATTCTTCTGACACGTTCAGGGTCTGCGTTTTGAGAAAAGAAAGACAGAATATTACAATTGTACGTCATGTGTAACGTGGAACTTCAATACGATGTTGTATTGGGCGTCACAGTGGCGCAGCGGTAGAGTTGCTGCCTCACAGTGCCACAGACCTGGGTTCCATCCTGACTACGGATGCTGTCTGTACGGAGTTTGTACCTCGTGATCTGCATGGGTTTTCTCTTGCCCAGAGCAGGGGAATTGAGGACCAGAGGATTAAAGTGAAGTGGGAATGAATTAATCCCAATCTGAGGGGTAACTTTTTCAGAAAAAGGCTGGTGGGTGTATGGACCCCCCCCCCCCCCCGACAAAATGCCAGAGGAGAAAATAAGACAGTTGGGGCTGGGAGAGTCTAAGATTAGAGGTAACGGCCTCAGAATTAAAGGACGTTCCTTTAGGAAGGAGATGAGGAATTTCTTTAGCCAGAGACAATAGACAATAGGTGCAGGAGTAGACCATTTGGCCCTTTGAGCCAGCACCGGCATTAAATGTGATCATGGCTGATCATCACAAATCAGTACCCCGTTCCCGCCTTCTCCCTATATCCCCTGACTCTGCTATTTTTAAGAGCCCTATCTAGCTCTCTCTTGAAAGCATCCAGTGCCTCTACCGCCCTCTGAGACAGAGAATTCCACAGACTCGCCACTCTCTGTGAGAAAAAGTGTTTCCTCGTCTCCGTTCTAAATGGCTTACTACTTATTCTTAAGCTGTGGCCCCTGGTTCTGGATTCCCCCAACATTGTGAACATGTTTCCTGTCTCTAGTGTGTCCAAGCACTTAACAATCTTATATGTTTCAATGAGATCTCCTCTCATCCTTTTTTTTTTAATATATATTTTTATTAGAGTATGTAGACAGTGATTTAGCAAACATATGTTATGATAGCAATATTTCATGTACAACTGTCAGACATTATTAATATTGTCAAGTGAATCATTTTGACTCTAATAATTATTTTTTAAAGAGAGGAAAACAGAAAGAAAAATAAAATCAAAATCAAAATCAAAAAAGAAAATCATAAAGAATGGAATAATTTACTATTAATACATCATAGGAGATAAGATCAAGGAATATAAAATATAACTTTTCATCTAATCCTGAGTCCAAGTTTCAGTTAGGGTTCCCTGCCGAACCATTCTATCCTTTTAAGTAATCAATGAAAGAAGACCATATTGTAACGAAAACTTCTTGTTTGTCCAATAGGGCAAATCTGATTCTTTCCAGGTGTAGGGTCTCCGACATTTCCGTAATCCACATTTTAGTTGTGGGGGATATAGGGCCTTTCCAAAATTTTAATATTAATTTCTTCCCAGTTATTATACTGTAATCTAGGAAATTTCTTTGACTTGTTGTAAGAGTTAAACTTTGTTCTGATGTTCCAAGTAGTATTAATCCAGTTTAGTATTAATAACTTCAGAAGTTATTCTAAAAATCTCAATCCAGAAATTCTTAATTTTTATACAATTTGCAAAAGTATGTGTTAAATTAGCCTCTGGATGTTGACATTTATCGCAAGTAGAGGATATCTGTGGAAAGATTCTATTTAATTTAACTTTGGAGTAATGTAATCTATGTAATACTTTAAATTGTATTAAAGCATGTCTGGAGTTTAGCGAGCATTGATGTATATATTGTAAACTTTTTACCCATATATCTTTCGTTATGGATTGATTTATTTCATTTTTCCATGTATGTCTATATGATTCCATCGATGGTATCTCGCTATCTAAAAGGGTATTGTAAATATAAGTTGTTAATTTTTCTGTATTAGGATGCTTATTCAGACATTCATCAAGGATTTCTGGTTCCTTATTCCTATAATCTTGTTTATTTGATTTAACATAATCTCTGAGTTGTAGATATCGAAAAAAATTATGTGAGTGTAATCCATAAATCATTTGCATTTCCTGAAATGAAAGATAAGTGCCTTTCTTATTGTTTTTGATTCCATAGTTTTTCCATTGTATCCAGCATGGATGGTTTGAATAGGGGATTGTTTAACAATAGGGAGACAGAGTGGTATGTTATCCAGTTTTAAAGCCTTTTTAAGTTGTTTCCAGATTCGTATACCACTATATAACCATATAACAATTACAGCACGGAAACAGGCCCTCTCGGCCCTTCCAGTCCGTGCCGACCATTTGTTTTCCCCTAGTCCCATCTACCTGCACTCAGACCATACCCCTCCATTCCCTTCACGTCCATATACCTATCCACTTTACTCTTAAATGTTAAAATCGATCCTGCCTCCACCACTTCTGCTGGAAGCTGATTCCACACAGCCACCACCCTCTGAGTAAAGAAGTTCCCCCTCACGTTACCCCGAAACCTCTGTCCCTTAATTCTCATGTCATGCCCTCTTGTTTGAATCTTCCCTACCCTCAATAGGAAAAACGTATCCACGTCAACTCTGTCTATCCCTTTCATCATTTTAAAGACCTCAATCAAGTCCCCCCTTAATCTTCTGCGCTCCAAAGAATAAAGACCTAACTTGTTCAACCTTTCTCTGTAACATAGTTGCTGGAACCCTGGCAACATTCTAGTAAATCTCCTCTGTACACTCTCTATTTTGTTGGCATCCTTCCTATAACTAGGCGACCAAAATTGTACACCATACTCCAGAATTGGTCTTACCAATGCCTTGTACAATTTTAACATTACTTCCCTACTCCTATATTCAATGCTCTGATTTATAAAGGCCAGCACACCAAAGGCTTTCTTTACCACCCTATCTACATGCGATTCCACCTTCAGGGAACTATGCACAGTTATTCCTAGATCCCTCTGTTCCACAGCATTCCTCAATTCCCTACCATTTACCATGTACGTCCTATTTTGATTTGTCCTGCCAAGATGTAGCACTTCACACTTAACAACATTAAACTCCATCTGCCATCTTTCAGCCCACTTTTCCAAATGGCCCAAATCTCTCTGTAGACCTTGAAAATCTACTTCATTATCCACAACACCACCTATCTTAGTATCATCTGCATACTTACTTATCCAATTTTCCACCCCATCATCCAGATCATTGATGTACATGACAAACATGACAGGGTCTGATCAGGAACAGTCAACATGGATTTGTGCCTGGAAGGTCATGTTTGACAAACCTTGTTGAATTTTTTGAAGCGGTAACTAGGGATATTGATGAGGGTAAAGCAGTGGATGTTGTCTATATGGATTTCAGTAAGGCCTTTGACAAGGTTCCCCATGGAAGGTTGGTTCAGAAGGTTCAATCTTTGGGTGTTAATGGCGGAGTAGCAAGATGGATTCAACAGTGGCTGAATGGGAGATGTCAGTGAGTAATGGTGGATGGCTGTTTGTCAGGTTGGAAGCCGGTGACCAGTGGAGTGCCTCAGGGATCTGTGTTGGGTCCACTGTTGTTTGTCATGTACATCAATGATCTGGATGATGGGGTGGAAAATTGGATAAGTAAGTATGCAGATGATACTAAGATAGGTGGTATTGTGGATAATGAAGTAGATTCTCAAAGTCTACAGAGAGATTTGGGCCATTTGGAAAAGTGGGCTGAAAGATGGCAGATGGAGTTTAATGCTGATAAGTGTGAAATGCTACATCTTGGCAGGACAAATCAAAATAGGACGTACATGGTAAATGGTAGGGAATTGAGGAATGCTGTGGAACAGAGGGATCTAGGAATAAACTGTGCATAGTTCCCTGAAGGTGGAATCGCATGTAGATAGGTTGGTAAAGAAAGCCTTTGGTGTGCTGGCCTTTATAAATCAGAGCATTGAATATAGGAGTAGGGAAGTAATGTTAAAATTGTACAAGGCATTGGTAAGACCAATTCTGGAGTATGGTGTACAATTTTGGTCGCCTAGTTATAGGAAGGATGTCAACAAAATAGAGAGAGTACAGAGGAGATTTACTAGAATGTTGCCAGGGTTCCAGCAACTATGTTACAGAGAAAGGTTGAACAAGTTAGGTCTTTATTCTTTGGAGCGCAGAAGGTTAAGGGGTGACTTGATTGAGGTCATTTAAAATGATGAAAGGGATAGACAGAGTTGACGTGGATAAGCTTTTCCCATTGAGGGTAGGGAAGATTCAAACAAGAGGGCATGACATGAGAATTAAGGGACAGAAGTTTAGGGGTAACGTGAGGGGGAACTTCTTTACTCAGAGGGTGGTGGCTGTGTGGAATGAGCTTCCAGCAGAGGTGGTGGAGGCAGGATCGATTTTAACATTTAAAAGTAAAGTGGATAGGTATATGGACGTGAAGGGAATGGAGGGGTATGGTCCGAGTGCAGGTAGATGGGACTAGGGGAAAACAAATGGTCGGCACGGACTGGAAGGGCCGAGAGGGCCTGTCTCCGTGCTGTAATTGTTATATGGTTATATGATTATAAACAACAGTGGACCCAACTCAGATCCCTGAGGCACCCCACTGGTCACCGGCTTCCAACCTGACAAACAGCCATCCACCATTACTCTCTGACATCTCCCATTCAGCCACTGTTGAATCCATCTTGCTACTCCGCCATTAACACCCAAAGATTGAACCTTCTTAACCAACCTTCCATGGGGAACCTTGTCAAAGGCCTTACTGAAATCCATATAGACAACGTCCACTGCTTTACCCTCATCAATTTCCCTAGTAACCGCTTCAAAAAATTCAAGAAGGTTTGTCAAACATGACCTGCCAGGCACAAATCCATGTTGACTGTTCCTGATCAGACCCTGTTTATCCAGATGCTTATATATATTATCTCTAAGTATCCTTTCCATTAATTTGCCCACCACTGACGTCAAACTAATAGGTCTATAATTGCTAGGTTTATTCTTTGAACCCTTTTTAAACAATGGAACAACATGCGCAGTACGCCAATCCTCCGGCACTATTCCCGTTTCTAATGACATTTGAAATATTTCTGTCATAGCTCCTGCTATTTCTACACTAACTTCCCTCAATGTCCTAGGGAATATCCTGTCAGGACCTGGAGACTTATCCACTTTTATATTTTTCAAAAGTGTCAGTACTTCCTCCTCTTTGAATCTCATAGTTTCCATAGCTACTCTACTTTTTCCCCTTAACTCACCGAGTTCAATATCCTTCTCCTTGGTGAATACCGAAGAAAAGAAATTGTTCAATATCTCCCCCATCTCTTTTGGCTCTGCAGATAGCTGTCCATTCTGGTTCTCTAATGGTCCAATTTTATCCCTCGTTATCCTTTTGCTATTAATATAGCTGTAGAAACCCTTTGGGTTTACTTTCACCTTTCTTGCCAAAGCAACCTCATATCTTCTTTTAGCCTTCCTAATTTCTTTCTTAAGATTCTTTTTACATTCTTTATACTCCTCTAGCACCTCATTTACTCCATGCCTCCTATAATTATTGTAGATATCTCTCTTTTTTCGAAACAAGTGTCCAATTTCCCTTGAAAAACCATGGCTCTTTCCAATTTTTACTATTTCCTTTCAACCTAACAGGAACATAAAGATTCTGTACTCTTACAATTTCCCCTTTAAATGTCCTCCATTTGTCCTTCTACATCCTTCCCATGAAACAAAGTGTCCCAATTCACTCCTTTAAAATCCTTACGCATTCCCTCAAAGTTAGCCTTTCTCCAATCAAAAATCTCCACCCTAGGTCCAGTTCTGACTCTCTCCATAATTATATTGAAACTAATGGTATTGTGATCACTGGTCCCGAAGTGCTCACCAACGCATACCTCCGTCACCTGACCTGCCTCATTTCCTAACAGGAGGTCCAGCACTGCCCCTTCTCTGGTCGATACCTCTATGTACTGCTGCAAAAAACTATCCTGCACACATTTTACAAACTCCAAACCATCCAGCCCATTTACAGAATGTGTTTCCCAGTCTATTTTTGGAAAATTGAAATCTCCCACAATCACTACCTTGTGCTTACTACTAATATCTGCTATCTCCTTACATATTTGCTCTTCCAATTCACGGTCCCCATTTGGCGGTCTATAATACACCCCTAAAAGTGTTGCTACACCGTTCCCACTTCTCAGTTCCACCCAAATAGCCTCCCTAGACAAGCCCTCTAATCTATCCTGCCAAAGCACTGCTGTAATATCTTCTCTGACAAGCAATGCAACACCTCCCCCTCTGGTCCCTCCAATTCTATCACACCTGAAGCAACGAAATCCTGGAATATTTAGTTTCCAATCACAGCCCTCCTGCAACCATGTTTCACTGATTGCCACAACATCATATTTCCAGGTGTCAATCCAGGCTCTAAGTTCGTCCAACTTACTTACAATGCTCCTAGCATTAAAATATACACATTTTAGAAACCCACCATCCCTTATTCTCTGTCTATTATCTTTTTCATCTTTCTCGCCTACATTTTGGATCCGAGTGCTTCCCTTCTCTGCCTCTTGCCCCACACCCTGACCCCTAGCCCCCTCTACCCGAGTCCCTCCCCCCAGCCTTTCTAGTTTAAAGTCTCCCCAGTAGCCTTTGCAAATCTCCCTGCCAGGATATTGGTCCCCCTCGGGCTCAAGTGCAACCCGTCCTTTGTGTACAGATCATGCCTTCCCCAAAAGAGGTCCCAGTGATCAAGAAACTTGAATCCCTGCCCACTGCACCCAGTCCCTCAGCCACGCATTTATCCTCCACCTCATTTCATTCCTACTCTCACTGTCCACGCGGCACAGGCAGTAATCCCTGAAATCGTTACCCTTTTGGTCCTTCTCCTTAACTTTCCCCCCAACTCCCTAAATTCTCCCTTCAGGACCTCATCACTTTTTCTGCCTATGTCATTGGTACCTATGTTTACCACAACATCAGGCTCCTCTCCCTCCCTTATCAGAATCTTTTGTACACGTTCTGACACATGCAAAACCCTGGCACCAGGGAGGCAAACTACCATCCGGGTCTCCCGACTGCGTCTACAGAATCGCCTATCCGACCCCCTAACTATAGAGTCCCCTATTACAATTGCCCTCCTCTTTTTGCTACCCTTCTGAGCATCAGGGCCGGTCTCTGTTCCGGAGGCCCGGCCGCTGTTGGTGCCCCCAGCTAGGCTGTCCCCTCCAATCGTACTCAAACCTGAGTACCTATTTTCCAGGTGTACGGTCACAGGGGTACTCTCTAGCCCCTGCCTCTGCCCCTTGCCCTTCCTAACCGTGACCCACTTGTCTGCCTCCTGTGGTCTGGGAGTGACTACCTCCCTGTAGCTCCTCTCTATTACCTCCTCACTCTCCCTGAGGAGACGAGGTCATCGAGCTGCTGCTCCAGGTTCCTAACACAGTCCTTTAGGAGCCCCATCTCGACACACCTGACGCAGATGTGGACGTCTGGAGGGCTATCAGATTCCCTGACTTCCCACATCTGACATCCAGAACAGTACACTGCCCTGGCCTTCATACTCCCCCCTTACACAGGATACAATATAAAGTACACAACAAACTGCTGGGATCTGACTGCCAATCAGCTGCTTACCCTGGTCCACTTCCCACCAATCAGCGGCTTCCTCAAAAAAACCCACTTCTCCAAATGGAATGTTATGGATTTGGGTAAAAACAAGCTCCGCGCTGGATTTTAAACCTTACTGGTCGGGTGTCGCTCCTCCCCCTCCTCCTCTTCCAACGGCTCCTGTGGGCCTCTGAAAAAACAAGCCCCGCGCTTGATTTTAAACCTTATCGGTCGGGTGTCGCTCCTCCCCCTCCTCCTCTTCCAACGGCTCCTGTGGGCCTCTGAAAAAAAACAAGCCCCGCGCTTGATTTTAAAGCTTACCGGTCGGCTGTCGCTCCTCCGCCTCCTCCTCTTCCAACGGCTCCTGTGGGCCTCTCATCTTGCATCATGATTAGGGTGGTCTATAATGGAGTAGATGATTCAGCACGTTAAACCATACCTTACACAGATGAATTTTAGATCTTGTAGGTTTTCTTCTCGGTCATATCTCCTTAAATAACAATTATAATTCCATTCAAAATAAAGATTATACTGATTATAATATACTACAAAATAGAAAAGATAAGTGATTATTATATTAGTGAAGTGTGAAAGAAAGAAAAATACTACATCTATAGTTAGTGTAGTTAGTGATAGCCACCCTAATGTGGCTAGGCATCCAAAGACTTCCGTAGCTTTTGGTAAAAAAAGTGTTACTAGCTCCGTTCTTTCCTTGAAGGAAAAATTTCAAATTCAATAAAGAAAAACATTATACGGGGGGGGGGGGGGGGGAATAATGGATATATTCCAATAATGGAATAATTATTAATCTCAAAGTAAATAAAATATTAGTTTCATATAACCAAAGTATTAGTCCATGATTAGTCAAAATAGTATCAAATATCTAGGATTAAACCTTCATCTTCTATTTTAATCATCTTATGGTTCATCCTTTTAACTAATTCTGAATTAATCCAATTAACTATAATTGATGATGATTAATTATTATGATTAATAATGGTTAGTAATAGTTAGTACTATAATATAAAATATTATATAACGATGATCAATTTCATTCTAAATTCATAACAATCCTTAAGTATAGTAATTTAAAGTTCAGTTTCTTCTCAGTAAAGTACCGAATCCAATATCTTTATTTTTATATATATTTAGTAATCTTTGCAAATTTAAAAGCCTCTGTGTGGTCGAAGGTGATTCTCAATGTTGCAGGGTACATCAGTCCATATCTCAGGTTATTTATGTTCTTAAGTATTCTTCTTGTGTCTGTAAACAATTCTCTTTTCTTGGCAACCTCCGCCAGGTAGTCTCGAAATATGCTGATCTTGTCTCCTTCAAAATCAAGATTTCTGCTGCGAACAATTTTCTTCATCATGTCATCCAAGACATGGTCATATTGCACCTTCACTATCAGTTGTCTTGGAGGAGCATCCGCCCCTGGACGGCGTCTCAGTGCTCTGTGTGCCCGAGCAAGTAAAGGTGCTTGATCCAGATTTAAAACTTTCTTCAGTAGATCTGCAGCAAATTCACGGGGGTCACGGTTCCCCTCTCTTCCTTCCCGGACACCAATAATTCTTAGATTCTGGCGTCTGTCGTCCCTCCAAGTCAATGCATTTTTCAGTTATTTTATGCAATAAGTCCGATAAACGCTTGTTCTCGGAGAGAAGCTTGCTTGTAGTTTCAGAGCATGTTTCAGCGATTCCCTCTAGCTCTAGGATTGTTGTTGTTATTCTAGTGCCTGAGAGATGGGGTTCAGTTTCGAATTAAATACGGATTCCATCAGATTCAGTTTAACATTTACCTCATCAATCTTTTTATTAAGATTTTCTTCCATGAACATCTTCCAGGAATCCAGTTGTTCCTGTACGATAGCAACAATATCTTTCTTAATTTCTTCTTTAATTTCTTCTTTAATTTCTTTTTTAAAAGTTTTCAACATCTTTAAAGTCATTTTTGAGTTTTTTAAATTCTGCCATTATTTTTGAAACTTCTAAGGCGAGAAAACTTCTTAGTTCTTCCACATCTGACTTTTTTTTCCTTGAGATCTCTTCTTGGGACGCTGTTAAACCTGAGGCCGAGGCTTCGGTTGGGCCTACTTCCCTGGCCCTACCGGTTTTTTTCAGTTTGGGGGGGAGTATGTTGTGGAAACATACTGTGAGATATGCAATGTGCTCACAATCACTACTCAAAGACTAAATCTTGGAAGCAAGAGATTCTTTATTTTAGAGTCTGCAGAATCGGGTGCCTCTCCAAGTTGAGACACACCGAAGTCAGAAGAGTCATCCCCCTTTATACACACAATTCTACATCCAACCTCCCCTCCTTGGACCCGCTCCAATCAGACACTGAGGTGGACAATCTGTAGGTACTTCCCCCAGTAACTCCCACATCATACATCGCATGTTCATGGTAATCAGCAGTTTCTTGACCAGGGGTGTGTTGTAATATTCATTTATTTTATTAAGCATGCTCAGTTGTTCATGACCTATCCTAGTTTTACTCACCTCCAAGTGAACTCTCTCAGTCCTCCTATATCAGCACTAAAGCTAAGCTATAGTGACAAGGGTCCCATCTATCACCCATTCTACTGATAGAGAGCTATCTACATCACTCCCTTCTACCGCTATACAATGCTATCACTTCTTACTCAAGGATGGGTCTGGTAACTTTTATACACAGCTGTGTCAGAACCCTCTCCCTGGCCCCTATTGGTTTGAATCCTCTTTAAAGCCCCTTACAATAGTGGGGTTTAATCACTTTATCCCTCACAATCCTCCCTTTTTCTTTTGCTACGCATCTATTGATTAAACCTCAATTTCAAGTTCCCTCAATTCGAATTGACGTAACATTGTCCTAATCTCCTTTTCCTGTAGATCATGGACCTTTCCTGGCCGCATTATCATTATTTTCTGTATTTCCCCTTTCTCTCCCATTGGCATGACTACAGACTGCATCTGACTTATAATCCTTGTAATAAGTTCCCTAAAACAAGGGATGCAACAGGGGATAAAGATCAGTCCAGCCTCTGCACATAGAAACACGAGTCCCACCGTTCTCCACCATGTTCCTCCGAGGATGGAATCCCACCATCAGGTTCCCATAATCGAATTCCACTTCTGTATTGGAACATGTGCCAACTTACGGATCCCTTCTGATATGTCCATCACTGCCTGTCCATTATCATCGATGTTCAAACAGCAATTAGAGAGGTTGAATTTCCCGCATACCCCTCCTTCTTCTGCCAGGAGGTAATCTAGGGCCAACCGGTTCTGGTATATTGCTGCTCTCATCTGCGTCTGCTGCATTGCCAGCATCTCCAGTGCGCCCGCAGTTTGGTTGGTAATTACCTCCAGTACTGCATGAAGTCTTATGATCCGGTTTAACATGTAGCGGTTAACGGTTCGGTAGCCCCAGGATCCATCCTGTGCCCAAGTGGCTGGTCCATAGTATGAGATGATTCTTGCGGGTGGCCATTCATCATCTTCCCATTCTCCAATGTCTATTTTCCT
This sequence comes from Okamejei kenojei, assembly GCA_035221665.1. Taxonomy (NCBI): domain Eukaryota; kingdom Metazoa; phylum Chordata; class Chondrichthyes; order Rajiformes; family Rajidae; genus Okamejei; species Okamejei kenojei. Next base: position 35,327 of record JAVHYY010000174.1, read on the forward strand.
CTTCTACCGATATAGGTCGTCAAATACAGGTGTTCCTAGCGACCGCCCTTCTTCGGTGTTTAACAGGAAAAATCCCGGTTGTACCAGTCCAATAAAGCAAGTCCCGTTCCAATTTGTCGGTAACACCGAGTATGCCATGTATCCGCATATCCATAACAGTCCTTCAGGGGCCAGTCCACTAGAGGTAACCTTATTCCATATGTCTCACAACACCGGGATTCCTTGATAAGGGTTGTTCCCGGTGCAGTTCCATAGTCCAGTCGATTCCATTCCATCGGTCTTCATCCAGATAGTGCAGTTTCTCCCGTCTTTCTTAGTTGGATACCATTTAGGCTCCTCTGGCTACCACACTCGGGACTGATTTGGCCCTCTCTCTCTCTCTGTCCCTCTCTCTCCCTCCGTCCCTCTCTCTCTCTCTTTCTGTCCGCGCTCTCTCTGTCCCTCGCTCTCTCTACCACTGTCCCTCTCTGTCTCTTCTCTGCCCCCCCTGTCTCTGTATCATTCTCTCTGTCTCTCTCTCTGTCCCCCTCTCTCTCTCTCTGTGTCTCTCCCTCTGTCCCTCTCTCTCGCTCTCTCTCTCTGTCCATCTCCCTCTGTGTCTCTCTCTCTGTCTGTCTCTCTCTCTGTCTCTCTCTCTCTGTCTGTCCCTCTCTCTGTCTCTCTCTCTCTGCCCCTCTCTCTGTCCCTCTCTGTGTACTGCTCTCTCTCTGCCCCTCTCGCTCTCTCCCTATCTGTCCCTCTCACTCTCTGTCTCCCTCTCTCTCTGTCCATCTCTCTCTCTTTCTGTGCCCCCTCTCTCTCCCTCTCTGCCCCCTCTCTCTCCCTGTCCCTCTCTCTCTCTCTCCGTCCCTGCCCCTCTCCCTCTCTGTCCCTCTGTCGCTCTCTGTCCCTCTCTCTCTCTGTCTCTCTTTCTGCTCTCTCTCTGGTACTAGAGCAGTAGATGGAGCTGGGAATAGAGCTGGAGCGAAAACATGAACTGGAGATGGATTTGCAGCTGGAGATAGCTCTCTCTGGCTATATTTAAGAGGGAGTTAGATGTGGCCCTTGTGGCTAAAGGGATCAGGGGATATGGAGAGAAGGCAGGTACAGGATACTGAGTTGGATGATCAGCCATGATTATATTGAATGGCAGTGCAGGCTCGAAGGGCCGAATGGCCTACTCCTGCACCTATTTTCTATGTTTCTATGGATCTAGATCTGGAGCTGGAGCTGGAGCTGGAGATGGAGAAGGAGCTGGAGATGGGGATAGAGCTGGAGCTAGAGGCTGATCTCGACATGGGGTTGGAGATGGAGCCAGAGCTGGAGATGGAAATAGAGCTGGAGCTGCATATGTAGCTGGGAATGGAGCTAGAGCTGGAGTTGGTGCTGGAGACGGACCTGGCGATGGAGCTGGAGTTGGAGCTGGAGATGGAGCTAGAGCTGGAAATGGAGCTGGAGGTGGGGATGGAGATGGAGATGATGCTGGAGATGGAGCTGGAGATGGAGCTAGAGCAAGAGCTAGAACTGGAGCTAGGTGGGGATGGAGATGGAGCTAAATTTGGAGATGGGCCTGAAGATGGAGCCTGAGATGTAACTGGAGATGGAGCTGGAGCTGGTGCTGGGGATGGTGCTGTAGATGGAGCTGGAGATGAAGTCTGAGGTAGAAATGGAGCTAGAAATGGCGCTGTAGATGCAACTGGAGTGGAAACTGGAGGTTGAGGTGGAGATAGAGCTGGATCCGGAGCTAGAGAGAGAATGAAATGGAGCTACAGAAAAAGATAGTAGAGCTAGAGATAAAGATGCAGCTATACTCGGAGATGTTCCTGGAGGTGCGGGGGATGGAGATGGAACTCGAGCTGGAGATGGAGCAGGGGATGGAGATGGAACTGGAGATGGAGGTTGAGATGGAGCTGGGGGTGTAGCTTGAGTTGGAGCTGGAGATGGAGATGGAGCTGGAGATGGAGATAGAGATTTATGCTAGAGATAACGCTGAAGCTAGAGTATAAGCTGTGGATTGAGATGGACCTAAATCTGAAGCTGGGGCTGTAGATGGTTAGAGATAGAGTTGCAGCTGGACTGGAGATGGTGCTGGAGCTGGATATAGAGCTGGACCTCCATCTGGCGATTGGGCAGGAGATGCAGCCAGAGCTGGAGATGGAGATAGATTTAGTGTAGCAGATGTGGAAATGCATCTAGAGGTGGAGCTGGAGATGGAGATGGAGATTGAGATTGAGATGGAGATGGAGAGAGAGGGAGGTCGAGCTGGAGATGGAGCTAGATCAATAGCTAGAACTGGAGCTAGAGCTGGTGCTGGGGATGGAGCTAGAGTTGGAGATGGAGATGGGCTAGATCTGGAGATGGATCTGAAGATGGTGCCTGAGATGTAGCTGGAGATGGAGCTGGAGCTGGAGATGGAGTTGGATCTGGAGCTGAAGTCTGCTCTAACACTGAAAAACAACATACTAAAACACAGTATGACATTATGACACACTTGAATATAAAGTACGATAATAATCCGAAACACATTATAACACACTGTAACTATAATAAACTAGCATACACACATTATAACACACTGTAACACACTATAGTACACTATAAAACACTATAACGCACTCTAAACCAATAAACCCAATACTCACTAATATACACAAAAACACACTTGAACATTATAACATATTGTATAATACTATATAAAACTATATCATATATTAGAACATATGATAACACACAATAACACAAAATACACTATAAACACTATAACACGCATACATTATAACACACCACACACGACAACAATACAACAAATTATAATACAATGTTACACTCTAATAGTAACTACACTATAATAACAATAGAAATAGTATGCTATATTATATAGTGTGTTACATTGTTTTATATTTTATAGTGTTACTGCAAATGCACAAAACACACTTAAACATTATAACACTATATAATACTATATATCCAACATTATAACACATAACACATTCTAATACACTTTAACACAGTGTAACACACATTACAATATAATATAACAACTAAATACACTATAATCACACTGCACCCGATAGCACATTACAATAAACACTATCACACACCACACAAAATATAGCATACTAAGTACATTATAATACACCAGCACAAACACACTGCACTACAATACCCAATAACACATTATTATACACTATCTCGCATTTAACAGACTATAACACAATAACACACTATAACACATTATATCATAATCTGTGTAATACACTATCACACAATATAATACACTATAATATACAACACACTAATACATAACGTCTAGCACATAACTATAATACACTAAAACTATAATAATATAACACGCGATATCACACGATAATAGACGCGACCATAACAGCGTAGCACTTTAAAACAATACCAAACAGTATCAAACAGTATAACATACGCTATAATACACCTGTCACTATAAAACACGATAACACATTATAATACATTAGAATCCCATGATACACTATAACACATTATACACTATAATACACTATGACGCACCATAATACACGAAAATAATATGACGCATCTTATAACACATTCACAGTTTAACACTTAATAACACACTGTAATACACAATAATACATTACAACACAAAACTATACACACTATAACGCGCAACAATGCACTCTAACACACTATGATACATAATAATGCACTACAACACATAACTATCACATTATAATACACATTATAATACATTATAAAACTACAATGCACTATAACACAGAATAACACGTTCTAACACATTGCAATATACTATAACGCGCTATAATACTTTACACGACTAAAGTACACTCTAACCTAATATAACACATTTTAAAATCTTATAACACACTCTAACACTTAACACACTATAACACATACCATAACGCATTAAAACAATACAATATAAAAATATACACACGTTAACACTTTCATACTGTCACACCCTGTAATGCACTATAACAATATAATACGTTAAGGCACAGATACAATTATGTTTATAAGACTACACTGTAAATCCTTCTGCTAAAATACATGTAAATACAGGAAAATACTCTACAACGCACTATAATACACTATAACACACCATAATACACAACAATACAATACAACATATTATGATATACTGTAACACAATATCATTATAATTGGAATAACACACAGAAATAGCAATAATACATTATGATAAACTATAGCACACTATCTAGATAGTATTCTATACTGGTTTATAGTGTGTTACATTGTCTTATAGTGTTATAGTGTTACAGCAGGTTCTAGTGGTTAAGTGTATTATGGTGTTAGTCTGGTATAGTGTGAAGTAGTGTGTTATAGTAGTTTGTTATTGTGTGTTGTGCGGTATTATAGTGTGCCATATGTATCACATCGTGTTAAGGTGCATTATATAGTTTATAGCATTATAACCTACAAAATACTATATAAAACGAAAACATTAATTATGACACAAAATTATAACACATTCAATTATACACTCTAATACCCTAACAGACATTAAACAACTATAATACAGTATCACATTAAAAATATAATCATATATAAAATAATATAACACTATAACACATTATCACACTGTACCACTATAATCCAATCCATTATAACTATAACATACTACAACCCACTTTATAATATACTATAACACACTATAACGCATTGTACAACAGTATAACACACCAAAATAGTCAATACACAACAACACACTTTAACATTATAACATACCAGATAAAACATGCTAACACATAATAACACATTCTAATACACACCATAATACTATAATACGCTATTACAATATCATATAACACACAATTACACCACAATACACCGTCACAAACGCATTATAATACACACTCACACACATAACAGAACGATATAAAACAAATACAAAACACTATCACACAGTGTATCATACACTATAATACAGTGTATGATATACAGCACTATAATACGCTATAACACACTATAATACATTAGGATACTATGGTATACTATAACACACGAAAGCAATATAACACACTTTAACACATTATAACACTTAAAAACACACTGTAATACGCAAGAATACATTTTAACATTATAACAAACATGCAAAAATACAGTATAACACACTAAGATATATAATAATTCACTACAACACATTATCATATACATTATAATGTAATATAACACTATAATGCACTTTAAAACAGAATAACACGTTCAAACACATTGCAATATACTTTAACATGCTATAAGACATTACACCACTAAAATACACTATAACGCAATATAATACACTTTAACACCGTATACACAATAACACACTATAACGATATAATACACTTTAACACTGTATACACAATAACACACAATATAATACACTTTAACACTTTCAGACACCCTGTAATTCCAAATAACAATATAATGCACAGGCACAATTTAATACACAATTATGTTTATAACCCATACAGTAATATCCCATACATTGTACACTATATACGAAAGCGTATTATAATCATCTCACTTTACTAAAATACACGTAATTACAGGAAAATAATATCAGCCTATAACACTTATGATACACGCTATAACACACCACAACACACCATAATACACCACAACAATACAACACAACATACACTGTAACAGATTCATATCACTATAATAGAATAACACACAAAAATAACAATAACAAAGCATAATAAAGCATAGCACACTAACTATATAGTATTTTATACTGTTTTACAGTGAGTTACATTGTCTTATAGTGTTATAGTATAAGAAAAGATTGTGGGTTGTGTTATAATGCATTAACTTGCTGTATCGTATTATGGTGTTAGTCTGATATAATGTGATGTTGTGTGCTATAGTTTGTTATTGCGTGTTATGCGTTATTATAAGGTGTGCTATATGTATTATATCGTGTTTATACCATAATACACGAAAGCGATATAACAAACTTTAACACTATAACTCCTACTATAAAACACTATATAAAACGATAGCAAATTATGACAATATTTATGCAAGATACAAGATATGATACACGATACATTTATTTGTCACATGAGCCAGTTGGCACAGTGAATTGTGATCACCATACAGCCATAGAATAAAATAAAGAACACAACACATGATTTCAACAGAATCAAACGTTTCCCACTGTGAGGGAAGGCACCAGTCAGTCATCTTCTACCACAGTATCACACCAAAATAGTCTAATACATATCAGCATACTATCATTATAACATACTATATAAAACGATATAATACATGATAACACAAAATAACACATTTTAATATACTAACAGACAATATATTACTATAACACATTATGATACACTCTCGCAATTTGACAAACTATAATAACAGATATCAAAACACACTGTAACACATTATGACACAATATATCACTATAATATAATAACACACGATTACACACTACAATACACTAAAATATACAACAACACACTATTGTAAACGATATCACACTAACTCTGTTGTCCTGTTTTATAGTTTCAACATTTCATTGTCTTATAGTGTTGTAACAAATTCTAGTATGTTATGTTATAATGTTTTGTGTGATATCGTGTACATATGTATTATATCGTATTAAAGTGTTATAATGTATTAAATTATGGCATATAATATTCTATTAGAGTGTGTTGTATTGTGGTTGTGTTATACTGTATTGTAGCGTGTGATAGTATTATAATGTCATAGTGTGCTTTACTGTGTAGTGTACTATAATGTGTTATTATATTATAATAATATATTGAGGCCCACAGGAGCCGTTGGAAGAGGAGCGACACCCGACCGGTAAGCTTTAAAATCAAGCGCGGGGCTTGTTTTTTCAGAGGCCCACAGGAGCCGTTGGAAGAGAAGGAGGGGGAGGAGCGACACCCGACCGGTAAGCTTTAAAATCAAGCGCGGGGCTTGTTTTTACCGAAATCCATAACATTCCATTTGGAGAAGTGGGTTTTTTTGAGGAAGCCGCAGATTGGTGGGAAGTGGACTAGGGTAAGCAGCTGATTGGTGGGAAGTGGACCAGGGTAAACAGCTGATTTACAGTCAGATTTCAGCAGTTTGTAGTGATTTTATATTGTGTTGATATTGTATCCTGTGTAAGGGGGGAGTATGAAGGCCAGGGCAGTGTATTGTTGTGGATGTCAGATGTGGGAGGTCAGGGAATCTGATAGCCCTCCAGACGTCCACATCTGCGCCAGGTGTGTCGAGATGGGGCTCCTAAAGGACTGTGTTAGGAACCTGGAGCAGCAGCTCGATGACCTCCGTCTGGTCAGGGAGAGTGAGGAGGTCATAGAGAGGAGCTACAGGGAGGTAGGAGGACCACAGGAGGCAGACAAGTGGGTCACAGTTAGGAAGGGCAAGGGGCAGAGGCAGGGGCTAGAGAGTACCCCTATGACCGTACACCTGGAAAATAGGTACTCGGGTTTGAGTACGATTGGAGGGGACAGCCTAGCTGGGGGCAGCATCAGCGGCCGGGCCTCCGGCACAGAGACCGGCCCTGATGCTCAGAAGGGTAGCAAAAAGAGGAGGGCAATTGTAATAGGGGACTCTATAGTTAGGGGGTCGGATAGGCAATTCTGTGGACGCAGTCGGGAGACCCGGATGGTAGTTTGCCTCTCTGGTGCTAGGGTCTTGCATGTGTCAGAACGTGTCCAAAAGATTCTGATAAGGGAGGGAGAGGAGCCTGATGTTGTGGTACACATATGACATAGACAATGACATAGGCAGAAAAAGTGACGAGGTCCTGAAGGGAGAATTTAGGGAGTTGGGGGGAAAGTTAAGGAGAAGGACCAAAAGGGTAACGATTTCAGGATTATTGTCTGTGCCGCGTGACAGTGAGAGTAGGAATGAAGTGAGGTGGAGGATAAATGCGTGGCTGAGGGACTGGTGCAGTGGGCAGGGATTCAAGTTTCTTGATCACTGGGACCTCGTTTGGGGAAGGCAAACGAGGTCCCAGTGATGTACACAAAGGACGGGTTGACTTGAACCCGAGGGGGACCAATATCCTGGCAGGGAGATTTGCAAAGGCTACTGGGGAGACTTTAAACTAGAAAGGCTGGGGGGAGGGACTCGGGTAGAGGGGGCTAGGGGTCAGGGTGTGGGGCAAGAGGCAGAGAAGGGAAGCACTTGGACCCAAAATGTAGGCGAGGAAGATGAAAACGATAATAGACAGAGAATAAGGGATGGTGGGTTTCTAAAATGTGTATATTTTCAGAGATGCCAACCCTAAACTTAGTTCACAGTAACATTCAACCCATTTGTCCGTAACAAATGGGGTTAAATGCATTTCTCTCCGTAACATACTCACTTGGGGTTGTTGCCGGCGGCTATGCGCCTGCGCACTGGTGCAGATCAGCGGGCTGCCGGCGGGCGGGTGCGGCACATGCGCACTTGGCAAGGTTGCCGGCGGGTCTGCGCCTGCGCACTGGGTGGGGGTGGGGGGGAGGCCCGGTGATGGGGCTGCCGCGAGCGGCCGGCTGGCGGCAAGAAAGTGCCGCTGATCGCGTGGGCCGGCGCCGCCCGGGCTCTGGGCCGGGCGTGGCGTGGCTCGAAATGGCGCCAGTCCCGGCAACCCTCCCCCACTGCGCACGCGCGGCCACTGGGCCCGGCAACCCTCCCCCACTGCGCACGCGCGGCCACTGGGGCCCGGCAACCCTCCCCCACTGCGCACGCGCGGCCACTGGGGCCCGGCAACCCTCCCCCACTGCGCACGGGGCAACCCTACCCCCACTGCGCACGCGCGGCCACTGGGGCCCCGTAAAGTGCCGCTGATCGCGCGGGCTGGCAAACCGGGGACACATGGCGCCGGCGTTCACCACGAGAGGAACACCGGCGCGGCGGTGTTCCGTAACAGCATGTTTGGCTGCCGGAACACCGTAAAAACGTTATTTCGCCGGGACAAAATACGGCGAATCCGGGACACTTGGCATCTCTGTATTTTAATGCTAGGAGCATTGTAAGTAACGTGGATGAACTTAGAGCCTGGATTGACACCTGGAAATATGATGTTGTGGCATCAGTGAAACATGGTTGCAGGAGGGCTGTGATTGGAAACTAAATATTCCAGGATTTCGTTGCTTCAGGTGTGATAGAATTGGAGGGACCAGAGGGAGAGGTGTTGCATTGCTTGTCAGAGAAGGTATTACAGCAGTGCTTTGGCAGGATAGATTAGAAGGCTCGTCTAGGGAGGCTATTTGGGTGGAACTGAGAAGTGGGAACGGTGTAGCAAAACTTTAGGGGTGTACCATAGACCGCCAAATGGGGAGCGAGAATTGGAAGAGCAAATATGTAAGGAGATAGCAGATATTAGTAGTAAGCACAAGGTAGTGATTGTGGGAGATTTCAATTTTCCAAAAATAGACTGGGAAACACATTCTGTAAATGGGCTGGATGGTTTGGAGTTTGTAAAATGTGTGCAGGATAGTTTTTTGCAGCAGTACATAGAGGTATCGACCAGAGAAGGGGCAGTGCTGGACCTCCTGTTAGGAAATGAGGCAGGTCAGGTGACGGAGGAATGCGTTGGTGAGCACTTCGGGACCAGTGATCACAATACCATTAGTTTCAATATAATTATGGAGAGAGTCAGAACTGGACCTAGGGTGGAGATTTTTGATTGGAGAAAGGCTAACTTTGAGGGAATGCGTAAGGATTTTAAAGGAGTGAATTGGGACACTTTGTTTCATGGGAGGATGTAGAAGACAAATGGAGGACATTTAAAGGGGAAATTGTAAGAGTACAGAATCTTTATGTTCCTGTTAGGTTGAAAGGAAATAGTAAAAATTGGAAAGAGCCATGGTTTTCAAGGGAAATTGGACACTTGTTTCGAAAAAGAGAGATATCTACAATAATTATAGGAGGCATGGAGTAAATGAGGTGCTAGAGGAGTATAAAGAATGTAAAAAGAATCTTAAGAAAGAAATTAGGAAGGCTAAAAGAAGATATGAGGTTGCTTTGGCAAGAAAGGTGAAAGTAAATCCAAAGGGTTTCTACAGCTATATTAATAGCAAAAGGATAACGAGGGATAAAATTGGACCATTAGAGAACCAGAATGGACAGCTATCTGCAGAGCCAAAAGAGATGGGGGAGATATTGAACAATTTCTTTTCTTCGGTATTCACCAAGGAGAAAGATATTGAACTCTGTGAGGTAAGGGAAAAAAGGTAGAGTAGCTATGGAAACTATGAGATTCAAAGAGGAGGAAGTACTGACACTTTTGAAAAATATAAAAGTGGATAAGTCTCCAGGTCCTGACAGGATATTCCCTGGGATATTGAGGGAAGTTAGTGTAGAAATAGCAGGAGCTATGACAGAAATATTTCAAATGTCATTAGAAACGGGAATAGTGCCGGAGGATTTGGCGTACTGCGCATGTTGTTCCATTGTTTAAAAAGGGTTCAAAGAATAAACCTAGCAATTATAGACCTATTAGTTTGACGTCAGTGGTGGGCAAATTAATGGAAAGGATACTTAGAGATAATATATATAAGCATCTGGATAAACAGGGTCTGATCAGGAACAGTCAACATGGATTTGTGCCTGGAAGGTCATGTTTGACAAACCTTCTTGAATTTTTTTGAAGCGGTAACTAGGGAAATTGATGAGGGTAAAGCAGTGGATGTTGTCTATATGGATTTCAGTAAGGCCTTTGACAAGGTTCCCCATGGAAGGTTGGTTCAGAAGGTTCAATCTTTGGGTGTTAATGGCGGAGTAGCAAGATGGATTCAACAGTGGCTGAATGGGAGATGTCAGAGAGTAATGGTGGATGGCTGTTTGTCAGGTTGGAAGCCGGTGACCAGTGGGGTGCCTCAGGGATGTGTGTTGGGTCCACTGTTGTTTGTCATGTACATCAATGATCTGGATGATGGGGTAGAAAATTGGATAAGTAAGTATGCAGATGATACTAAGATAGGTGGTGTTGTGAATAATGAAGTAGATTTTCAAAGTCTACAGAGAGATTTGGGCCATTTGGAGAAGTGGGCTGAAAGATGGCAGATGGAGTTTAATGCTGTTAAGTGTGAAGTGCTACATCTTGGCAGGACAAATCAAAATAGGACATACATGGTAAATGGTAGGGAATTGAGGAATGCTGTGGAACAGAGGGATCTAGGAATAACTGTGCATAGTTCCGTGAAGGTGGAATCGCATGTCGATAGGGTGGTAAAGAAAGCCTTTGGTGTGCTGGCCTTTATAAATCAGAGCATTGAATATAGGAGTAGGGACATAATGTTAAAATTGTACAAGGCATTGGTAAGACCAATTCTTGAATATAGTGTTCAATTTTGGTCGCCTAATTATAGGAAGGATGTCAACAAAATAGAGAGAGTACAGAGGAGATTTACTAGAATGTTGCCAGGGTTCCAGCAACTATGTTACAGAGAAAGGTTGAACAAGTTAGGTCTTTATTCTTTGGAGCGCAGAAGGTTAAGGGGGGACTTGATTGAGGTCTTTAAAATGATGAAAGGGATAGACAGAGTTGACGTGGATACGTTTTTCCCATTGAGGGTAGGGAAGATTCAAACAAGAGGGCATGACATAAGAGAATTGAGGGACAGAAGTTTCGGGGTAACGTGAGGGGGAACTTCTTTAATCAGAGGGTGGTGGCTGTGTGGAATGAGCTTCCAGCAGAAGTGGTGGAGGCAGGATCGATTTTAACATTTAAAAGTAAAGTGGATAGGTATATGGACGTGAAGGGAATGGAGGGGTATGGTCTGAGTGCAGGTAGATGGGACTAGGGGAAAACAAATGGCCGGCACGGACTGGAAGGCCGAGAGGGTCTGTTTCCGTGCTATAATTGTTAATTGTTATATGGTTGTATTGCGTAGTGTGTTATATTGCATTATAGTATTATAGTGTTATTCTGGTATAGTGTATTTTAGTGTGCCGTAGTGTATTGCAGTGTCTGTAAGTGTAATATAGTGTATTGTGTTTAGATGGCATTACTGTTCTCTTGTATTATATACATTTAATTAGACTAAGATATAGTGAGATATAGTGTGTTCAAGTGCATTATAGTGTTATTTTGCATTATATAGTATATATTGCGTTAATGTCATAGTTTTAGTATTATAGTGTGTATAATATCGTATGTATTATATTGTATTAGTGGATTATCGTGTTTATAGTGTGTTATAGGTATCATAATGTTATATATATCATTGTGTTATGGTTGTAGTATTATAGTGTTATATTTTAATGTGTTATAATATAATTTATATTAGTATGTTATCGTATTATGTATTATAGTAGGGAATGAGGTAGGGAATTGAGGAATGCTGTGGAACAGAGGGATCTAGGAATGACTGTGCATAGTTCCCTGAAGGTGGAATTGCATGTAGACAGGGTGGTAAAGAAAGCTTTTGGTGTGCTGGCCTTTATAAATCAGAGCATTGAATAAAGGAGTAGGGAAGTAATGTTAAAATTGTACAAGGCATTGGTAAGACCAATTCTGGAGTATGGTGTACAATTTTGGTCGCCTAATTATAGGAAGGATGTCAACAAAATAGAAAGAGTACAGAGGAGATTTACTAGAATGTTGCCTGGGTTTCAGCAACTATGTTACAGAGAAAGGTTGAACAAGTTAGGTCTTTATTCTTTGGAGCGCAGAAGGTTAAGGGGGGACTTGATTGAGGTCTTTAAAATGATGAAAGGGATATACAGAGTTGACGTGGATAAGCTTTTCCCACTGAGGGTAGGGAAGATTCAAACAAGAGGGCATGACATGAGAATTAAGGGAAGTTTAGGGGTAACATGAGGGGGAACGTCTTTACTCAGAGAGTGGTGGCTGTGTGGAATGAGCTTCCAGCAGAAGTGGTGGAGGCAAGATCGATTTTAACATTTAAAAGTAAAGTGGATAGGTATATGGTCGGGAAGGGAATGGAGGGGTATGGTCTGGGTGCAGGTAGATTGTAAGGGAAAATAAATGTTCGGCACGGACTGGAAGGGCCGAGAGGGCCTGTTTCCGTGCTGTAATTGTTATATGGTTATATGATTATAGTATTAGTGTATCGTATTATGTATTATAATGTTATATCGTTAGTGTATAGTAATGTATATTATAAATGTTATGTGATATAGTGTTATAATATTATTGTATGTTTGTAACAGTTTATTATAGTGTATATTTTTATGTAGCTCATTCACTATATCTCTTTCGATCAATCTCTATCCCGATATCTATCATCTCCTGCTTCATCTCCAGCTCCCTCGAGCTCCAGTTCTCTCTGCAGCTCCATCTCCAGATACAACTCCCGCTCCAGCTTCCACTCCATTATCACTCTTTCTCTAGCCCTATTTATTGAAATCTCTACCTCTCTTTTTATCGATATGTATCTGTATCTGTATCTCTATCTCTATCACTATCTCTAGCTCAAGCTTTCGCTTTCTCTCTCTATCTTCATTATCGCCATCTCGAGTATCTCGAGTTCTACCTCGAGTATCTCTATCTCGACCTCTTTCTCAAGTTCTATCCCTATTTCGAGCTCTCTCTATCTCGAGCTTTATCTGGAAACTCTAGCTCGAGAATCTCGAACTCTATCTTTATCGCAAGCTCTATTTCTCTTGAGCTCAATATTTATCTCGAGTAATTATCTCGCGCTTTATATCCTCTCTGCATCGCGAGCTCTATTATTTCGAGCGCTATCTCTATCTCGAGCTTGATCTCCATCAAGTATATCTATCTCGATCTCTCTCTTTCTCTATCAATAGCTCTATCTCTATCTAGAGCTCAATACCTCACGAGCTCCATCTATCTCTACTTAGCCCGAGCTCACTCCTCGAGCTCCATCTATCTCGAGTATCTCCATCTCGAATATCTCTAACTCCAGCTCTCTCTCTAGCTCCCTGCAGATGCATCTCATACACCATCTTCAGCTCTAGCTCTAGCTCCATTTCCAGCACTAGCTTTATTTCCAGCTCCAGCTCCATATCCATCTTCAGTTCCAGCTCCATCTCCATTTCCATCTCCAGCACCAGCTCCATCTCCATCTTCAGTTCCAGCTCCATCTGCAGCTACATCTTTAGCCCCATTTCGAGCTCTGGCTTAAGCTCCATCTCCAGCTCCATCCACAGCTCCAGCTACAGCTCCATCTCCGTCTCCAGCTCCAGCTCAAGCTCCAGCTTTAGCTCCATCTCCATCTCTAGCTATAGCTCTATCTCCAACGCATCCAGCTCCAGCTCCTTCTCCATCTCTAGCTCTAGTTCCGCCTTCAGCTCCAGCTCTAGCTCCATCTCAATCGCCATGTCCAGCTCTCGCTCCATTCCAAGCTACATCTACACACCCATCTTCAGCTCTATCTCCAGCTCAATCCAGCTATAGTTTAACTCCAGCTCCAGCTCTAGATTAGGCTTCATCTCTAGCTCCTTCTCCAGTTGCATCTCCAGCTCCACCTCCAGCGCCATTTCCAACTCCTTCTCGTTTAGCTCCATCACTAGATGCAGCTCAAACTCCATGTCCAGCTCAATCTCCAGCTCTAGCTCTACTAGCTGTATTGGCTGCAGCTCCATCTCCAGTTCCGTCTCCAGCTTCATCTCCAGCTCTAGCTCCAGCGCCAATCCTAGCTCCAGCTCCAGGCCTAGCTCCATCTCCAGATCAATCTCAGATCTAGCTGTAGCTCCATCTCCTGCTCCAGCTTTGGCTCCATCTCCAGCTCGATTTCCAGCTCCAGCTTTAGGTCCAGCTCCATCTTCAACTCCAGATCAATTTCCAGTGCCATCTCCAGCTCTAATTCCAGCTCGAGCTCCATCTCGTTTCATCTCTATCTCCATTTCCATCTCCATCGCCATCGCCAGCTCCGATTCTACCTCAGCTCCCTCTAGCTCCATTTTCAGCTCCATCTCTAGCTCCATCTCCAGCTCCATCTCCTGCTCCATCTCCAGTTACAGCTCCAGTTCTACTCCATCTGCAGCAGCTCTAGCTCCATCTCCATCGCCAGCACCAGCTCTAGTTCCATCACAAGCTCAATCGACAGACGCAGCTCCAGCTCTAGCTCCATCTCCAGCTCTAGATCAGGCTCCATCTCCAGCTCCATCTACAGCTCTAGCTTCAGAGCAGGAGATGGAGCTGGAGCTAGAGATTGAGATGGACCTGGAGATGGAACTGGAGATGGAACTGGAGATGGAGATGGAGCTGGAGACGGAGCTGGACCTGGTGCTTGAGGTTGAGCTAGAGATAGAACTGGAGATGGAGCTGGAGATGGAACTGGAGATGGAGCTGGAGCATGAGGTGCAGATAGAGCTGGGTATAGAGCTGGAGCTGGAGGTGATCTGGCGATTGGGCAGGAGATGGAGCCAGAGCTAGTTGGAGATGGAGATAGAGCTAGAGTAGCAGATGTGGAAATGTATCTAGTGATGGAGCTGGAGATGGAGATGGAGCTGGACCTGGCGATGGAGCTGGAGTTGGAGCGAGAGATGGACCTGGCGATGGAGCTGGAGGTGGAGCTGGAGGTGGAGATGGAGATGGAGCTGGAGATGCCTCTGGAGATGGAGCTGGAGATTTTCTCTCTCGAGCTCTATCTCAATCTCTATTTCTCGAGCTCTATCTCGAGTATCTCTATTTCTCGAGCTATCTCTATCACTATCTCGAGCTCTATACATCTGTATCTCGAGTATATCTATCTCGAGCTCTATCTCGTGCTCTATCTATCTCGAGCTCTATGTCTATCTGGATATTTCTTTACCTCAAGCTCTATCACGAGTATAATATAATAATAACATCCGTTAACACATCTTCACCATGTACAGTACTAGCTCCATCTCCAGCTCCAAATCCAGCAGCAATTCCAGTTCCTGAGGCATCTCCATTTCAAACTCTAGCTCCATCTCCAGCTATAGCTCGAACTCTAGCTCCAGCTCTAGCTCCATCTCAATCTCCCTCCAGCTCGTGCTTTACCTCCATCTCCAGATCTAGCTCCAGCTCCATCTCCAGCTCAGGCTTAATCTCCAGCGACATCTCCAGCTCCAAATCCAGCTCGAGCTCCATGTCCACCTCTATCTCCAGCTCCAGCTCCAGTTCCATCCCCAGCTTCATCTCCAGCTGTAGCTCCATCTCCATCCAGTTTCATCTCTATTTCCATCTCCATCCGACACTATTTCCATCTCCAGCTCCGTCTCTAAGTTTCATCTCCAGCTCCATGTCCTGCTCCATCCCCAGTTCAGTCTCCGCCTCCTCCAGCTCTAGCTCCATCTCCAGCGCCTTCTCTAGCTCCAGCTCCATCTCCAGCTCTAGCTCTAACTCCAACGCCTCCAGCTCCAGCTCCTTCACCATCTCTAGCTCTAGCTCCGCCTTCAGCTCTAGCTCCATCTCAATCGCCAGGTCCAGCTCTTGCTCCATTCCAAGCTCCATCTACAGACCCATCTTCAGCTCTATCTCCAGCTCAATCCGGCTATAATTTAACTCCATCTCCAGCTCTAGATCAGGCTTCATCTCCAGCTCCTTCTCCAGTTCCAGCTCCAGCTCCAGTTGCATCTCCAGCTCCATTAAGAGAGGAGTTGAATGGTTTCAAGGGATTTGCAGGGGGTTAGAGATGCTGAGAGGGGTTTACAGGTGGTTAGCGGTGTTTACAGATGTTTAGAGAGATTTAGAGTGGTTTAGAGGGATTTGGAGGGGATTTACAGGGTTTTAGAGGGGTTTAGAGTGGGCTATAGTGTTTTAGATGGGTTTGGAGTAGTTTTGAGGGGGGTAGAGGGATTTGTAGGTGTTCAGAGGGATTTACAAGTGTTTAGAGGTGTTTAGAAGGGTTTAGAAGGTTTTAGATGGGTTTAGGGTTAGGGTTAGGGGGTACAGGGGTTTACAGCTATTTAGAGAGGTTTAGAGGGATTCACATGAATTTAGGTGGGCTTACAAGGGGTTTAGAGGGGTTTAGAGAGGGTTATAGATGGGTTTAGAGGGGGTTAGAGGGGTTCAGTGTGTTTTAGAGAGGGTTACGGAGGTTTGAAGGGGTATACAGGCGTTTACTGGGGCTTTAGAGGGATTTATGATGCTTAGAGGGATTTATGTTGTTAGAGGGGTTTACATGTGTTTAGAGGGGATTACAGATGTTTAGAGAAGTTTAGAGTGGTTTATAGGGATTTGGAGGGGATTGAGAGGGGTTTGGGTTTAGAAGGGTTTAGAATGGGTTATAGGTTATAGGGTTTGGAGGGGTTTAGAGGTTGACAGGGGTTAGAAGGATGTACAGGTATTTAGGGGGTTTTAGACTGCTTAGGGTGGTTAGGGGGGTTTACATGGTGTTTTCAGTGGGTTTGAGGAGCTCAGCGGGTTTTTATAGGGGTTTAGAGGCGTTTATAGTAGTTCACGAGGTTTACAGGGGCTTACGGGGGGGGGGGGGTTCAAAGGGGTTTGGAGGACTTTATAGGGTTTAGAGGGGTTTAGAGGCATGTCCATTGGTTTAGACGGGTTTGGAGAGGTTTGGAGGTGTCTAGAGGGATTTGGAGGTGTTTAGAGAGGTCTACAGTGGTTTGGAGTGGTGTACAGGGTTGTAGAGACGTTTACAGGGGTTTAGAGTTGTTTACAGGGGTTTAGATATGTCGAGAGAAGTTTACATGGGTTTACAGGAGTTTACATGGGGTTTCGAGGGGATTAAAGGGGTTTAGAGGGGCTTTGAGGGGATTGTATGGGTTTAGAGGGATTTACATGGGGTCAGAGGTATTTACAGAGGTTCGAGAGGTTTACAGATGTTTCCGGGTGTTTAGAGGTTTTGAGTGGTTTAGAGAGGTTTGCAGGGGGTTAGAGATGTTTAGAGGGGTTTACAGGGGTTTAAAGCTGTTTAGAGGGCTTTAGAGGGGGTTTGAGGGATTTACAGGGGTTTAGAAGATGTGTTTAGAGGGGATTAGAGTGTTTACAAGTGTTTCACATGTGTTTACAAGAGGCTTCACAAGTGTTTGCAGGTGTTTAGAGAGGTTCAGAGGTGCCTAGAGGGGTTTAGAGGGGTTTAGAGTGTTTTAGAAAGGGTTACATGGGTTTGGAGGGTGTACAGGCATTTAATGGGACTTCAAGTGGTTTGCAGGGGATTAAATATGTTTAGAGGGATTTACAGGTGTTGAGAGGGATTTACAGGGGTTTAGAGTGGTTTAGAGTGGGTTATACTGTTTGAGATAGGTTTGGAGGGGGTTTAGAGGGATTTTGAGGGGGTTAGAGGGGTTTGGAGGGTTTAGAGGGATTTACGTGGGGTTAGAGATATTTACATAGGTGTTGAGGGGTTTACATGAAGGGGTTCAGAGGGGTTTCGAGTCGTTTAGATGGTGAACAGGGGTTTGCATGGGATTAGAGGTGTTTGAAGGGATTTAGAAGGATTTACTTGGGGTTCGAGATATTTACAGAGGTTTTGAGGTGTTTACAGGTGTTTCCCGGTTTTTAGTGGTTTAGAGGGGTTTGCAGGGGATTTGAGGTTTAGAGAGGTTTACTGGAATTTAGAGGGAGTTACAGCTGTTTAGAGGGGTTTACATCAGGTTATAGGGGTTTAGGTGGATTTTGCAGAGGTTTAGAGGATTTACAGTGGTTTAGAGGGGTTTACAGGTGTTTGCAGGTGTTTAGAGAGGTTTAGAGTGGTTTAGAAGGGTTTAGAGGGGTTTAGATGGTGTTACCATGTATTATATCGTTTGATACAGTATGTTATAATGTTAGTATGTTGATCTGGAGTATGGTGTACAATTTTGGTCGCCTAGTTATAGGAAGGATGTCAACAAAATAGAGAGAGTACAGAGGAGATTTACTAGAATGTTGCCAGGGTTCCAGCAACTATGTTACAGAGAAAGGTTGAACAAGTTAGGTCTTTATTCTTTGGAGCGCAGAAGGTTAAGGGGGGACTTGATTGAGGTCTTTAAAATGATGAAAGGGATAGACAGAGTTGACGTGGATACGTTTTTCCCATTGAGGGTAGGGAAGATTCAAACAAGAGGGCATGACATGAGAATTAAGGGACAGAGGTTTCGGGGTAACGTGAGGGGGAACTTCTTTACTCAGAGGGTGGTGGCTGTGTGGAATGAGCTTCCAGCAGAAGTGGTGGAGGCAGGATCGATTTTAACATTTAAGAGTAAAGTGGATAGGTATATGGACGTGAAGGGAATGGAGGGGTATGGTCTGAGTGCAGGTAGATGGGACTAGGGGAAAACAAATGGTCGGCACGGACTGGAAGCAGAGATGCAAACCCTAAATTTAGTTCCCAGTAACATTCAACCCATTTGTCCGTAACAAATGGGGGTAAATGCATTTCTCTCAGTAACATACTACTCACTTGGGGTTGTTGCCGGAGGCTATGCGCCTGCGCACTGGTGCAGATCAGCGGGCTGCCGGCGGGCGGGTGCGGCACATGCGCACTTGGCAAGGTTGCCGGCGGGTCTGCGCCTGCGTACTGGGTGGGGGTGGGGGTGAGGCCCGGTGATGGGGCTGCCGCGAGCGGCCGGCTGGCGGCAAGAAACGTCGCCGTGTCGCTGATCGCGCGGGCCGGCGCCGCCCGGGCGTGGCTGCGAGCTGCCGGGCTGGCAAACCGGGGGCACATGGCGCCGGCGGTGTTCCGTAACATGTTTGGCTGCCGGAACACCGTAATATGGTTATTTCGCCGGGACAAAATACGGCGAATCCGGGACACTTGGCACCTCTGTGGAAGGGCCGAGAGGGCCTGTTTCCGTGCTCTAATTGTTATATGGTTATATGGTTATATGCATTAGAATGTTTCGGTGTGATTGTATATACGGTGTTAAAGTGTATTTTACTTCGGAGTCACGTGAGTGACTACGTGAAGAAGGCCCGCCTGGCGCTGGAACGGCATTACGTCGACGCTGACGGCAGAAGCAGGAGCTGCACAGACAGCTCCTCGACAGCGGTAGGTTCGGAACCGGCAGGTAAGTGTAATTGAAAAAATTTTTCAGGACTGGAAAACTCCGTGCCTGGTGGAAACCAGGATTTTAAAGGTTTAAAAGTTTAAATTGAACAGAAATACTCTGTTAAAATAACGGAGTTTTGAAAAGAACGTCCCAGGGGAATACCCAGCGATCGGGACGAGAGATTAATTACGGGGCCGGTTCCGATACTGGTACCGTTAAAAATACGGTAGAGAGGTTAAAATGCTCCACAATCTTTTGGCAGGGAATTTTAAAAGTCAGAAAGGCTGTACTTTAAAAAAGTTAATAAAAATCGCGATATGGAGAAAGTACTCCAAAATATAAAAAGAGACAAGGGTCATAGTACCCAAACAGCCCAAAAAAGACCCTGAGGGGCTTGAATATACAAAATATGGCTATGTGCCAAATTGAGAATTGAACCCTGGATTAGGGTGGAGGAAGTCTCTTTGGATATAATTCCAAGTGGATCAGGGCTGTAAAAGACAGACCCTGCAAGTGGTGATGTGAATTATGAATGCACACCACAAATAAAAAAGTGCAGGCCAGATGTGCCTGAGATAGCAAAAGATTTTGCTATATCTAAAGGAAGTGGTGAGGCTATGGAAGAAAACCTAGCTGCCAACATTAATTATATGGTATCTCACCAACTTCAAGAATACGATAAAACTTTTATGTTTTATTAAAAATATCAACGGTAAATCCGTTTATAATATCCATGTCTCAAATAATATGAGATATAAGAAATACAATTTCAAAGTATTTCAAAATGGTGCAAATAAGTAATACTTTCAAAATAAAATAAATTGCCATCAGTTGTGGAGCTCAATAGGAAGAAATATATATAATTTACCGAATCTGTACTATAGGTTTGCAGATCAATACAAATCAGGATATTAAACTCCTGATTATTATAGAATAAACCTGCCTTATGATAAATCAAAGATATTAATTACAAAAGAACAGACTACTGATCTTTAAACTTTGGCGAGAAAAACTATGATCCAATGAAAAATTTTGATAATGGATCAAAACAAAGGCAAAGATCTTTTTAACTTGCGGTGAAAAAACTATGATCCAATGAAAGATTTGATAATGGATCAAAACAAAGGCAGAAGTGGTATAATCCAAACATAGCCTTATCTAAACCTATATAATTGGGGAAAGAAGGCTTGAAGTACGTTGAAAAGGTTGCAAACATCTGGTTACAAAATAAGTTCATGAAATCTCCAATTATGGGGGATTACAGGTGTATTATGATTGTTAACCAATATAACTAAGGAAGGATTGGTTCACCTGTATAAGAAAATTTAAAACATTGATTTCAGGTTTGCACTCAAAAGTAATTTTTAATAAGAAGGGGTACGTACATGTATATTATAAAATTACCTCAGTGTAAAGATTTCATGGTATAAACCATACAAAACATCATTATATTTACACTTTCACAGTGTAAGAAAATGGAAACATCTAGAACATGGAAAAACTGTTGTGATTAACAAAGTGTTAATCAATATTACAGGTGTTTGAAATTAATTAAAGTGGGTCAAGCTGTGCAAGTTAAAACATTGTCCAAACAATCAATCAGTTCAAGGCTGTTAAACCGAACACTGAAGGAACAATTATACTGATTAAAGATCAGCACTTGCACTAATGAGGTCATGGTCATGGGTTATCTCGATAACATTTAAATTGGAAGAGATAAGGACAGCTGCAAATTAGTGCCTGCCATTACAAACCTGGTGGTAGGTAAGGACCTGACCCATTACATAAAGCATATGCTTAGGCATTAATAAAATATTTATAAATTACTATTCTGAATTTAGAAGTAATTCAAGCACCATAAGAGAGGGGGAAAATTGTTCCATGATACAAATATGTCTAATTGTTGTTGACATACTTTGTCCCTCCATTAGGATTAGGTAAAAAATAAATAAAGTTCCAAAAGAAGGAATACAGAAGCTTATAAGAATATGTATGCCTTGTGAAGAGGCTTATGCAAAATATCAAATGATACGTTATCATTATTAAAGTAATGTAAAAAAGGTTCATAAGCTGCTTCAACTATAAGATTAACAGCTGTTGCAAACTGAAGCAAGTGTTACAGATGATGTACAGCTTCTGTGAATGTTTGGGTAAAGATAAGAATATTATCTATTCTTATAACAATAATTGATATGTCTCTTGTTCGGACTGCAGACAATAATACCAGGCGAACATAAATGGTTTGTCCTAAGAAATTTTCCAAACATTCGTATTAATTGTTGAAGTATAAGGAGTTATGGATTAAAAAGATCGATTGTTTTATTATGGAACTGTCCATGTCGTATCAAGATGAACAATACCACGGCTGTGGCATATGTTAACAATGGTCAAATTTGGGAGAAAAACATATTGTCATTATTTTGCATTACTTACGATTAATCTGGTTGTATACAGATTAAATCACTGATCTTTCAAATGTTTCTTGTGGGTCACAAGATAAGTCAAATAACAATCATGGGATTATCGAAGTAAACAGATTGTGGCATATTTTAAAGTTTAGTCCACCTGTTTATCTCTAAGGAAGAGACAATGGTATCGGAAAGATAACAAATTTGGGAGAAAAAAACATATTGTCATTAATATGGATTACTTACGATTAATCTGATTGCATACAGATTAAATCACCGATCTTTCGAATATTTCTTGTGGGTAAACCAAGAACAGTGAAGGTGGATGCTTTTCTCCCAATTACATGAGGAAAAAGATTTCTTTGTGTTCTCATTTTTGTTTAATAGGGCAGTGTCTGATGAAAATGTAGCGGGACACTGACAGAGGCATTTTGGTGGCCTAATACGGGTCCTTTATGGTTTCATAAATATTGTGTGATTTTGAACTGCTAGTGATGATTCATAGTGGCAGCAATTTATTGAAGTCAAAAAAGGGGTCTCGACCTAGGTCGTTGCCTGTCTCCCTTCGCTCTTTGGATGCTGCTGCACCCACTGGGATCTCCAGGTTTGAGAAACCCTGCAGTAATTTATTGTTGTACAAAAAACCTCCATGACATGAAAATATGAATTTTACTATCTACAGGTTGACCAGACCATCACAACAGCTGATGGTCAAAGGAGTCTATGAATGTTAACCAATATAACAATATATCAATAAAATAATTATGTATAAAGAAGTGTTATACCTGCAATTTGCAGAAATAAGTCTAAAAAACAATATTTTGTTATAAGAAATTGGAGGTCTGTATATACAGTAAAGTTATTTTATCATATTAGATATATGTGAATTCCTTGTGGATTGCATTTTCTAAGTATCTAATTGATAGAGCCAATAATAGGTTACCGTCTTATAAACGGACAATATATTAACCAAGAAGTTATCAGATGCATTCATAATATCCCAATATGAAAAGGGATATATATGTAAATGTTAATAAATATATATATATATGTGTGTCTATATATATATATATATATATATATATATATATATATATATATATATATATGTATATATGTGTATATGTATATATAATCTGTCCAAAATTGTAAAAAATATAAAGGCAGGAGATAAATAATCTTGAAATGCCTTAAGAAATGGACTCTAACTCTAATAATGATTCAAAAAACTTGAACATTGAAAATAATAATTCTGATAACTTTAGTATCAATATAAGAGTGCAAACATTGCAAATGTTACGTTATAATTGCATGTGGATACAAATTGCATTATCATATATGTTTATGAATCTACCAAACAAAGCACGCCAAGAAGACCTGAAACGAAGGTAAACTATAAGCATATCCTGCCGGCTTTAAGTTGTGTGTGTGTGTGTGTGTGTGTGTGTGAACATTGATGAAAATGTTACAGTAGGTAAGAGTCTCTGTGGCAATGAGACTGCTTATTACACACAAAAACCACATTGGGTTCAGTAAAAACTGATGGTTATAGAGGAATGTATTTCGAGATGGTTAAAAATTGGATACATTCAGTAGGAACTAGACACTGAAAGGTGGAAAAATCACTCTATTAATGAGGAAAATACATTCACAGGAATGGCACAGGATGAGCCACTCGAGCAAAGATGCAAGGCCGCAGGAGGCTGTAGTTTACTGTTAAAGTAAAAAGGAACCAGTCATGGTGTCAGATTTAGACACGCAATGTTCGGTTCTCTATAATTGTTGCTTTGTCATGCCATATAAATATATATATATCAATTGGTATTTGTGATAAACTTGCCTTTCAATGGAAAGGGCATTATTTTCATTTTTTATAATGTGAAATAATTTATCACATAACTTGAGGCAATGTTTGGGGAAAATGTGTTATTCGCTCGTTATTGTGTTAAATGAGCCGTACTGTCGTATGGAATAAATTCTACGACACGAAAAACACAGAAAGCTTCAAACTCTTCACGTAGTCACTCACGTGACTCCGACGTAAAATAGTAAGATTAAACGAGAACTTACCAATTCGAAGTTTGATCGTTATTTTATGAGGAGTAACGATGAGGGATTACGTGCCCTCCACTCCCCACCCTCATAAAATAAATGATCATCTGGTAGTTCTAAATCTATGATGAGCCTTACTATCTTACTCCGGCTATTTGTGTTCTGTGTTTTTCATGCCGCTGCTTTGAAGTATGCCGTTCCAGCGCCAGGCGTGCCTTCTTCAAGTAATCCCTCATCGTTACTCCTCATAAAATAACGATCAAACTTCGAACTGGTAAGTTCTCGTTTAATCTTACTATTATATTGCGTTATAGCGTATTTTAGCGGTGTAATGTATTATAGTGCGCTATAGTATATTGCAATGTGTTCGAACGTGTTATTCTGTTTTATAGTGCATTATAGAGTGATGTATTATAATATATATTATAATATGTTGTAGTGAATTATATATCTTAGTGTTATACTGTATTTTTGCGTGTTGGTGTGTTATAATGTTAAAATGTATTCTTGCGTATTACAATGTGGTTAAGTGTTATAATGTGTTAAAGAGTGTTAATGTATGTTATATTGCTTTCATGTATTACAGTATATCATAGTATCCTTATGTATTATAGTGTGTTATAGCGTATTATAGTGTGTTTACAGGGGTTTATAGGAGTTTCGGAGGGGTTGCATGGGTTGAGAGGGGTTTGGAGTGGTCTGGAGAGGTTTAGAGCGGTGTGGAGGGGGATGGAGGGGTGTGGCGGGGTTTAGAGGGTTTCAGAGGTGTGTGCATGTGTTTAGAGCGGTTTAGAGGGGTTTAGAGGGGTTTTCAAAGGTTTAGAATGGCTAGGAGGGGTTTACAGAGGTTTACAGGGGTTTACAGGGCTTTAGAGGGGTCAGCGGGCTCTATAGGGATTTAGAGGCGTTTAAAGTGGTTTGCATATATTTATAGATGTTTATTTGAGTGGTATAGAGGGATTTACAGGGGATATACAGGGGAGTTTAGAGGGATTTATATTGAGTTTGAGGTATTTACAGATGTTTAGAGGGGTTTACAGGTGTTTAGATGGGTTTACAGCTGTTTAGAGGTGTAGAGTAGTTTAGAGGGATTTGGAGGGGATTGACAGGGGTTTGGGTTCAGAGGGGTTTCGAGTGGGTTATAGTGTTTTAGGGGTTTAGAGGTTTACATGGGTTTACAGGGTTTGGAGAGGTTTAGAGGGTTTGGAGGTTTACATGGGTTTACAGGGGTTTACAGGGGTTAGAAGGATGTATGCTTTACAGCGGTATAGAAGTGTTTGGTGGGGTTGCATGGGGTTTACAGTGGTTTAGATGGGCTCACCGGCGTTTACTGGTGCCTCAAGTGGTTTGCAGGGAATTAAATATGTTTAGAGGGATTTATAGGTGTTGAGAGGGATTTACAGGGGTTTAGAGTGTTTTAGAGAGGTTTAGAGTGGGTTATACTGTTTGAGATGGGTTTGGAGGGAGTTTAGAGGGGCTTAGAGGGGTTTTCAAAGGTTTAGAGGAGTTAGGAGGGGTTTACAAAGGTTTACAGGGGTTTGGAGGGCTCAGCGGGCTCTATAGGGATTTAGAGGCGTTGCAGGATCGATTTTAACATTTAAGAGTAAAGTGGATAGGTATATGGACGTGAAGGGATTGGAGGGGTATGGTCTGAGTGCAGGTAGATGGGACTAGGGGAAAAACAAATGGTCGGCACGGACTGGAAGGGCCGAGAGGGCCTGTTTCCCATATCTGCCAACTTGTGAGATTGCAAAATCGGAATCCTATTAGTCTGACGTCAGTGAGGGCGGGGCACGTGACGTCAGTAAGGGGCGGGGCAGGTGACGTCAGTAAGGGGCGGGGCAAGTGACGTCAGTAAGGGGCGGGGTACGTGACGTCAGTGAGGGCGGGAAAGTGACCTCAGGGGGGTTACACAAAATGCTGGAGAAACTCAGCGGGTGCAGCAACATCTAAGGAGCGAAGGAGATGGGCGACGTTTCGGGTCTAGACCCTTCTCACCCGCTGAGTTTCTCCAGCATTTTGTGTAACCCTCGATTCTCCAGCATCTGCAGTTTCTTCGTCAACTCTCAGTTTGTGAGTGTTGGTGAGGCGGGAACGGGCTGGCCCCGACCCGACCTGACGCGCTCGTGGTCACTCACCGGGCTGACAGTCCCGGCGGCGGCGGCGGCAGCGGCGCTGAGGTGAGGTGACCGGTGAGTGTTGCCCGTCTGGGCCGGACCGGACCATCTCTCCCTGCCCCCCTCATCGCCTCTTCCCTGCCCCTGAAGTGATAATGAACGTATTTGGCTTACTACCCCACGGGATGATCGTTGATTTCCCCCTCTCCACCCTCCTCCCCGGTGCCCACCTGACTCGCACCTACTTCTCCCCTGCGCTTCTGAGTCTAGACGCTCCAGCCGTTCCATCCCAATTCCGATTTTTTTTGTCTCAATATTCCGAGAAAAAAAATCGGAAAAAAAACACATAGAAAGTTTCTGTGTGTTTTTTTTTCCGATTTTTTTTCTCGGAATATTGAGACAAAAAATCGGAATTCGGAATTGGGATGGAAAAATCGGAAGAATTCCGCCCAAATCGGAATGGTTGGCAGGTATGGTTTCCGTGCTGTAATTGTTATATGGTTGTTATATGTTATATGGTTAAATTGGTTTGCATATAGAGGGGTTTGGAGGGAGTTGAGAGGGGTTTAGAGGGGGTTAGATGGGTTTGGAGGGGTTTAGTGATTTACGTTGGGTTAGAGGTATTTATAGATGTTTGGAGGGGTTTACAGCTGTTTATTTGAGTAGTTTAGAGGGATTTACAGGGGATTTACAGGGGAGTTTAGAGGGATTTATGTTGAGTTAGAGGTGTGACAGGGTTTTGGGTTTAGAGGGGTTTAGAGTGGGATAGTGTTTTAGATGGGTTTACAGGGGTTAGAAGGTTGTACAGGGGGTTTTAAATTGTTTTTACAGCGGAATAGAAGTAAGGGGTTTACATGCGTTACTGGGTTTTTACAGGTGTCAAGGGAGGTTTTTAGTGGTTTAGAGGGGTTTGCAGGGGGTTAGAGATGTTTAGAATGGTTTACATGCTGTTAGAGGGGTTTAGAAGGATTTACGGGTTTGCAGAGATGTGTAGATGAGTTTACAGGGGTCTAGAGGGGTTTACAGCTGTTTGGAGGGGTTTAGGGGGATGTACATGGGGTTTAGAGGTGTTTGCAGGTGATTAGAGAGGTTTAGAGTTGTTTAGATGGTATCATGTATTGTATAGAGGGATTTACAGCTGTTTAGAGTGATTTCGAGGGGGTTAGAGGGGTTTACAGGGGCTTAGAGAGATTTACATGTGCTTAAAGGTGTTAAGACATGAGAATTTGACATGAGAATTAAGGGACAGAAGTTTAGGGGTAACGTGAGGGGGAACTTCTTTACTCAGAGGGTGGTGGCTGTGTGGAATGAGCTTCCAGCAGAGGTGGTGGAGGCAGGATCGATTTTAACATTTAAAAGTAAAGTGGATAGGTATATGGACGTGAAGGGAATGGAGGGGTATGGTCTGAGTGCAGGTAGATGGGACTAGGGGAAAACAAATGGTCGGCACGGACTGGAAGGGCCGAGAGGGCCTGTCTCCGTGCTGTAATTGTTATATGGTTATATGGTTAAGAGGGGTTTAGAGGGGTTTAGTGAGCTTTAGAGAGGATTACATGGGATGGAAGGGGTGTTGAGGCGTTTACCGGGTCTTCGAGGTTTGCAGAGGATCAAAATATATTTAGAGGGGTTTACAGGTGTTTTGAGAGATTTACAGGGATTTAGAGGGCTTAGAGAGGTTTATAGGGGTTTATAGGGGTGTAGAGGGGTTAGAGAGGTTTAGTGGGTTATAGTATTTTAGATGGATTTCAAGTAGTTTTGAGGGGGGTTAGAGGGGTTTGTAGGGTTTTAGAGGGATTTACGTGGGGTTAGAGGTATTTACAGATGTGTTGAGGGGTTTACATGTGTTCCAGGTTTTGACAGGTGTTAAGAGGTTTATTGTGGTTTAGAGGTGTTTGCAGGTGTTTAGGGAAGTTTAGAGTGGGTCTGAAGGGTGTAGAGGGATTTAGATGGTTTGGAGAGGTTTGCAGGGATTTCGAGGGATTTACAAGTTTTTAGAGGGTTTCACAGACGTATACAGGGCTTTAGAGGGGTTTGCATGAGTTTGGAGGGGTTTAGAGGGTTTTACATGGGGTTAGAGATACTTGCAGAGGTTTTGAGGGGTTTACATGCGTTTCCGGGTTGCTACAGCTGCTTAGAGAGGTTTTGAGTGTTTTCGCGGGGTTTGCAGGGGAGTAGATATGTTTAGAGGGGTTTACAGGGGTTTAGAGGGGCTTACAGCTGTTTAGATGGATTTAGAGGGGGTTAGAGGTATTTCCTGGGGTATGGATGGATTTAGAGGTGTTTAGAGAGGTTTAGAAGGTTTTAGGGTAGGGGGTGCAGGGGTCTAGATGGGATTACAGGTGTTTGCAGGTGTTTAGAGAGCATTAGAGGTGTTCAGTGCTGTTTATAGGGTAGAAGGTTTTAGAGAGGTTACAATGTGACTAGAGGGATTTGAATGGGATTTAGAGGGGTTTGCACGGGATTGGGGGGGTTTGGTGGGGTTTAGAGCGGTTGGAGATGTTTAGAGAGTGTTTAGAGAGGATTTGAGTGGTCGAAAGGGGTTAGCAGGGGATTAAATATGTTTGGGTTTACAGGCGTTTTGAGAGATTTACAAATGTTTGGAGAGGTTTCGAGTGGTTTAGAGGGATTTACAGGGGAGTTACAGGGGGTTTAGAGGGGTTTAGAAGGGGTTAGAGTGGGTTATAGTGTTTTAGATGGGTTTGGAGGGGTTTAGAGGGCTTTTGAGGTGGGTTAGAGGGGTGTGTAGGGATCTGGAGGGATTTCCGTGGGGTTGGAGGTATTTACAGAGGTGTTGAGGGGTTTACAGGTGTTTCCGGGTGTTTACAGATGTTTGGAGAGGTTGTTAGTGGTTTAGACGGGATTTCAGGGGATTAGAGATGTTTAGAGGGGTTTACAGGGGTCTAGAAGGATTTACGTGGGGTTGGAGGTATTTATAGTGGTTCTGAGGGGTTTAGAGGGATTTACAGGGGTTTATAGGGGTTTCACAGGTTTTGCATGGGTTGAGGCGTCTGGTGTGTGCTGGAGCTGTTTGGCGGGTTTGGAGGGGTTTAGAGTGGTTTAGAGGGGTTTTGAGGGGTTTAGTCGGTTTTAGAGAGGGTTACGGAGGTTTGAAGGGGTGTACAGATGTTTACTGGAGCTTTGAGGGGTATGCAGGGGATTAAATATATGTTTAGATGTGTTTACAGGTGTTTAGAGAGGTTTAGAGTGGTTTAGAATGGGTTTATAGGGGGTTTAGATGGTTTAGTGTGATTTACATGGGGTTTAGGGGTTTACAGGGGGTTTATAGGAGTTTAGAGGGGTTAGGGGGGTTTGCAGAGGTTTACAGGGCTCAGCAGGCTCTATAGGGGTTTAGAGGCGTTTAAAGTGGTTTGCATGTGTTTAGGGGATTTGGAGTTTAGAGGGGTTTGGATGGGGTTAGAGGGGTTTGGCGGGGCATAGTGATTTACGTTGGTGTTTATAGATGTTTGGAGGGGTTTACAGCTGTTGAGGGAGGATTTGAGTGGTTTAGAGAGATTTAAAGGGGATTTACAGGGATTTGGATGAGCTTAGGGGGATATGTTGAGTTAGAGGGGTTTACATGAGTTTAGAGGGGTTTACAGATGTTTAGAGATGTGTAGAGTGGTTAGAGGGATTTGGAGGGGATTGACAGGTGTTTGGGTTTAGAGGCGTTTAGAGCAGTTCACGAGGTTTAGAGGGGTTTATGGTGGGGGGTGTTTAAAGGGGTTTGGAGGGCATTATAGGGTTTAGAGGGGTTTAGAGGCGTATCCATTGGTTTAGAGGGGTTTGGAGAGGTTTGAATGGAGTTTAGAGGGATTTGGAGGTGTTTAGAGAGGTCTACAGTGATTTGGAGTGGTGTACAGGGTTTACAGACGTTTACAGGGGTTTAGAGATGTTTAGAGAGGTTTACATGGGTTACAGGGGTTTACATGGGGTTTCGAGGGCTTTATAGGGGTTTAGAGCGGCTTTCAGGGGATTGCATGGCTTTGGAGGGGTGTAGAGGGAGTTACATGGTGTTAGAGGTATTTACAGAGGTTCGAGGGGTTTATAGATTTCCGGGTGTTTAGAGAGGTTTTGAGTGGTTTAGATAGGTTTACAGGGGATTAGAGATGTTTAGAGGGGTTTAGTGGGGTTTAGAGCGGTTTACAGCTGTTTAGATGGCTTTAGAGGGGGTTTGAGGGATTTACAGGGGTTTAGAGGGGTTTAGAAGATGTGTTTAGAGGGGATTAGAGGGCTTCACAAGTGTTTGCAGGTGTGTAGAGAGGTTTAGAGGTGCCTAGAGGGGTTTAGTGTGTTTTAGAAAGGGTTACATGGGTTTGGAGGGGTGTACAGGCGTTTACTGGGGCTTCAAGTGGTTTGCAGGGGATTAAATATGTTTAGAGGGATTTATAGGTGTTGCGAGGGATTTACAGGGGTTAAGAGAGGTTTAGAGTGGGTTATACTGTTTGAGATGGGTTTGGAGGGAGTTTAGAGGGTTTAACAGGTGTGTACATGTGTTTAGAGCGGTTTAGAGGGGTTTATAGGGGTTTAGAGGGGTTTTCAAAGGTTTAGAGGAGTTAGGAGGGGTTTACAGTGGTTTACAGGGGTTTGGAGGGCTCAGTGGGCTCTATAGGGATTTGGAGGCGTTTAAAGTGGTTTGCATTTAGAGGGGTTTGGAGTGAGTTTAGAGGGGGTTAGATGGGTTGGAGGGGTTTAGTGTTTTACGTTGGGTTAGAGGTATTTATAGATGTTTGGAGGGGTTTACAGCTGTTTATTTGAGTGGTTTAGAGGGATTTTCAGGGGATTTACAGGGGAGTTTAGAGGGATTTATGTTGAGTTAGAGGTATTTACAGATATTTAGAGGGGTTTACAGATGCTTAGAGGAGTAGAGGGTAACAGGGATTTGGGTTTAGAGGGGTTTAGAGTGCGATAGTGTTTTAGATGGGTTTGGAGGGGTTTAGAGGTTTACAAGGGTTAGAAGGTTGTACAGGGGATTTAGAGGTTTACATGGGTTTACAGGGGTTAGAAGGTTGTACAGGGGGTTTAGAGGTTTACATGGGTTTACAGGGGTTAGAAGGTTGTACAGGACTGCTTTACAGCGGTATAGAAGTAAGGGGTTTACATGCGTTACCAGGTTTTTAAGGTGTTAAGAGAGGTTTTTAGTGGTTTAGAGGGGTTTGCAGAGGATTAGAGATTAGAATGGTTTACATGGTTTTAGAGGGGTTTAGCGGGATTTACAAATGTTTAGCGAGGTGTAGTGGTTTAGAGGGATTTACAGGGGAGTTACAGAGGTATAGAGGGGTTTAGAGGGTTTTATAGTGTTTTAGATGGGTTTGGAGGGGTTAGAGGGTTTTATAGTGTTTTAGATGGGGTTGGAGGGGTTAGAGGGGTTTAGGGGAATTTAAATGGGGTTTAGAGGTGTTTGCAGGTGTTTAAAGAGTATTAGAGTGGTTTAGATGGTATCATGTATTGTATAGAGGGATTTACAGCTGTTTAGAGTGATTTCGAGGGGGTTAGAGGGGTTTACAGGGGCCTAGAGAGATTTACATGTGCTTAGAGGTGTTTAGAGTGGTTTAGAGGGGTTTACAGGGGTTTAGAGAGGTTTATAGGGGTTTAGAGGGATGTAGGGGGGTTTAGAGGGGTTTAGAGTGGGTTATAGTATTTTAGATGGGTTCCGATGGGTTTAGAGGGGTTTGAGGGGAGTTAGAGGGGTTTGTAGGGATTTAGAGGGATTTACGTGGGGTTAGAGGTATTTGCAGATGTGTTGAGGGGTTTACATGTGCTTCGGGTTTTTACAGGTGTGCAGAGAGGTTTATTGTGGTTTAGAGGTGTTTGCAGGTGTTTAGAGAAGTTTAGAGTGGGTTTGAAGGGTGTAGAGGGATTTAGATGGTCTGGATTTACAGGGATTTGGAGGGGTTTACGTTTTAGAGGGTTTCACAGACGCATACAAGGGTTTAGAGGGGTTTGCATGAGTTTGGAGGGGTTTAGAGGGATTTACATGGGGTTAGAGGTATTTGCAGAGGCTTTGAGGGGTTTACGTTATTCCGGGTGTTTACAGCAGTTTAAAGAGGTTTTGAGTGTCTTAGAGGGGTTTGCAGGGGAGTAGAGATGTTTAGAGGGGTTTACAGGGGTTTACAGCTGTTTAGATGGATTTAGAGCGGGTTAGAGGTATTTCCAGGGGTATAGACGGATTTAGAAGTGTTTAGAGGGGTTTAGAGAGGTTTAGAAGGTTTTAGGGTAGGGGGTGCAGGGGTTTAGCGGGGCTTACAGGTGTTTAGAGCTTTAGAGGTGTCCAGTGGTGTTCATGGGGTTTTAGTGAGGTTTACAAGGATTAAGATGTGTCTAGAGGGGTTTGAATGGGGTTTAGAGGGGTTTGCAGGGGATTTGAGTGCTTTGCTGAGGTTTAGAGCGGTTGGGATGTTTAGAGTGGTTTAGAGTTGTTTACAGGGGGTTTATAGCTGTTTAGAGAAGTTTACATGCGTTTACAGGGGTTTACAGGAGGTTAGAAGGATTTACTGGAGTTTAGAGGGGTTTAGGGGGTTTTAGAGGTCTTTACAGATGTATACAAGTGGTTAAGGGGGGGTTACATGGGGTTTAAAGTGAGGTATTTACAGAGGGTTTGAGGGGTTTATAGGTGTTTCCCGGTGTTTACAGGTGTTTAGAGAGGATTTGAGTAGTTGAAAGGGGTTAGCAGGGGATTAAAGATGTTTGGGTTTACAGGTGTTTAGAGGGATTTACAAATGTTTAGAGGTGTAGAGTGGTTTAGAGGGATTTACAGGGGAGTTACAGGGGTACAGAGGGGTTTCGAATGTTTTATAGTGTTTTAGATGGGTTTGGAGGGGTTTAGAGGGTTTATGAGGTGGGTTAGAGGGGTGTGTAGGGATTTGGAGGGTTTCCCGTGGGGCTGGAGGTATTTACAGAGGTGTTGAGGGGTTTACTGGTGTTTCCGGGTGTTTACAGATGTTTAGAGAGGTTGTTAGTTGTTTAGACGGGTTTGCAGGGGATTAGAGATGTTTAGATGAGTTTACAGGGGTCTAGAGGGGTTTACAGCTGTTTAGAGGGGTTTAGGGGGATTAACGTGGGGTTTAGAGGTGTTTGCAGGTGTTTAGAGAGGTTTAGAGTAGTTTAGATTGTATCATGTATTGTATAGAGGGATTTACAGCTGTTTAGAGTGATTTCAAGGGGGTTGGAGGGGTTTACAGACATCTACGGGTTTAGAGGTGTTTAGAGGGGTTTAGTGAGTTTTAGAGAGGGTTAGGAAGGGGTGTAGAGGCGTTTACCGGATCTTCGAGGTTTGCAGTGGATTAAATATGTTTAGAGGGGTTTACAGGTGTTGAGAGGGATTTACAGGGGGGGTTTAGAGGGTTTGGAGAGGGTTATAGGGGTTTAGAGGGGTGTAGAGGGATTTAGAGTGGGTTATAGTATCTTAGATGGGTTCGGAGGGGTTTAGAGGGGTTTTGAGGGGGGTTACAGGGGTTTGTAGGGAGTTAGAGGGATTTACGTGTGGTTACAGGTATTTACAGATATGTTGAGGGGTTTACATGTGTTCCAGGTTCATACAGCTGTTAAGAGAGGTTTTTAGTGGTTTAGAGGTGTTTGCAGGTGTTTAGAGAAGTTTAGAGTGGGTAAGAAGGGTTTAGAGGGATTTAGATGGTTTGGAGAGGTTTATTGGGATTTACAGGGGTTTGCAAAGTTTTAGAGGGTTTCACAGACGTATACAAGGGTTAGAGGGGGCTGCATGTGTTTGGAGGGGTTAGAGGGATTTACATGGGGTTAGAGGTATTAGCAGAGGTTGTGAGGGGTTCATATGTGTTTTCGGGTGTTTACAGCTGTTTAGAGAGGTTTTGAGTGTTTTAGAGTGGTTTGCAGGGTAGTAGAGATGTTTAGAGGGTTTACAGGGGTTTAGAGGGATTTACAGCTGTTTAGATGGATTTAGAGGGGGTTCGAGGTATTTCACGGTTATAAATGTATTTAGAGGTGTTTAGAAGGGTTTAGAGAGGTTTAGAAGGTTTTAGGGTAGGGGGTGCAGGGGTTTAGAGGGGTTTGCAGGTGTTAGCAGGTGTTTAGAGAGTTTTAGAGGTGTTCATTGGTGTTCATATGGTTTTAGAAGGGTTTAGAGAGGTTTACAGGGGTTAAGGTGTCTAGAGGGGTTTGAATGGGGTTTAGAGGGATTTGCAGGGGATTGGAGGGTTTTGGTGAGGTTTAGAGCGTTTGGAGAAGTTTAGAGTGGTTTAGGTGGGTTTAGAGTTGTTTACAGGGGTTTATAGATGTTTAGAGGGGTTTACAGGGTGTTAGAAGGATTTACTGGAGTTTAGAGGGGTTTAGGGTGTTTTAGAGGGCTTTACAGGGGTATAAAAGTGTTTAAGGGGTGGTTACATGGGGTTTACAGTGAGGTATTTACAGATGGTTTGAGGGGTTTACAGGTGTTTCCCGGTGTTTACAGGTGTTTAGAGAGGATTTGAGTGGTTGAAAGGGGCTAGCAGGGGATTAAAGATTGGGTTTACAGGTGTTTAGAGGTACTTACAAATGTTTAGAGAGGTTTCGAGGTGTTTAGAGGGATTTACAATGGAGATACAGGGGTTTAGAGGGGTTCAGAGTGGGTTATAGTGTTTTAGATGGGTTACAGATGTTTAAATAGGTTGTTAGAGGTTTAGACGGGTTTGCAGGGGTTTAGAGATACTTAGAGGGGTTTCCAGGGGTCTAGAGGAGTTTACGGCTGTTTACAGGGGTCTAGAGGGGTTTAGGGGAATTTACATGGGGTCTAGAGGGTTTTAGAGTGGGTTAGGTTGCTTTAGATGGGTTTGGAGTGCTTTACAGATGTTGGCAGGTGTGTAGAGAGGTTTAGAAGTGTTTAGAGGGCTAGAAGGATTTACGTGGGGTTGGAGGTATTTATAGAGGTTCTGAGGGGTTCACAGGGATTTTCGGGGGTTTATAGGGGTTTCACAGGTTTTGCATGTGTTGAGGCGTCTGGTGTGTGCTGGAGAGGGTTAGAGTGGTTTGGCGGGTTTGGAGGGGTAAAGAGGGGTTTGGACGGAGTTTAGAGTGGATTAGAGGGGGTTGGATGAGTTAGTTGGATCAGCGGTATTTATAGAGGTTTTGAGGGGGTTACGGGCGTTAAGAGAGGAGTTGAGTGGTTTCAAGGGATTTGCAGGGGATTAGCGATGCTGAGAGGGGTTTTCAGGTGGTTAAAAGTGTTTACAGATATTTAGAGAGGTTTAGAGTGGTTTAGAGGGATTTGGAGGGGATTTACAGGGTTTTAGAGGGGTTTACAGTGGGTTATAGTGTTTTGGGTTTGGAGGGCTTTAGAGGGGTTTTGAGGGGGGTAGGATTTTTAGGTGCTTAGATGGATTTTCAGGTGTTTAGAGGGGTTTGGAGTGGTTTAGAAAGTTTTAGATGGGGTTAGGGTTAGTGTTTACAGCGGTTAAAGGGGTTTACAGCTGTTTAGAGAAGATTAGTGGGATTCACATGGATTTAGGGCGATTTACAAGGGGTTTAGAGGGGTTTAGGGTGGGTGATAGATGGGTTTAGAGGGGTTTAGTGGGTTTTAGAGAGGGTTACAGAGGTTTGAAGGGGTGTACAGGTGTTTACTGGGGCATTGAGGCGTATGCAGGGGATTAAATATGTCTAGAAGTGTTTACAGGTGCTTAGAGGGATTTACAGGTATTTAGAGGAATTTACAGGGTTTTAGAGTGGTTTAGATGTGTTTGCAGCTGTTTAGAGGCTTAGAGTGGTTTAGAATGGTTTAGAGGGGTTTAGATTGTTTAGAGAGGTTTACATGGGGTGTAGATGGTTTAGAGAGGTTTACATGGGGTTTAGAGGGGTTTACAGGGGGTTTAT
Organism: Okamejei kenojei; assembly: GCA_035221665.1. Classification (NCBI taxonomy): domain Eukaryota; kingdom Metazoa; phylum Chordata; class Chondrichthyes; order Rajiformes; family Rajidae; genus Okamejei; species Okamejei kenojei. Next base: position 71,553 of record JAVHYY010000174.1, read on the forward strand.
AGGAGCTTAGAGGGGTTTACAGGGGTTTAACGGGCTCTATAGGGGTTTAGAGGCGTTCAAAGTGGTTTGCATGTATTTAGGGGGTTTGGAGGGAGTTTAGAGGGGTTTAGATGGGGTTAGAAGGGGTTTGGCGGGGGTTAGTGATTTACGTTGGGTTAGAGGTATTTATAGATGTTTGGAGGGGTTTACAGCTGTTCTGGGAGGATTTGAGTGGTTTAGAGGGATTTACAGGGGATTTATAGGGATTTGGATGGGATTAGAGGATTAGAGTTGTGTTAGAGGGGTTTACAGGTGTTTAGAGGGGTTTACAGATGTTTAGAGAGGTGTAGAGTGGTTTATAGGGATTTGAAGGGGATTGAGAGGGGTTTGCCTTTAGAGGGGTTTAGAATGGGTTTACATGGGTTTACAGGGGTTAGAAGGATGTACAGGTGTTTAGGGGTTTTTAGACTGCTTTCCAGGGGTATAGAAGTGTTTAGGGGGGTTACATGGGGTTTGCAGTGGGTTAGAGGAGTTCAGCGGGTTTTATAGGGGTTTAGAGGCGTTTAGAGTTGTTCACGAGGTTTAGTGGGGCTTACGGGGGGTTTAATGGGTTTATTGGGCATTATCGGGTTTAGAGGCGTGTCCATTGGTTAAGAAGGGTTTGGAGAGGGAGTTTAGAGGGCTGTGGAGGTGTTTAGAGAGGTCTACAGTGGTTTAGAGAGTTTTACACGGGTTTGGAGTGGTTTACAGGGTTGTAGAGACGTTTACAGGGGTTTAGCGATGTTGTGAGAGGTTTACATGGGGTTTCGAGGTCTTTATAGGGGTTTAGAGGGGCTTTGAGCGAATTGCATGGGTTTGGAGGGGTTTAGAGGGATTTACATGGGGTTAGAGATATTTACAGAGGTTCGAGGGGTTTACAGATGTTTCCGGGTGTTTAAAGAGGTTTTGAGTGGTTTACAGAGGTTTGCAGGGCGTTAGATGTGTTTAGAGGGGTTTACAGGGGTTTACAGCTGATTACAGGGCTTCAGAGGGGGTTTGAGAGACTTACATGGGTTTAGAAGATGTGTTTAGAGGGGATTAGAGGGCTTCACATGTGTTTGCAGGTGTTTAGAGAGGTTCAGAGGTGCCTAGAGGGGTTTAGTGTGGTTTAGAGTGGGTTATACAGTTTGAGATAGGTTTGGAGGGGGTTTAGAGGGGTTTTGAGGGGGTTAGAGGGGTTTGGAGGGTTTAGAGGGATTTATGTGGGGTTAGAGATATTTACAGAGGTGTTGAGGGGTTTACATGAAGGGGTTCAGAAGGGTTTAGAGGGGTTTCGAGTCGTTTAGATGATGAACAGGGGTTTGCATGGGATTAGAGGTGTTTGGATTTAGCGGGATTTACTTGGGGTTCGAGGTATTTACAGAGGTTTTGAGGTGCTTACAGGTGTTTCCGGGTGTTTACAGGTTTTAGTCGTTTAGAGGGGTTTGCAGGGGATTCGAGGTTTAGAGAGGTTTACTGGGATTTAGAGGAAGATACAGCTGTTTAGAGGGGTTTACATCAGGTTATAGGGGTTTAGGTGGATTTTGCAGAGGTTTAGAGGATGTACAGGGGTTTAGAGTTGTTTGCAGGTGTTTAGAGAGGTTTAGAGTGGTTTAGAGGGGTAGATGGTGTTACCATGTATTATATTGTTTTATACAGTATGTTATAATGTTAGTATGTTGATATGTATTAGACTGTTTTGGTGTGATTGTGTATACGGTGTTAAAGTGTATTATATTGCGTTATAGCGTATTTTAGTGGTGTAATGTATTATAGTGCGTTATAGTATATTGCAATGTGTTCGAACGTGTTATTCTGTTTTATAGTGCACTATAGAGTGATGTATTATAATATATATTATAATATGTTGTAGTGAATTATATATATCTTAGTGTGTTATAATGTTAAAATGTATTCTTGCGTATTACAGTGTGGTTAAGTGTTATAATGTGTTAAAGAGTGTTAATGTATGTTATATTGCTTTCATGTATTACAGTATATCATAGTATCCTTGTGTATTATAGTGTGTTGTAGCGTATTATAGTGGGTTTATAGGAGTTTCGGAGGGTTTGCATGGGTTGAGAGGGGTTTGGTCTGGAGATGTTTAGAGCGGTGTGGAGCGGGCTGGATGGGTGTGGCGGGGTTAGGAGGGTTTCATAGATGGGTTTGCAGGGGTATAGCTGTGGGGATTTAGAGGGATTTACGTCGTGTTAGAGATATTTACAGCAGTCTTGAGGGGTTTACATGCGTTACCGGTTTTTTACAGGTGTTTAGAGGGGTATGCAGGGGATTAGAGATGTTTAGAATGGTTTAGAGGGGTTTAGAGGTGTTTGCAGGTATTTAGAGAGATTTAGAGTGGTCTGGAATGGTTCAGAGCGGTTTAGATGGTATCATGTATTGTATAGAGGGATTTACAGCTGTTTAGGGTGATTTCGAGAGGGTTAGAGGGGTTTACAGGGGTTTAGAGAGATTTACGGGTTTAGAGGGGTTTAGTGAGTTTTAGAGAGGGTTACATGGGATGGAAGGGGTGTAGAGGCGTTTACCGGGTCTTCGAGGTTTGCAGGGGATTAAATATGTTTAGAGGGGTTTACAGGTGTTTAGAGGGATTTGCAGGGGTTTAGAGGGTTTATAGAGGTTTATAGGGGTGCAGTGGGGCGTTGATAGGTTTAGATGGGTTTAGAGTGGGTTATAGTGTTTTAGATGGGTTTGGAAGTGTTAAGAGGTTTACATGGGTTTGCAGGGGTTTACAGGGGTTAGAAGGTTGTATAGGGGGTTTTAGACTGCTTTACAGCGGTATAGAAGTGTTTGGTGGGGTTACGTGGGGTTTACAGTGGTTTAGAGGGGCTCACCGAGTTTTATAGCGGTTTAGCGGCGTTTAGAGTAGTTCACAGGGGTTTAGAGAGGTTTACATGGGGTTTACAGGGGGGGTTTATAGCGGTTTCGAGAGCTTTAGAGGTGTTTGCAGGTGTTTAGAGAGGTGTACAGTGGTTTAGAAGGGTTTAGAGGGGTTTAGATGGTTATCATGTATTATATCGATTTACAGCTCTGTAGAGGGATTTAGAGGGGGTTAGAGGGATTTACAGGGGGTTAGAGATATTTACATGTGTTTAGAGGGGTTTAGAGGGTTTTAGTGTGTTTTAGAGAGGGTTACATGGGTTTGGAGGGGTGTAGTGGCGTTTACGGGGTCTTCAAGGGGTTTGCAGGGGATTAAATATGTTTAGAGCGGTTTACAGGCGTTTACAGGGATTAAAGGAGTTTAGAGGGGTTTAGAGAGGTTTATAGAGTTTAGAGGGGGTGTAGCTGGTTTTAGAAGGGTTTAGAGCGGGTTATAGTGTTTTAGATGGGTTTGCAGGGGTATAGAGGGATTTACGTCGTGTTAGAGATATTTACAGCGGTATTGAGGGGTTTACATGCGTTACCGGGTTTTTACAGGTTTTAGTGGTTTAGAGGGGTTTGCAGGGGGTTAGAGATGTTTAGAATGGTTTAGAGGTGTTTGCAGGTGTTTAGAGAGGTTTATAGTGGGTTAGAATGGTTCAGAGGGGTTTAGATGATATGTATTGTATAGAGGGATTTACAGCTGTTTAGGGTGATTTCGAGGGGGTTAGAGGGGTTTACAGGGGTTTAGTGAGATTTACGTGTTTAGAGGTGTTTAGAGGGATTTAGTGAGTTTTAGAGAGGGTTACATGGGATGGAAGGGGTGTAGGGGCGTTTACCGGGTCTTCGAGGTTTGCAGGGGATTAAATATGTTTAGAGGGGTTTACAGGTGTTTAGAGGGATTTACAGGGGTTGTAGTGTTTTAGATAGGTTCGGAGGCGTTTAGAGGGGTTTTGAGTGGGGTTAGAGGGGTTTGTAGGGATTTAGAGGGATTTACGTGGGGTTAGAGGTATTTACAGATGAATTGAGGGGTTCACATGTGTTCCAGGTTTTTACAGGTGTTAAGAGAGGTTTTTAGTGGTTTAGAGGTGTTTGCAGGTGTTTAGAGAAGTTAGAGTGGGTTCGAAGGGTTTAGAGGGATTTAGATGGTTTGGAGAGGTTTACAGGGATTTGGAGGGGTTTACAAGGTTTTAGAGGGTTTCACAGACGTATACAGGGGTTTAGAGGGGTTTAGAGCAATTCTGGAGTATGGTGTACAATTTTGGTCGCCTAGTTATAGGAAGGATGTCAACAAAATAGAGAGAATACAGAGGAGATTTACTAGAATGTTGCCAGGGTTCCAGCAACTATGTTACAGAGAAAGGTTGAACAAGTTAGGTCTTTATTCTTTGGAGCGCAGAAGGTTAAGGGGGGACTTGATTGAGGTCTTTAAAATGATGAAAGGGATAGACAGAGTTGACGTGGATATGTTTTTCCCATTGAGGGTAGGGAAGATTCAAACAAGAGGGCATGACATGAGATTTAAGGGACAGAGGTTTCGGGGTAACGTGAGGGGGAACTTCTTTACTCAGAGGGTGGTGGCTGTGTGGAATGAGCTTCCAGCAGAAGTGGTAATTGTTATATGGTTATATGGTTATATGGTAGAGGGATTTACATGGGGTTAGAGATGTTTGCAGGGGATTAGAGATGTTTAGAGGGGTTTACAGGGATTCACAGGGGTTTACAGTGGTTTTCACAGGTTTTGCTTTGGTTGAGGCGTCTGGTGTGTGCTGGAGAGGTTTAGAGCGGTTTGGCGGGTTTGGAGTGGTTTAGAGGGGTTTGGACGATGTTTAACCATATAACCATATAACAATTACAGCACGGAAACAGGCCCTCTCGGCCCTTCCAGTCCGTGCCGACCATTTGTTTTCCCCTACTCCCATCTACATGCACTCAGACCATACCCCTCCATTCCCTTCACGTCCAAATACCTATCCACTTTACTCTTAAATGTTAAAATCGATCCTGCCTCCACCACTTCTGCTGGAAGCTGATTCCACACAGCCACCACCCTCTGAGTAAAGAAGTTCCCCCTCACGTTACCCCGAAACCTCTGTCCCTTAATTCTCATGTCATGCCCTCTTGTTTGAAATTTCCCTACCCTCAATGGGAAAAACGTATCCACGTCAACTCTGTCTATCCCTTTCATCATTTTAAAGACCTCAATCAAGTCCCCCCTTAACCTTCTGCGCTCCAAAGAATAAAGACCTAACTTGTTCAACCTTTCTCTGTAACATAGTTGCTGGAACCCTGGCAACATTCTAGTAAATCTCCCCTGTACTGTCTCTATTTTGTTGACATCCTTCCTATAACTAGGCGACCAAAATTGTACACCATACTCCAGAATTGTCTTACCCAATGCCTTGTACAATTTTAACATTACTTCCCTACTCCTATATTCAATGCTCTGATTTATAAAGGCCAGCACACCAAAGGTTTTCTTTACCACCCTATCTACATGCGATTCCACCTTCAGGGAACTATGCACAGTTATTCCTAGATCCCTCTGTTCCACAGCATTCCTCAATTCCCTACCATTTACCATGTACGTCCTATTTTGATTTGTCCTGCCAAGATGTAGCACTAAACAAGATGTTTAGAGTTGTTTAGAGGGGGTTGGATGAGTTTAGAGGGATTTCCGTTGGGTCAGAGGTTTTTACAGAGGTTTTGAGGGGGTTACAGGCGTTAAGAGAGGAGTTGAGTGGTTTCAAGGGATTTGCAGGGGATTAGAGATGCTGAGTGGGTGTTTAGAGGTGTTTACAGATGTTTAGAGAGGTTTAGTGTGGTTTAGAGGGATTTGGAGGGGATTTACAGGGTTTTTGTGGGGTTTAGAGTGGATAGTGTTTTTGATGGTTTGGAGGGGTTTAGAGGGGGTTTTGAGGGGGGTAGAGGGATGTGTAGGTGTTTAGAGGGATTTACAGGTGTTTAGAGGGGTTTAGAACGTTTTAGATGGGTTTAGGGTTAGGTTTAGGGTGTACAGGGGTTAGAGGGGTTTACAGCTGTTTAAAGAGTTTTAGAGGGGTTCAGACGGATTCACATGGATTTAGGGGGATTTACAAGGGGTTTAGAGGGGTTTAGAGTGTTATAGATGGGTTTAGATGGGTTTAGTGGGTTTTAGAGAGGGTTACGGAGGTTTGAAGGGGTGTACAGATGTTTACTGGGGCTTTGAGGGCTATGCAGGGGAGTAAATATATGTTTAGATGCGTTTACAGGTGTTTAGAGAGGTTTATATGAGTTTAGAGGGGTTAGGAGGGGTTTACAGAGGTGTACAGGGCTCAGCGGGCTCTATAGGGGTTTAGAGGCGTTTAATGTGATTTGAGAGGTTTAGAGAGATTTACAGGGGATTTGCAGGGATTTGGGTTTAGAGGCGCTTAGTTCACGAGGTTTAGAGGGGCTTACGGGGGGGGGGTGTAAAGGGGTTTGGAGGGCATTATAGGGTTTAGAGGGGGTTAGAGGCGTGTCCATTGGTTTAGGGGTTTGGAGAGGTTTGGATGGAGTGTAGAGGGGTTTGGAGGTGCTTAGAGAGGTCTACAGTGGTTTGGAGTGGTGTACAGGGTTTGTAGAGACGTTTACAGGGGTTTAGAGTTGTTTGCAAGGGTTTAGAGATGTTTAGAAAGGTTTACATGGGCTTTATAGGGGTTTAGAGCGGCTTTCAGGGGATTGCATGGGTTTGGAGGGGTGTAGAGGGATTTACATGGGGTTAGAGGTTTACCGGTATTTGGAGGGGTTTACAAGGTTTTAGAGGGTTTCACAGACGTATACAGGGGTTTAGAGGGGTTTGCATGAGTTTGGAGGGGTTTAGAGGGATTTACATGGGGTTAGAGGTATTTGCAGAGGCTTTGGGGGGTTTACGTGTTTCCGGGTGTTTACAGCAGTTTAGAGAGGTTTTGAGTGTCTTAGAGGGGTTTGCAGGGGAGTAGAGATGTTTAGAGGGGTTTACATGGGCTTTATAGGGGTTTAGAGCGGCTTTCAGGGGATTGCATGGGTTTGGAGGGGTGTAGAGGGATTTACATGGGGTTAGAGTTTACAGGTAATTTGTAGGGGTTTTACAAGGTTTTAGAGGGTTTCACAGACGTATACATGGGGGTTTAGAGGGGTTTGCATGAGTTTGGAGGGGTTTAGAGGGATTTACATGGGTTAGAGGTATTTTGCAGAGGCTTTGGGGGGTTTACGTGTTTCCGGGTGTTTACAGCAGTTTAGAGAGGTTTTGAGTGTGTTAGAGGGGTTTGGCAGGGGAAGTAAGATGTTTAGAGGGGTTTTGAAGGGCTTTAACAGCTGTTTTTAGATGGATTTTAGAGGGGGTTAGAGGTATTTCCAGGGGTATAGATGGATTTATAGGTGTTTAGAGGGGTTTAGAGAGGTTAGAAGGTTTTAGGGTAGGGGGTGCAGGGGTTTAGAGAGATTTACAGGTGTTTACAGGTGTTTAGGGAGCTTTAGAGGTGTTCAGTGGTGTTTATAGGGAAGAGGGTTTTAGAGGTTTACAGGGGTTAAGATGTGTCTAGAGGGGGTTTAATGGGGTTTAGAGGGGTTTGCAAGGGATTGGAGGGGTTTGGGTGAGGTTTAGAGCGGTTGGAGATGCATAGAGTGGTTTAAAGAAGTGGGTTTTAGCTCCTTAGAGTTTAGAGTTTTACAGGGGTTTTATAGATGTTTAGAGAGGTTTACATGCGTTTACAGGGGTTTACAGTGGGTTAGAAGGATTTACTGGAGTTTAGAGGGGTTTAGGGGGTTTTAGAGGTCTTTACAGGGGTATAAAAGTGTTTAAGGGGGGTTTACATGGGGTATTTACAGAGGGGTATTTTACAGTGAGGGGTTTGGATGAGTTTAGAGGGATTTACGTTGGGCCAGAGGTATTTACAGAGGTTTTGAGATGGTTACAGGCGTTAAGAGGAGTTGAGTGGTTGAAAGGGATTTGCAGGGGATTAGAGATGCTGAGAGGGGTTTACAGGTGTTTAGAGGTGTTTACAGATGTTTGGAGAGGTTTAAAGTGGTTTAGAGGGATTTGGAGGGGATTTACAGGGTTTTAGAGGGGTTTAGAGTGGGTTATAGTGTTTTAGATGGGTTTGGAAGGGTTTTGAGGGGGCCGGAGGGATTTGTATGTGTTTAGATGGATTTACAGGTGTTTAGAGGTGTTTAGAAGGTTTTAGATGGGTTTAGGGCTTGGGTTAGGGGGTGCAGGGGTTTAGTGGGGTTCAAATGGATTTAGGCGGGATTTTACAAGGGGTTTAGGGGGGTTTAGAGTGGGTTATAGATGGGTTTAGTGTGTTTCTGAGAGGGTTACGGAGGTTTGAAGGGGTGTACAGGTGCTTACTGGGGCTTTGAGGGGTATGCAGGGGATTAAATATGTCTAGAAGTGTTTACAGGTGTTTAGAGGGATTTACAGAGGTTTAGAGGAATTTACAGGGGTTTAGATGTGTTTGCAGCAGTTTAGAGAGGCTTAGAGTGGTTTAGAATGGTTTAGAGGGGTTTAGATGGTTTAGAGAGGTTTACATGGGGTTTACAGGGGTTTACAGGGCTCAGCGGGCTCTATAGGGGTTTAGAGGCGTTTATAGTGGTTTGCATGTGTTTAGGGGATTTGGAGGGAGTTTAGAGGGGTTTAGATGGGGTTAGAGGGGTTTGGCGGGGCATAGTGATTTACGTTGGGTTAGAGGTATTTATAGATGTTTGGAGGGCTTACAGCTGTTGAGGGAAGATTTGAGTGGGTTTAGAGGGATTTGGATGGATGGTCTTAGAGGGATTTATGTTGCGTTAGAGGGGTTTACAGGGTGTTTAGATGGGTTTACAGATGTTTAGAGAGGTGTAGAGTGGATTTGGAGGGGATTGCGAGGGGTTTGGGTTTAGAGGGGTTTAGAATGGGTTTTAGTGTTTTAGATGGGTTTGGAGGGGTTTACAGGTTTACATGGGTTTACAGGGTTTAGAAGGATGTACTGGTTTTTAGGGTTTTTAGACTGCTTACCAGGGGTATAGAAGTGTTTAGGGGAGGTTACATGGGGTTTACAGTGGGTTAGACGAGCTCATCTAGTTTTATAGGGGTTTAGAGGCGTTTAGAGTAGTTCACGAGGTTTAGAGGGGATTACGGGGGGTGGTTTAAAGGGGTTTGGAGGGCATTATAGGGTTTAGAGGGGTTTAGAGGCGTGTCCATTGGTTTAGAGGGATTTGGAGAGCGTTGGAGGGCGTTTAGAGGGGTTTGGAGGTGTTTAGAGAGGTCTACAGTGGTTTAGAGAGGTTTACAGGGGTTTGGAGTGGTTTACAGGGTGGTAGAGACGTTTACAGCGATTGAGTTGTTTACAGGGGTTTAGAGATGTTGTGAGAGGTTTACATGGGTTTACAGGGGTTTACATGGGGTTTCGAGGGGTTTATAGGAGTTTAGAGGGGCTTTGAGGGGATTGCATGGGTTTGGAGGGGTTTAGAGGGATTTACATGGGGTTAGAGGTATTTAAAGTGGTTCGAGAGGTTTACAGATGTTTACGGGTGTTTAAAGAGGTTTCGAGTGGTTTAGAGAGGTTTACAGGGTGTTAGAGGTGTTTAGAGGGGTTTACAGGGGTTTACAGCTGTTTAGTGGGCTTTAGAGGGGGTTTGAGGGATTTACAGAGGTTTAGAGGGGTTTAGAGGGGATTAGAGGGCTTCACAAGTGTTTGCAGGTGTTTAGAGAGGTTTAGAGATGCCCGGGTTTAGTGTGTTTTAGAAAGGGTTACATGGGTTTGGAGGGGTTTACAGGCGTTTAATGGGGCTTCAAGTGGTTTGCAGGGCATTAAATGTGTTTAGAGGGATTTACAGGTGTTGAGAGGGATTTACAGGGGTTTAGAGTGGTTTAGGGGTTTTGAGGGGGTTAGAGGGGTTTGGAGGGTTTAGAGGGATTTACGTGGGGTTAGAGATATTTACAGAGGTGTTGAGGGGTTTACATGTAGGGGTTCAGAGGGGTTTAGAGGGGGTTTCTAGTCGTTTAGATGGTGAACAGGGGGTTTGCATGGGATTAGAGGTGTTTGAAGGGATTTAGAGGGATTTACTTGGGGTTCGAGGTATTTACAGAGGTTTTGAGGTGCTTACAGGTGTTTCCGGGTGTTTACAGCTGTTTAGTGAGGTTTTTAGTGGTTTAGAGGGGTTTGCAGGGGATTCAAGGTTTAGAGAGGTTTATTGGGATTTAGAGGGAGTTACAGCTGTTTAGAGGGGTTTACATCAGGTTATAGGGGTTTAGGTGGATTTTTCAGAGGTTTAGAGGATTTACAGGGGTTTAGAGGTGTTTGCAGGTGTTTAGAGAGGTTTAGAGTGGTTTAGAAGGGTTTAGAGGGGTTTAGATGGTGTTATCATGTATTATATCGTTTTATGCAGTATGTTATAATGTTAGTATGTTGATATGTATTAGACTGTTTTGGTGTGATTGTGTATACGGTGTTAAAGTGTATTATATTGCGTTATAGCGTATTTTAGTGGTGTAATGTATTATAGTGCGTTATAGTATATTGCAATGTGTTCGAACGTGTTATTCTGTTTTATAGTGCATTATAGAGTGATGTATTATAATATGTTGTAGTGAATTATTATATATCAGTGTGTTATACTGTATTTTTGCGTGTTAGTGTGTTATAATGTTAAAATGTATTCTTGCGTATTACAGTGTGGTTAAGTGTTATAATGTGTTAAAGAGTGTTATATTGCTTTCATGTATTATAGTATCCTTGTGTATTATAGTGTGTTATAGCGTATTATAGTGGGTTTACAGTGGTTTATAGGAGTTTCGGAGGGTTTGCATGGGTTGGGAGGGGTTTGGAGTGGTCTGGAGAGGTTTAGAGCGGTGTGGAGGGGGTTGGAGGGGTGTGGCAGGGTTTAGAGGGTTTCACAGGTTGTGTGCATGTGTTTTAGAGCGGTTTTAGAGGGGTTTTCAAAAGGTTTTAGGGGCTAGGAGGGGTTTACAGATGTTTACAGGGGTTTAGAGGGCTCTATAGGGATTTAGAGGCGTTTAAAGTTGTTTGCATATAGAGGGATTTGGGGAGGGTATAGAGGGGTTTTAGAGGGGTTTGGAGAGGTTTAGTGATTTACGTTGGGTTAGAGGTATTTATAGATGTTTGGAGGGGTTTACAGCTGTTTATTTGAGTGGTATTGAGGGATTTACAGGGGATTTACAGGGCAGTTTAGAGGGATTTATGTTGAGTTTTTGAGGTATTTACAGATGTTTACAGGGGTTTACAGGTGTTTAGATGGGTTTACAGATGTTTAGAGGTGTAGAGTGGTTTAGAGGGATTTGGAGGGGATTGACAGGGGTTTGGGTTCAGAGGGGTTTAGAGTGGGTTATAGTGTTTTAGATGGGTTTGGAGGGGTTCAGAGGATTACATGGGTTTACAGGGGTTAGAAGGTTGTACAGGGGGTTTTAGACTGCTTTACAGCGGTATAGAAGTGTTTGGTGGGGTTACATGGGGTTTACAGTGGTTTAGAGGGACTCACCGGGTTTTATAGGGGTTTAGAGGCGTTTAGAGTAGTTCACAGGGGTTTAGAGGGGTTTACATGGGGTTTACAGGTGGGTTTATAGGCGTTTCGAGGGCTTTAGAGGTGTTTGCATGTGTTTAGAGAGGTTTAGAGTGGTTTAGAAGGGTTTAGAGGGGTTTAGATGGTGTTATCATGTATTATATCGATTTACAGGTGTAGAGGGATTTAGCGGGGGTTAGAGGGATTTACAGGGGGTTAGAGATATTTACATGTGTTTAGAGGGGTTTAGAGGGTTTTAGTGTGTTTTAGAGAGGGTTACATGGGTTTCGAGGGGTGTAGAGGCGTTTACGGGGTCTTCAAGGGGTTTGCAGGGGATTAAATATGTTTAGAGCGGTTTACAGGTGTTTACAGGGATTTACAGGGGTTTAGAGAGGTTTATAGGGGTTTAGAGGGGGCGTAGAGGGGTTTGGAGGTGTTTAGAGTGGGTTATCTTGTTTTAGATGGGTTTGGAGGGGTATAGAGGAGTTTGTAGGGATTTAGAGGGATTTACGTCGGGTTAGAGGTATTGACAGAGGTATTGAGGGGTTTACATGTGTTCCAGGTTTTTACAAGTGTTAAGAAGGGTTTTTAGTGGTTTAGAGGTGTTTGCAGGTGTTTAGAGAAGTTTAGAGTGGGTTAGAAGTGTTTAGAGGGATTTAGATGGTTTGGAGAGGTTTACAGGGATTTGGAGGGGTTTACAAGGTGTTAGAGGGTTTCACAGACGTATATAGGGGTTTAGAGCAGTTTGCTTGAGTTTGGAAGGGTTTTGAGGGATTTACATGGGGTTAGAGGTATTTGCAGAGGTTTTCAGGGGTTTACATGTGTTTCCGCGTGTTTACAGCTGTTTAGAAAGTTTTGAGTGTTTTAGAGGGGTTTGCAGGGGAGTAGAGATGTTTAGAGGGGTTTACAGGGGTTTAGAGCTTTAGATGGATTTAGAGGGGGTTAGAGGTATTTTCACGGGTATAGATGGATTTAGAGGTGTTATGGGGGTTTAGAGAAGTTTAGAAGGTTTTAGGGTAAGGGGTACAGGGGTTTACAGGTGTTTATAGGGAGGAAGGTTTTAGAGAGTTTACAGGGGTTAAGATGTGTCTAGAGGGGTTTGAAGGGTTTTGAGGGGTTTGCAGGGGATTGGAGGGGTTTGGTGAGGTTTAGAGCCGTTGGAGATGTTTAGTGTGGTTTAGGTGGGTTTAGTGTTGTTTACAGGGCTTTATAGATGTTTAGAGAGGTTTACATGGGTTTACAGGGGTTTACAGAGGGCTTGAAGGATTTACTGGAGTTTAGAGGGGTTTATGGGGTTTTACAGGGGTGTAGAGGTGTTTGGGGGGTTACATGGGGTTTACAGTGGTTTAGAGGGGTTCACCGGGCTTTATAGGGAGTTTAGAGGCGTTTAGAGTAGTTCACAGGGGTTTAAATGGGGTTTACAAGGGGTTTTCTCATGTCATGCCCTCTTGTTTGAATCTTCCCTACCCTCAATGGGAAAAGCTTATCCACGTCAACTCTGTCTATCCCTTTCATCATTTTAAAGACCTCAATTAAGTCCCCCACCCCTTAACCTTCTGTGCTCCAAAGAATAAAGACCTAACTTGTTCAACCTTTCTCTGTAACTTAGTTGCTGAACCCAGGCAACATTCTAGTAAATCTCCTCAGTACTCTCTCTAATTTGTAGACATCCTTCCTATAATTAGGCGACCAAAATTGTACACAATACTCCAGAATTGTTCTCTGCCAATGCCTGGTACAGTTTTAAAACATTACTTCCCTACTCCTATATTCAATGCTTGATTTATAAAGGCCAGCACACCAAAGGCTTTCGTTTACCACCCTATCTACATGCGATTCCCACCTTCAGGGAACTATGCACAGTTATTCTAGATCCCTCTGTTCCACTGCATTCTTCACTTCCCTACCATTTACCATGTACGTCCTATTTTGTCCTGCCAAGTTGTAGAACCTTACACATCAGCTTTAAATCAGCCCACTCTTCCACATGCCCAAATCTTCTCTGTAGACTTTGAAATCTACTTGATTATCCACAACACCACCTATCTTTGTATCATCTGCATACGTTACTATATCCAATTTTCCACCCCATCATCAGATCATTGATGTACATGACAAACAACAGTGACCCAACACAGATCCGAGGCACCCCACTGGTCATCGGCTTCTGACCTGAGAAACAGCCATCCACCATTACTCTCTGGCATCTCCCACTGTTGAAATCCAGGGGGTCTTGCTACTTTCCGCCATTAACACCCAAAGATTGAACCTTCTTAACCAACCTTCCATGGGGAACCTTGTCAAAGGCCTTACTGAAATCCATATAGACAACATCCACTGCTTTACCCTCATCTAGTAACCCTAGTAACCTCTTCAAAAAATTCACGAATGTTTGTCAAACATGACCTTCCAGGCACAAATCCATGTTGACTGTTCCTGATCAGACCCTGTTTATCCAGATGCTTATATGTATTATCTCTAAGTATCCTTTCCATTAATTTGCCCACCACTGACGTCAGACTAACAGGTCTATAATTGCTAGGTTTATTCTTTGAACCTTTTTTAAACAATTGAACAACATGCGCAGTGCGCCAATCCTCTGGCACTATTCCCGTTTCTAATGACATTTGAAATATTTCTGTCATAGCCCCTGCTATTTCTACACTAACTTCCCTCAATGTCCTAGCGAATATCATGTCAGGACATCACTATCCACTTTTATATTTTTCAAAAGTGTCCTTACTATAATACTGCACAACACATAACAAACTACTATAACACACTACTTCACACTATACCAGACTAACACTCACTAGAATCTGCTGTAACACTATAACACTATAAGACAATGTAACACACAATGAAACAGTATAGAATACTATCTAGATAGTGTGCTATAGTTTATCATAGTGTATTATTGTTTTTTGTGTGTGTTATCCTAATTATAATGATATTGTGTTACAGTATATCATAATATGTTGTGTTGTATTGTTGTTGTGTATTATAGCATGTTATAGTGTATCATTGCGTTGTATATGTGTTATACTGTATTTTCCTGTATTTACATGTATTTTAGCATAGGGAGTTACAGTTTATAGGATAGTGTAGTATAATTGTGTACATAGTGTAAACATAATTGTGTATTATAGTGTGCCTTAACGTATTATATTGTTATAGTGCATTACAGGGTGTTACAATATGAAAGTGTTAAAGTGTGTATATTTTATATTGTTTTAGTGCGTTATGGTGTGATGTAGTGTGTTAAGTGTCATAGTGTGTTATAAGATGTTAAAATGTGTTATATTGCGTTAGAGTGTATATTAGTCGTGTAATGTATTATAGTGCGTTATAGCATCTTGCAATGTGTTAGAACGTGTTATTCTGTGTTATCGTGCATTGCAGTGTTATAACGTATTATAATGTGAATTGTAATGTGATAGTTATGTGGGTTGTTGTGTGCATTATTATATATCTTAGTGTGTTAGAGTGCATTGTTGCGTGTTATAGTGTGTATAATTTTGTGTTATAATGTATTATTGTGTATTAAACTGCGTTATTAAGTGAAACTGTGATAATGTGTTATTGGATGTGTTATATTGTGTTCGTGTATTATGGTGCGTTACAGTGTATTATAGAGTGTTATAGTGTGTCATGGGATTTTAATGTATTATAACGTGTTATCGTGTTTTATTGTGTACCGGTGTCTTATAATGTATGTTATACTGTTTGATACGGTTGTAATGTTTCATAGTGCTACACTGTTATAGTGTTATTATCGCGTCTTTTATCGTGTGATCGTTATTATCGTGTGAGATCGTGTGTTATTGTTTTTTATATTATTATAGTTTTAGTGCTAGACGTTAGTGCATTAGTGTTAGTGAATTAGTGTTATATATAATATGTTAGTGTATTGTGTGATAGTGTATTACACAGATTATGATACAATGTGATGTAGTGTGTTATGATATTATTGTTAAATGCGAGATAGTGTATAATAATGTGTTATTGGGTATTGTGGTGTAGTGTGTGTGTGCTGGTCTATTATTATGTACTTAGTATGCTATATTAATTGTGATGTATGATGTGTGATAGTGTTTATTGTAATAACCATATAACCATATAACAATTACAGCACGGAAACAGGCCCTCTCGGCCCTTCCAATCCGTGCCGACCATTTGTTTTCCCCTAGTCCCATCTACCTGCACTCAGACCATACCCCTCCATTCCCTTCACGTCCATATACCTATCCACTTTACTCTTAAATGTTAAAATCAATCCTGCCTCCACCACTTCTGCTGGAAGCTCATTCCACACAGCCACCACCCTCTGAGTAAAGAAGTTTTCCCTCACGTTACCCCGAAACCTCTGTCCTCCAATTCTCATGTCATGCCCTCTTGTTTGAATCTTCCCTACCCTCAATGGGAAAAACGTATCCACGTCAACTCTGTCTATCCCTTTCATCATTTTAAAAGACTCAATCAAGTCCCCCCTTAACCTTCTGCGCTCCAAAGAATAAAGACCTAACTTGTTCAACCTTTCTCTGTAACATAGTTGCTGGAACCCTGGCAACATTCTAGTAAATCTCCTCTGTACTGTCTCTATTTTGTTGACATCCTTCCTATAACTAGGCGACCAAAATTGTACACCATACTCCAGAATTGGTCTTACCAATGCCTTGTACAATTTTAACATTACTTCCCTACTCCTATATTCAATGCTCTGATTTATAAAGGCCAGCACACCAAAGGCTTTCTGGTGTGCTATTGTGTAGTGTGCTTGTGACTATTATAGTTGTTATATTACATTGTAATGCGTGTTATATTGTGTTATATAGTGTATCAGTATTGTAGTGTGTAATAGTGTATTAGAATGTGTTATTATGTGTTATAATGTATTATACCGTTATAACCATATAACAATTACAGCACGGAAACAGGCCCTCTCGGCCCTTCCAGTCCGTGCCGACCATTTGTTTTCCCCTAGTCCCATCTACCTGCACTCAGACCATACCCCTCCATTCCCTTCACGTCCATATACCTATCCACTTTACTCTTAAATGTTAAAATCGATCCTGCCTCCACCACTTCTGCTGGAAGCTCATTCCACACAGCCACCACCCTCTGAGTAAAGAAGTTCCCCCTCACGTTACCCCCGAATCCTCTGTCCCTTTAATTCTCATGTCATGCCCTCGTGTTTGAAACTTCCCTACCTTCCTCAATGGGAAAAACGTATCCAACGTCAACTCTGTCTATCCCTTTCATCATTTTAAAGACCTCAATCAAGTCCCCCCTTAACCTTCTGCCTCCAAACAATAAAGACCCTACTTGTTCAACCTGTCTCTGTAACATAGTTGCTGGAACCCTGGCAACATTCTAGTAAATCTCCTCTGTAATGTCTCTATTTTGTTGACATCCTTCCTATAACTAGGCGACCAAAATTGTACCCATACTCCAGAATTGGTCTTACCAATGCCTTGTACAATTTTAAACATTACTTCCCTACTCCTATATTCAATGCTCTGATTTATAAAGGCCAGCACACCAAAGGCTTTCTTTACCACCCTATCTACATGCGATTCCACCTTCAGGGAACTATGCACAGTATTCCTAGATCCTCTGTTCACAGCATTTCCTCAATTCCCTACCATTTACCATGTACGTTTCCTATTTTGATTTGTCCTGCCAAGATGTAGCACTTCACACTTATCAGCATTAAACTCCATCTGCCATCTTTCAGCCCACTTTTCCAAATGTGCCAAATCTCTCTGTAGATTTTGAAAATCTACTTCATTATCCACAACACCACCTATCTTAGTATCATCTTGCATACTTACTTATCCATTTTATTCCACCCCATCATCCAGATCATTGATGTACATGACAAACAACAGTGGACCCAACACAGATCCCTGAGGGCACCCCACTGGTCCCGGCTTCCAACCTGATACAAACAGCCATCCACCATTACTCTCTGACATCTCCATTCAGCCAATGTTATGTTGAATCCATCTTGCTACTCCGCCATTAACACCCAAAGATTGAACCTTCTTAACCAACCTTCCATGGGGAAACTTGTCAAAGGCCTTACTGAAAATCCATATAGACAACATCCACTGCTTTTACCCTCATCAATTTTCCCTAGTTACCGCTTCAAAAAATTCAAGAAGGTTTGTCAAACATGACCTTCCAGGCACAAATCCATGTTGACTGTTCCTGATCAGACCCTGTTTATCCAGATGCTTATATATATTATCTCTAAGTATCCTTTCCATTAATTTGCCCACCACTGACGTCAAACTAATAGGTCTATAATTGCTAGGTTTATTCTTTGAACCCTTTTTTAAACAATGGGTTATATAGTATTATATAGTGTTATAATGTTAAAGTATAATGTTATAATGTTTTTGTGTATCTGCAGTAACGCTATAACACTGTAAGACAATGCAACACACAATATAACAGTATAACATTATTTTTTATTGTTATTATAATGTGTTATTCAGAGTGATATGGTGTGTAACGTTGTATTATGATTTGTTGGGTTATATTGTTGTCATGTGTGGTATGTTATAATGTATACGTGTTATAGTGTTTAGTGTATTTTGTGTTATTATATGTTTTAATATATGATATAGTTTTATATAGTATTATAGAGTATGCAATAATGTTAAAGTGTGTTTTTGTGTATTAGACCATATTAGTGAGTTATATTGGTTTAGAGTGCATTATAGTGTACTATAGTGTGTTAATGAGTGTATTCTAGTTTATTATAGTAACAGTCTGTTTCGGATTACTATCCTTTATATTCTATTTTAGTATGTATATGTCATATGGTATTATACTGTGCTTTCTTATGTTGTTTTTTGCAGTGTTTTCGTAGATTATGGCATGTTTACAGGAGCGTTTATTATCGTGTCATATCGTGTATTATACTATATAGTTTTAAGGTGTTATTTTGTATTATATTGTAAAATGTATATAACACTATAGCAATTTAGTGTATTATAGTGTGTTGTGATATGTTAGTGTTATAATAGTGTGTTCTATTGTGTGTGACTGCTTTATTGAGGTATATAACAATGTTATATAATGTTATAGTGTTGTAGAGTATTAGACTATTATAATGTAGCTGTTATTATATTGTTTTTATATATTGTTATAGTGTTGTAATGTTTTTGTGTTATAGTATTATTATTGATATATATAATTTGTGGTATTATTATAGTGTTATAGTTTGTTCTAGTGTATATGGTATATAGCACTATATGGTATTATAGTTTGATGTTGTGTGTCATCGTGTATAATAGTGCATTATTGTGTGTTATAGTGTTAAAATGCTTTATAGTGCGTTATACTATATTATATTGGTTATAGTGTGTTTTAATGTTTTATAGTATGTAGTAGTATATTATAGTGTATAGTTTATTTTGATATAATGTATTATAGTGTGTTATGGTGCATATGTTAATTTGTTATTGTCTTAGTGTATTATAGTGCATGTATGTGTATTATCTAGCTGTGCTATATTATATTGTGTTATCGTGTAAATGGGATTAAATTAAATATTATTATAATGTGTAATATAGTATTATAATTTGATGTAGTGTGATGTAGTGATATAGTGTGTTATACTGTGTATTATAGAGATTAGTATTATAATGTGTTATAGTGTATTATAATGTTATGTTATATGGTTATAATGTTTAGTACGTTATAGTGCACTATAGCATTTTACTGTTGCATTATGTAATTAGCTCCATCTCCAGCTCCAAATCCAGCAGCAATTCCAGCTCCTGTGGCATCTCCATCTCAAACTCTAGTTGCAGCTGCAGCTCTAGCTCCATCTCCATCTCCATCTCCCGCTCCAGCATCTCCAGCTCAGGCTTAATCTCCAGCGGCATCTCCAGCTCCAATCCAGTTCGAGCTCCATGTCCACCTCTATCTTCAGCTCCACGTCCATCCCCAACTTCATCTCCAGCTGTACCTCCATCTCCATCCAGTTTCATCTCTATCTCCATCCGACACTAGTTCCATCTCCAGCTCCATCAATAGCTCCCATATCCCAGCTCCATCTCCAGTGCAGCTCCCTCCAGCTCAAGTCTCAACTCCATCCCCAGTTCAGTCTCCGGCTCCTCCAGCTCTAGCCTCCATCTCCAGCGCCTTCTCTAGCTCCAGCTCCATCTCAATATGTAGCCCTAGCTCTATCTCCAATGCCTTCCAGCTCCAGTCTCCTTCTCCATCTCTAGTGTATATTAGCTCTAGTTTAGCTCTAGCTCCAGCTCCAGCTCTGCCTTCAGCTCCAGCTCTAGATCATCTCAATCGCCAGGTCCAGCTCTCCGCTCCATTCCAAGTTACATCTACAGACCATCTTCAGTTTCAGCTCTATCTCCAGCTCAATCCAGCTAGTTTAACTCACTCCAGCTCTAGATCATGCTTCATTTCCAGCTCCTTCTCTCAGTTCCAGCTCTAGCTCCATCTCCAGTTGCATCTCTATCTACATCTCCTGCTCTAAATCTAGCTCCATTTCCCAGCTATATTAATCATATATTAGAACATGTAATAACACATAACAAACAACATACACTATAAACACTATAACACGTATAACATAACAACACACCACACACGACAACAATAACAACACAGCATATTATAATACACTGTTACACACCATAACTGTTAAACACTGTAAAGCCGACCCTTAAACCACCCCCCACCATTACTCTGGATTTAGAGGGGGTTTAAGGGTATTTTCACGGGTATAGATGGATTTAGAGGTGTTATGGGGGTTTAGAGAAGTTTTAGAAGGTTTTAGGGTAAGGGGGTACAGGGTTTACAGGTGTTTATAGGGAGGAAGGTTTTAGAGAGTTTACAGGGGTTAAGATGTGTCTAGGGGGTTTGAAGGGTTTTGAGGGGTTTAGCAGGGGATTGGAAGGGGTTTGGTGAGGTTTAGAGCCGTTTGGAGATGTTTAGTGTGTTTAGGTGGGTTTAGTGTTGTTTACAGGGTTTATATAGATGTTTAGAGAGGTTTACATGATTTACAGAGGTTTGAAGGATTTACTGGAGTTTAGAGAGGGGTTTTATGGGGTTTTACAGGGGTGTAAGGTGTTTGGGGGGTTACATGGGGTTTACAGTGGTTTAGAGGGGTTCACCGGGCTTTATAGGGAGTTTAGAGGCGTTTAGAGTAGTTCACAGGGGTTTAAAGGGGTTTACATGGGGTTTACAAGGAGTTTTCTCATGTCGCCCTCTTGTTTGAATCTTCCCTACCCTCAATGGGAAAAGCTTATCCACGTCAACTCTGTCTATCCCTTTCATCATTTTAAAGACCTCAATTAAGTCCCCCCTTAACCTTCTGTGCTCCAAAGAATAAAGACCTAACTTGTTCAACCTTTCTCTGTAACTTAGTTGCTGAACCCAGGCAACATTCTAGTAAATCTCCTCAGTACTCTCTCTAATTTGTAGACATCCTTCCTATAATTAGGCGACCAAAATTGTACACAATACTCCAGAATTGTTCTCGCCAATGCCTGGTACAGTTTTAACATTACTTCCCTACTCCTATATTCAATGCTCTGGTTTATAAAGGCCACACACCAAAGGCTTTCTTTACCACCCTATCTACATGCGATTCCACCTTCAGGGAACTATGCACAGTTATTCCTAGATCCCTCTGTTCCACAGCATTCTTCACTTCCCTACCATTTACCATGTACGTCCGTATTTTGTACCTGCCAAGTTGTAGAACCTTAACACATCAGTAACATTAAAATCAGCCCACTCTTCCACATGGCCCAAATCTCTCTGTAGACTTTGAAATCTACTTGATTATCCACAACACCACCTATCTTTGTATCATCTGCATACTTACTTATCCAATTTTCCACCCCATCATCCAGATCATTGATGTACATGACAAACAACAGTGGACCCAACACAGATCCGAGGCACCCCACTGGTCATCGGCTTCTGACCTGAGAAACAGCCATCCACCATTACTCTCTGGCATCTCCCACTGTTGAATCCATCTTGCTACTCCGCCATTAACACCCAAAGATTGAACCTTCTTAACCAACCTTCCATGGGGAACCTTGTCAAAGGGCTTACTGAAATCCATATAGACAACATCCACTGCTTTACCCTCATCTAGTAACCCTAGTAACCTCTTCAAAAAATTCACGAATGTTTGTCAAACATGACCTTCCAGGCACAAATCCATCTTGACTGTTCCTGATCAGACCCTGTTTATCCAGATGCTTATATATATTATCTCTAAGTATCCTTTACATTAATTTGCCCACCACTGACGTCAAACTAACAGGTCTATAATTGCTAGGTTTATTCTTTGAACCCTTTTTAAACAATTGAACACCATGCGCAGTACGCCAATCCTCTGGCACTATTCCCGTTTTTAATGACATTTGAAATATTTCTGTCATAGCCCCTGCTGTTTTTACACTAACTTCCCTCAATGTCCTAGCGAATATCATGTCAGGACATCACTATCCACTTTTATATGTTTCAAAAGTGTCCTTACTATAATACCGCACAACACATAACAAACTACTATAACACACTACTTCACACTATACCAGACTAACACTCACTAGAATCTGCTGTAACACTATAACACTATAAGACAATGTAACACACAATGAAACAGTATAGAATACTATCTAGATAGTGTGCTATAGTTTATCATAGTGTATTATTGTTTTTTGTGTGTGTTATCCTAATTATAATGATATTGTGTTACAGTATATCATAATATGTTGTGTTGTATTGTTGTTGTGTATTATAGCGTGTTATAGTGTATCATAGCGTGGTATATGTGTTATACTGTATTTTCCTGTATTTACATGTATTTTAGCATAGGGAGTTACAGTTTATAGGATAGTGTAGCATAATTGTGTACATAGTGTAAACATAATTGTGTATTATAGTGTGCCTTAACGTATTATATTGTTATAGTGCATTACAGGGTGTTACAATATGAAAGTGTTAAAGTGTGTATATTTTATATTGTTTTAGTGCGTTATGGTGTGATATAGTGTGTTAAGTGTCATAGTGTGTTATAAGATGTTAAAATGTGTTATATTGCGTTAGAGTGTATATTAGTCGTGTAATGTATTATAGTGCGTTATAGCATCTTGCAATGTGTTAGAACGTGTTATTCTGTGTTATCGTGCATTGCAGTGTTATAACGTATTATAATGTGAATTGTAATGTTATAGTTATGTGTTGTAGTGCATTATTATATATCTTAGTGTGTTAGAGTGCATTGTCGCGTGTTATAGTGTGTATAATTTTGTGTTATAATGTATTATTGTGTATTAAAGTGTGTTATTAAGTGAAACTGTGATAATGTGTTATTGGATGTGTTATATTGTTTTCGTGTATTATGGTGCGTTACAGTGTATTATAGAGTGTTATAGTGTGTCATGGGATTTTAATGTATTATAACGTGTTATCGTGTTTTATTGTGTACCGGTGTCTTATAATGTATGTTATACTGTTTGATACGGTTGTAATGTTTCATAGTGCTACACTGTTATAGTGTTATTATCGCGTCTTTTATCGTGTGATCGTTATTATCGTGTGAGATCGTGTGTTATATTATTATAGTTTTAGTGCTAGACGTTAGTGCATTAGTGTTAGTGAATTAGTGTTATATATAATATGTTAGTGTATTGTGTGATAGTGTATTACACAGATTATGATACAATGTGATGTAGTGTGTTATGATGTTATTGTTAAATGCGAGATAGTGTATAATAATGTGTTATTGGGTATTGTGGTGTAGTGTGTGTGTGCTGGTCTATTATTATGTACTTAGTATGCTATATTAATTGTGATGTATGATGTGTGATAGTGTTTATTGTAATAACCATATAACCATATAACAATTACAGCACGGAAAAAGGCCCTCTCGGCCTTCCAATCCGTGCCGACCATTTGTTTTCACCCTAGTCCCATCTAACCTGCACTCATACCATACCCCTCCATTCCCCTTCACGTCCATATACCTATCCACTTTTACTCTTAAAATGTTAAAATCAATCCTGCCCAATCCACCACTTCTGCTGGAAGCTCATTCCACACAGCCACCACCCTCTGAGTAAAGAAGTTTTTTTCCCTCACGTTACCCCGAAACCTCTGTCCTCAATTCTCATGTCATGCCCTCTTGTTTGAATCTTCCCCTACCCTCAATGGGAAAAACGTATCCACGTCAACTCTGTCTATCCCTTTCATCATTTTAAAGACCTCAATCAAGTCCTCCCCCCTTAACCTTCTGCGCTCCAAAGAATAAAGACCTAACTTGTTCAACCTTTCTCTGTAACATAGTTGCTGGAACCCTGGCAACATCTAGTAAATCTCCTCTGTACTGTCACTATTTTTTATGACATCCTTCTATAACTAGCGACCAAAAATTGTACACCATACTCCAGATTTTGTCTTACCACTGCCTTGTACAATTTTAACATTACTTCCCCTACTCCTATATTCAATGCTCTGATTTATAAAGGCCATATCACCAAAGGCTTTCTGGTGTGCTATTGTGTAGTGTGCTTGTGACTATTATAGTTGTTATATTACATTGTAATGCGTGTTATATGGTGTTATATAGTGTATCAGTATTGTTGTGTGTAATAGTGTATTAGAATGTGTTATTATGTGTTATAATGTATTATACGTTATAAACCATATAACCATTACAGCACGGAAACAGCCCTCTCGGCCCTTCCAGTCCGTGCCGACCATTTTGTTTTTCCCCAAGTCCCATCTACCTGCACTCAGACCATACCCCTCCATTCCCTTCACGTCCAGATACCTATCCACTTTACTCTTAAATGTTAAAAATCGATCCCCCTGCCTCCACCACTTCTGCTGGAAGCTGATTCACACAGCCACCACCCTCTGAGTAAAGAAGTTCCCCCTCAACGTTACCCCCGAAACCATCTGTCCCTTAATTCTCATGTCATGCCCTCGTGTTTGAAACTTCCCTACCCCTCAATGGGAAAAACGTATCCACGTCAACTCTGTCTATCCCTTTCATCATTTAAAGACCTCAATCAAGTCCCCCCTTAACCTTCTGCGCTCCAAACAATAAAGACCTAACTTGTTCAACCTGCTCTGTAACATAGTTTTGCTGGAACCCTGGCAACATTCTAGTAAATCTCCTCTGTAACTGTCTCTATTTATTGTTGACCATCCTTCCTATAACATAGGCGGCGACCAAAATTGTACACCATACTCCAGAATTGGTCTTACCAATGCCTTGTACAATTTTAACATTACTTCCCTACTCCTATATATCAATGCTCTGATTTATAAAGGCCAGCACACCAAAGGCTTTCTTTACCACCCATCACATGCGATTCCCACCTTCAGGGAACTATGCACAGTTTTTATTCCTAATCCCTCTGTTCCACAGCATTCCTCAATTCCCTACCATTACCATGTACGTCCTATTTGATTTGTTCCTGCCCCCCAAGATGTAGCACTTCACACTTATCAGCATTATTAAAACTCCATCTGCCACTTTCAGCCCACTTTTCCAAATGGCCCAAATCTCTCTGTAGATTTTGAAAATCTACTTCATTATCCACAACACCACCTATTATCTTAGTATCATCTGCAAACTTACTTATCCATTTTTTCCACCCCATCATCCAGATCATTGATGTACATGACAAACAACAGTGGACCCAACACAGATCCCTGAGGCACCCCACTGGGTCACCGGCTTCCAACCTGACAAACAGCCATCCACCAGTTACTCTCTGACATCTCCCATTCAGCCACTGTTGAATCCATCTTGCTACTCCGCCATTAACACCCAAAGATTGAACCTTCTTAACCAACCTTCCATGGGGAACCTTGTCATCTCCAAGGCCTTACTGAAAAATCCATATAGACAACATCCACGCTGCTTTACCCTCATCAATTTCCCTAGTTACCGCTTCAAAAAATTCAAGAAGGTTTGTCAAACATGACCTTCCAGGCACAAATCCATGTTGACTGTTCCTGATCAGACCCTGTTTATCCAGATGCTTATATATATTATCTCTAAAATAAAATAAATAAGTATCCTTTCCATTAATTTGCCCACCACTGACGTCAAACTAATAGGTCTATAATTGCTAGGTTTATTCTTTGAACCCTTTTTTAAACAATGGGTTATATAGTATTATATAGTGTTATAATGTTAAAGTATAATGTTATAATGTTTTTGTGTATCTGCAGTAACGCTATAACACTGTAAGACAATGCAACACACAATATAACAGTATAACATTATTTTTTATTGTTATTATAATGTGTTATTCAGAGTGATATGGTGTGTAACGTTGTATTATGATTTGTTGGGTTGTATTGTTGTCGTGTGTGGTATGTTATAATGTATACGTGTTATAGTGTTTTAGTGTATTTTGTGTTATTATATGTTTTAATATATGATATAGTTTTATATAGTATTATAGAGTATGCAATAATGTTAAAGTGTGTTTTTGTGTATTAGACCATATTAGTGAGTTATATTGGTTTAGAGTGCGTTATAGTGTACTATAGTGTGTTAATGAGTGTATTCTAGTTTATTATAGTAACAGTCTGTTTCGGATTACTATCCTTTATATTCTATTTTAGTATGTATATGTCATATGGTATTATACTGTGCTTTCTTATGTTGTTTTGCAGTGTTTTAGTAGATTATGGCATGTTACAGAGCGTTTATTATCGTGTCATATCGTGTATTATACTATATAGTTTTAAGGTGTTATTTTGTATTATATTGTAAAATGTATATAACACTATAGCAATTTAGTGTATTATAGTGTGTTGTGATATGTGTTAGTGTATAATAGTGTGTTCTATTGTGTGTTACTGCTTTATTGTGGTATATACAATGTTATAATGTTATAGTGTTGTAGAGTATTAGACTATTATTAATGTTATAGTGTTATAGTGAGCTGTTATTATATTGTTTTATATATTGTTATAGTGTTGTAATGTTATAGTGTTATAGTATATTATGATATAATTTGTGGTATTATTATAGTGTTATAGTTTGTTCTAGTGTATATGGTATATAGCACTATATGGTATTATAGTTTGATGTTGTGTGTCATCGTGTGTAATAGTGTATTATTGTGTGTTAGTGTTAAAATGCTTTATAGTGCGTTATACTATATTATATTGGTTATAGTGTGTTTTAATGTTTTATAGTATGTAGTAGTGTATTATAGTGTATAGTTTATTTTGATATAATGCATTATAGTGTGTTATGGTGCATATGTTAATTTGTTATTGTCTTAGTGTATTATAGTGCGTGTATGTGTATTACCTAGCTGTGCTATATTATATCGTGTTATCGTGTAAATAGGATTAAATTAAATATTATTATAATGTGTAATATAGTATTATAATTTGATGTAGTGTGATGTAGTGATAGAGTGTGTTATACTGTGTATTATAGAGATTAGTATTATAATGTGTTATAGTGTATTATAATGTTATGTTATATGGTTATAATGTTTAGTACGTTATAGTGCACTATAGCATTTTACTGTTGCATTATGTAATTAGCTCCATCTCCAGCTCCAAATCCAGCAGCAATTCCAGCTCCTGTGGCATCTCCATCTCAAACTCTAGTTGCAGCTGCAGCTCTAGCTCCATCTCCATCTCCATCTCCCGCTCCAGCATCTCCAGCTCAGGCTTAATCTCCAGCGGCATCTCCAGCTCCAATTCCAGTTCGAGCTCCATGTCCACCTCTATCTTCAGCTCCACGTCCATCCCCAGCTTCATCTCCAGCTGTACCTCCATCTCCATCCAGTTTCATCTCTATCTCAATCTCCACCCGACACTAGTTCTATCTCCAGCTCCATCAATAGCTCCATATCCAGCTCCATCTCCAGTTGCAGCTCCCTCCAGCTCAAGCTCAACTCCATCCCCAGTTCAGTCTCCGGCTCCTCCAGCTCTAGCTCCATCTCCAGTGCCTTCTCTAGCTCCAGCTCCATCTCAATCTCTAGCCCTAGCTCTATCTCCAATGCCTCCAGCTCCAGCTCCTTCTCCATCTCTAGTGTATATTTAGCTCTAGTTTAGCTCTAGCTCTAGCTCCACCTTCAGCTCCAGCTCTAGATCCATCTCAATCGCCAGGTCCAGCTCTCGCTCCATTCCAAGCTACATCTACAGACCCATCTTCAGTTTCAGCTCTATCTCCAGCTCAATCCAGCTAGTTTAACTCACTCCAGCTCTAGATCATGCTTCATTTCCAGCTCCTTCTCCAGTTCCAGCTCTAGCTCCATCTCCAGTTGCATCTCTATCTACATCTCCTGCTCTAAATCTAGCTCCATTTCCAGCTATATCATATATTAGAACATGTAATAACACATAACACAAAATACACTATAAACACTATAACACGTATACATTATAATACACCACACACGACAACAATACAACACAGCAAATTATAATACACTGTTACACACCATAACTGTTACACACTGTAAAGCCCTCTAAACCCCCCCCCCCCCAAACCCGTCTAAACTCCTGGAAATCCTTCTAACACCCTGTAAACCCATGTAAACCTCTCCAAACATCTATAAACCCCTGTAAACAATTCTAAACCCACCTAAACCACTCTAAACACCCCCAACCCCCTCCAATCCGCTCTAAACCTCTCCAGACCCCTCCAATCCTATCCAAACCCTCTAAACCCCACTCAAACCCCTCTAAACACACCTTAACCCCTGTAAACCTCTCTAAAACCATCTAAAATCCTACAAACACCACTGTACACATCTAAAGCTCTCTAAACACCTGCAAAAACGTCTAAACCCCTGTACCCCCTAACCTATCTAAAACCTTCTAAACCCTTCTAAACACCTGTAAATCCCTCTAAACATCTCTAATCCCCTGCAAACCCCTCGAAACCACTCAAAACCTCTAAACACCTGTAAACACCCGGAAATACCTGTAAACCGCTCAAAACCTCTGTATATACCTCTAAACCCCTGTATACGTCTGTAAAACCCTCTAACACCCAGTAAACCCATCCAAACCCCTATAAACCTCTCTAAACCATCTAAACCCCTCTAAACCCTTCTAAACCACTCCAAACCTCTCCACTCCCCTGCAAAGCCCTCTAAACCACGAAAAACATCTCTTAACACTTGTAAACACCCGGACACACGTGTAAACCCCTCAACAGCTATGTAAATACCTCTAACCCCACGTAAATCCCTCTAAATCCCTACAAACCCGACTAACCCCCTCAATACCCCTCTAACCCCCCAAACCCATCTAATACACTCTAAACCCCTCTGAAACCCTCTAAACCCCTGTAAATCCCTCTAAACCACTCTAAACCTCTCTAAACATTTGTAAATCCCTCTAAACACCTGTAAACCCCTCTAAACATCTCTAATCCCCTGCAAACCCCTTCAAACCACTCAAATCCTCTCTAAAAATGTGTAAACACCCAGAAACACCTGTAAACGCCGCAAAACCCCTCTAAATTCCCTACAAACCTCTCTAAATACCTGCAAACACCTGTAAATCCCTATAAACCCAAAGCCCTCTAAACCCCTCCAAACCACTCTAAACCCATGGAAACACCTATAAAGCCCTCGAAATCCCCTATACACCCACGTGTAAACCCCATGTAAACCCCTTTACCCTGTAAACCACTCTAAACGCCTCTCAACCCCTATAAAACCTCCTGAGCCCCACTAAACCACTGTAAACCCCATGTAACACCCCCTAAACATTTCTATACCTCTGTAAAGCCCTCTAAAACCCCCTAAACTCCTATAAATCCTTGTAACCCCCTGTAAACCCATGCAAACCTCTCTAAACATCTATAAACCTCTGTAAACAACTATAAACTCATCTAAACCACTCTAACCCCCTCCAAACCGCTCTACACCTCTCCAGACCCTTCCATTCCTTCCACATCCCTCTAAACCCTTGTAAACTCCTCTAAACATCTCTAATCCCCTGCAAACCCCTCGAAACCACGAACAACCTCTCTAAACCCCTGTAAACATACGGAAACACCTGTAAACCCCTCAACACCTCTGTAAATACCTCGAACCCCACATAAATCCCTCTAAATCCCTACAAACCCCTCTAACCCCCCTGAAAACCCCATATACACCTTTCTAAACCCCTCCAAACCCATCTAAAACACTATAACCCACTCTAAACCCCTGTAAATCCCTCTAAACCACTCTAAACGTCTCTAAACATTTGTGAACCCCTCTAAAACCCCTCTAAACATCTTTAATACCCTGCAAAACCCTCTAAACCACTCAAATCCTCTCTAAACACCTATAAACACCCGGAAACACCTGTAAACCCCTCAAGACCTCTGTAAATGCCTCACTGTAAACCCCATGTAACCCCCCGAAACACTTCTATACCCCTGTAAGGCCCTCTAAAACCCCCTAAACCCCTCTAAACTCCTGTAAATCCTTCTCACCCCCTGTAGACCCATGTAAGCCTCTCTAAACATCTATAAACCCCTGTAAACAACTCTAAACCCACCTAAACCACTCTAAACACCAGCAACCCCCTCCAATCCACTCTAAACCTCTCCAGACCCTTCCAATCCCATCCATACCCTCTAAACCCCATTCAAACCCGTCTAAACACATCTTAACCCCATGTAAACCGCTCTAAAATCATCTAAAATCCTATAAACACCACTGTACACCTCTAAAGCTCTCTAAACACCTGCTAACGCCTGTAAACCCGTATAAACCCCTGTACCCCCTAACCCTAAACCCATCTAAAACCTTCTAAACCCCTCTAAACACCTGTAAATCCCTTTAAACCCCTGTAAATACCTCTAACCCCTCTAAATCCATCTAAACAGCTATAAACCCCTCTAAACATCTCTAATCCCCTGCAAACCCCTCGAAAACACTCACAACCTCTCTAAACACCTGTAAACAGCCGGTAACACCTGTAAACCGCTCAAAACCTCTGTAACCATATAACATATAACCATATAACAATTACAGCACGGAAACAGGCCCTCTCGGTCCTTCCAGTCCGTGCCGACCCTTTGTTTTCCCCTAGTCCCATCTACCTGCACTCAGACCATACCCCTCCATTCCCTTCACGTCCATATACCTATCCACTTTAATCTTAAATGTTAAAATCGATCCCGCCTCCACCACTTCTGCTGGAAGCTCATTCCACACAGCCACCACCCTCTGAGTAAAGAAGTTCCCCCTCACGTTACCCCGAAACCTCTGTCCCTTAATTCTCATGTCATGCCCTCTTGTTTGAATCTTCCCTACCCTCAATGGGAAAAAAAACGTATCCACGTCAACTCTGTCTATCCCTTTCATCATTTTAAAGACCTCAATCAAGTCCCCCCTTAAACCTTCTGCGCTCCAAAGAATAAAGACCTAACTTGTTCAACCTTTCTCTGTAACATAGTTGCTGGAACCCTGGCAACATTCTAATAAATCTCCTCTGTACTGTCTCTATTTTTGTTGACATCTTTCCTATAACTAGGCGACCAAAAATTGTACACCATACTCCAGAATTGGTCTTACCAATGCCTTGTACAATTTTAACATTACTTCCCTACTCCTATATTCAATGCTCTGATTTATAAAGGCCAGCACACCAAAGGCTTTCTTTACCACCCTATCTACATGCGATTCCACCTTCAGGGAACTATGCACAGTTATTCCTAGATCCCCCTGTTCCACAGCATTCCTCAATTCCCTACCATTTACCATATACGTCCTATTTTGATTTGTCCTGCCAAGATGTAGCACTTCACACACTTATCAGCATTTAAACTCCATCTGCCATCTTTCAGCCCACTTTTCCAAATGGCCCAAATCTCTCTGTAGACTTTGAAAATCTACTTCATTATCCACAACACCACCTATCTTAGTATCATCTGCATACTTACTTATCCAATTTTCCACCCCATCATCCAGATCATTGATGTACATGACAAACAACAGTGGACCCAACACAGATCCCTGAGGCACCCCACTGGTCACCGGCTTCCAACCTGACAAACAGCCATCCACCATTACTCTCTGACATCTCCCATTCAGCCACTGTTGAATCCATCTTGCTACTCCGCCATTAACACCCAAAGATTGAACCTTCTTAACCAACCTTCCATGGGGAACCTTGTCAAAGGCCTTACTGAAATCCATATAGACAACATCCACTGCTTTACCCTCATCAATTTCCCTAGTTACCGCTTCAAAAAATTCAAGAAGGTTTGTCAAACATGACCTTCCAGGCACAAATCCATGTTGACTGTTCCTGATCAGACCCTGTTTATCCAGATGCTTATATATATTATCTCTAAGTATCCTTTCCATTAATTTGCCCACCACTGACGTCAAACTAATAGGTCTATTATTGCTAGGTTTAGTCTTTGAACCCTTTTTAAACAATGGAACATGCGCAGTACGCCAATCCTCCGGCACTATTCCCGTTTCTAATGACATTTGAAATATTTCTGTCATAGCTCCTGCTATTTCTACACTAACTTCCCTCAATGTCCTACGGAATATCCTGTCAGGACCTGGAGACTTATCCACTTTTATATTTTTCAAAAGTGTCAGTACTTCCTCCTCTTTGAATTTCATAGTTTCCATAGCTACTCTACTTTTTCCCCTTAACTCACAAGTTCAATATCCTTCTCCTTGGTGAATACCGAAGAAAAGAAATTGTTCAATATCTCCCCCATCTCTTTTGGCTCTGCAGATAGCTGTCCATTCTGGTTCTCTAATGGTCCAATTTTATCCCTCGTTTTCCTTTTGCTATTAATATAGCTGTAGAAACCCTTTGGGTTTACTTTCACCTTTCTTGCCAAAGCAACCTCATATCTTCTTTTAGCCTTCCTAATTTCTTTCTTAAGATTCTTTTTACATTCTTTATACTCCTCTAGCACCTCATTTACTCCATGCCTCCTATAATTATTGTAGATATCTCTCTTTTTTCGAACAAGTGTCCAATTTCCCTTGAAAACCATGGCTCTTTCCAATTTTTACTATTTCCTTTCAACCTAACAGGGACATAAAGATTCTGTACTCTTACAATTTCCCCTTTAAATGTCCTCCATTTCTCTTCTACATCCTTCCCATGAAACAAAGTGTCCCAATTCACTCCTTTAAAATCCTTATGCATTCCCTCAGTTAGCCTTTCTCCAATCAAAAATCTCCACTCTAGGTCCAGTTCTGACTCTCTCCATAATTATATTGGAGATATAATACATCTAATCCCCTGTATACGTCTGTAAAACCCTCTAACATCCTGTAAACCCATCCAAACCCCTGTAAACCTCTCTAAATCATCTAACCCCTTTAAACCCTTTGAACCACTCCAAACCTCTCCAATCCCCTGCAACGCTCTCTAAACCACTCCAAACCTCTCAACACCCGGAAACACCAGTAAACCCCTCTAAACCCCTGTACCCTCTAACCCTAACCCCATCTAAAACCTTCTAAACCCCTCTAAACACCTGTAAATCCCTCTAAACCCCTGTAAATTCCTCTAACCCCCTCTAAATCCATCTGAACAGCTGTAAACCCCTCTAAACCCTTATACACATCTCTAATCCCCTGCAAACTCCTCTAAACCACTCAAAACCTCTCGAAACACCTGTAAACACCCGGAAACACCTGTAAACTCCTCAAAACCTCTCTAATCCCCTGCAAACCCCTTTAAACCACTCACATCCTCTCTAAACACCTGTAAATACCCGGAAACACCTGTAAACCCTTCAAAACCTCTGTTAATACTTCTAACCCAACGTAAGTCCCTCTAAACCCCATCCAAACCTCTCTAAACTCCCTCCAAACCCCTCTAAATAACCATAAACCCCTCTAAACCCCTTCAAGCACTCTAACCCCATCCAAACCACTCTAAACTCCCTCCAAACCAATGGAAACACCTCTAAACCACTAGAAAGCCCTTGAAACGCCTATAAACCCCCCTGTAAACCCAGCTGAACTCCTGTGAACCACTCTAAACGCTTCTAAACCTCTATAAAGCCCGCTGAGCCGCTCTAAACCACTGTAAACCCCATGTAACCCCCCTAAACATTTCTCAACATAAAGCCCTCTAAAACCCCGTAAACCTCTCTAAATGCCTGTAAATCCTTCTAACCCCCTGTAAACCCATGTAAACCTCTCTAAGCATCTATAAACCTCTGTAAACAACTCCAAACCCACCTAAGCCACTCTAACCCCTCCCAAACCGCTCTACACCTCTCAAGACCCCTCCAAATCCCTCTAAACTCCTGTAAACCCCTCGAAACATCTATAACCCCCTGCAAACCCCTCTATACCACTCAAAACCTCTCTAAATACCTCTAATCCCATGTAAATCCCTCTAACCACCTCCAAACCCATGCAAACAGCTCTAAACCCCTATAAAGCCCTCTAAAACTCTGTAAACCCACGTAAGCCTCTCTAAACATCTCTAAACCTCTGTAAACAACTCTAAACCCCTGTAAATCCCACTAAACCCCTGTAAATCCCACTAAACCCCTGTAAACGTCTATAAAACCCCTCTAAAACCCTGTAAACCAATGTAAACTCATCTAAACCACTCTAAACATCTCCAAACACCTGCAAACGCCTCTAAACCCCTATAAATCCCTCTAAACCCCTGTAAATCCCCCCCTAAATCCCTATAACCCCATGTAAACCCCTCTAAACCCACGTGGACCACGCTAAATGCCACTAAACCCCCTATAAAGCCCGCTAAACCCACTCTAAACCGCTCCAAACCCACCTAAAACCCTCTAAACACCTCTAATCCCCTGTACACCATCTAAACCCATCGAAACCCCTCTAAACCTCTATAAACACCTGCAAACACCTCTAAACAGCCTCTAACCCCTGTAAATCCCTCTATACACCTGTAAGCTCCTCTAACCATCTTAAATCGCCTGCAAACACCTGACAGCTCCCAGCAAACACCCCTCCAAATCCCTGCAACCCCCTGTAAAACACACTAACCCCCTCTACACACCTGCGAACATCTGTACAGCCCTCTAAATTACTCTAAACCCATCTAAAACCCTCTAACCCACTCTAATCCCCTCTAAACCCAGAGATGCCAACCCTAAATTTAGTTCACAGTAACATTCAACCCATTTGTCCGTAACAAATGGGGTTAAATGCATTTCTCTCCGTACTCACTTGGGGTTGTTGCCGGCGGGTCTGCGCCTGCGCACTGGTGCAGATCAGCGGGCTGCCGGCGGGCGGGTGCGGCACATGCGCACTTGGCAAGGTTGCCGGCGGGTCTGCGCATGCGCACTGGGGTGGGGGGTGGGGGGGAGGCCCGGTGATGGGGCTGCCGCGAGCGGCCGGCTGGCGGCAAGAAAGTGCCGCTGATCGCGCGGGCCGGCGCCGCCCGGGCTCTGGGCCGGGCGTGGCGTGGCTCGAAATGGCGCCAGGCCCGGCAACCCTCCCCCACTGCGCACTCGCGGCCACTGGGGCCCGGCAACCCTCCCCAACTGCGCAGGCGCGGACACTGGGGCCCGGCAACCCTCCCCAACTGCGCAGGCGCGGACACTAGGGCCCGGCAAAGTGCCGCTGATCGCGCGGGCCGGCAAACCGGGGACACATGGCGCCGGCGTTCACCACGGGAGGAACACCGGCGCGGCGGTGTTCCGTAACAGCATGTTTGGCTGCCGGAACACCGTAAAAAGGTTATTTCGCCGGGATAAAATACGGCGAATCCGGGACACTTGGCATCTCTGTAAACCCCCTGTAAATGCCCCTATATAACCATATAACCATATAACAATTACAGCACAGAAACAGGCCCTCTCGGCCCTTCCAGTCCGTGCCGACCATTTGTTTTCCCCTAGTCCCATCTACCTGCACTCAGACCATACCCCTCCATTCCCTTCACGTCCATATACCTATCCACTTTACTCTTAAATGTTAAAATCCATCCTGCCTCCACCAATTCTGCTGGAAGCTGATTCCACACAGCCACCACCCTCTGAGTAAAGAAGTTCCCCCTCACGTTACCCCGAAACCTCTGTCCCTCAATTCTCATGTCATGCCCTCTTGTTTGAATCTTCCCTACCCTCAATGGGAAAAACGCATCCACGTCAACTCTGTCTATCCCTTTCATCATTTTAAAGACCTCAATCAAGTCCCCTCTTAAAACCTTCTGCGCTCCAAAGAATAAAGACCTAACTTGTTCAACCTTTTCTCTGTAACATAGTTGCTGGAACCCTGGCAACATTCTAGTAAATCTCCTCTGTACTCTCTCTATTTTGGTTGACATCCTTCCTATAACTAGGCGACCAAAATTGTACACCATACTCCAGAATTGGTCTTACCAATGCCGTGTACAATTTTAAACATTACTTCCCTCACTCCTATATTCAATGCCTGATTTATAAAGGCCAGCACACGAAAGGCTTTCTTTACCACCCTATCTACATGCGATTCCACCTTCAGGGAACTATGCACAGTTATTCCTAGATCCCTCTGTTCCACAGCATTCCTCAATTCCCTACCATTTACCATGTACGTCCTATTTTGATTTGTCCTGCCAAGATGTAGCACTTCACACTTATCAGCATTAAACTCCATCTGCCATCTTTCAGCCCACTTTTCCAAATGGCCCAAATCTCTCTGTAGATTTTGAAAATCTACTTCATTATCCACAACACCACCTACCATAGTATCATCTGCATACTTACTTATCCAATTTTCCACCCCATCATCCAGATCATTGATGTACATGACAAACAACAGTGGACCCAACACAGATCCCTGAGGCACCGCACTGGTCACCGGCTTCCAACCTGACAAACAGCCATCCACCATTACTCTCTGACATCTCCCATTCAGCCACTGTTGAATCCATCTTGCTACTCCGCCATTAACACCCAAAGATTGAACCTTCTTAACCAACCTTCCATGGGGAACCTTGTCAAAGGCCTTACTAAAATCCATATAGACAACATCCACTGCTTTACCCTCATCAATTTCCCTAGTTACCGCTTCAAAAAATTCAAGAAGGTTTGTCAAACATGACCTTCCAGGCACAAAAATCCATGTTGACTGTTCCTGATCAGACCTGTTTATCCAGATGCTTATATATATTATCTCTAAGTATCCTTTCCATTAATTTGCCCACCATTACGTCAAACTAATAGGTCTATAATTGCTAGGTTTATTCTTTGAACCCTTTTTAAAAACAATAGAACAACAAGCGCAGTATGCCAATCCTCCGGCACTATTCTCGTTTCTAATGACATTTGAAATATTTCTGTCATAGCTCCTGCTATTTCTACACTAACTTCCCTCAATGTCCTAGGGAATATCCTGTCAGGATCTGGAGACTTATCCACTTTTATATTTTCAAAAGTGTCAGTACTTCCTCCTCTTTGAATCTCATAGTTTCCATAGCTACTCTAACTCTTTCCCCTTAACTCACCGAGTTCAATATCCTTCTCCTTGGTGAATACCGAAGAAAAGAAATTGTTCAATATCTCCCACATCTCTTTTGGCTCTGCAGATAGCTGTCCATTCTGGTTCTCTAATGGTCCAATTTTATCCCTCGTTATCCTTTTGCTATTAATATAGCTGTAGAAACCCTTTGGTTTACTTTCACCTTTCTTGCCAAAGCAACCTCATATCTTCTTTTAGCCTTCCTAATTTCTTTCTTAAGATTCTTTTTACATTCTTTATACTCCTCTAGCACCTCATTTACTCCATGCCTCCTATAATTATTGTAGATATCTCCCTTTTTTCGAAACAAGTGTCCAATTTCCCTTGAAAACCATGGCTCTTTCCAATTTTTACTATTTCTTTCAACCTAACAGGGACATAAAGATTCTGTACTCTTACAATTTCCCCTTTAAATGTCCGCCATTTCTCTTCTACATCCTTCCCATGAAACAAAGTGTCCCAATTCACTCCTTTAAAATCCTTACGCATTCCCTCAAAGTTAGCCTTTCTCCAATCAAAAATCTCTACCCTAGGTCCAGTTCTGACTCTCTCCATAATAATATTGAAACTAATGGTATTGTGATCATTGGTCCCGAAGTGCTCACCAACACATACCTCCGTCACCTGACCTGCCTCATTTCCTAACAGGAGGTCCAGCACTGCCCCTTCTCTGGTCGATACCTCTATGTACTGCTGCAGAAAACTATCCTGCACACATTTTACAAACTCCAAACCATCCAGCCCATTTACAGAATGTGTTTCCCAGTCTATTTTTGGAAAATTGAAATCTCCCACAATGACTACCTTGTGCTTACCACTAATATCTGCTATCTCCTTACATATTTGCTCTTCCAATTCACGCTCCCCATTTGGCGGTCTATAATACACCCCTAAAAGTGTTGCTACACCGTTCCCACTTCTCAGTTCCACCCAAATAGCCTCCCTAGACGAGCCCTCTAATCTATCCTGCCAAAGCACTGCTGTAATATCTTCTCTGACAAGCAATGCAACACCTCCCCCTCTGGTCCCTCCAATTCTATCACACCTGAAGCAACGAAATCCTGGAATATTTAGTTTCCAATCACAGCCATCCTGCAACCATGTTTCACTGATTGCCGCAACATCATATTTCCAGGTGTCAATCCAGGCTCTAAGTTCGTCCACCTTACTTACAATGCTCCTAGCATTAAAATATACACATTTTAGAAACCCACCATCCCTTATTTTCGGTCTATTATCTTTTTCATCTTTCTCGCCTACATTTTGGATCCGAGTGCTTCCCTTCTCTGCCTCTTGCCCCACACCCTGACCCCTAGCCCCCTCTACCCGAGTCCCTCCCCCCAGCCTTTCTAGTTTAAAGTCCTCCCAGTAGCCTTTGCAAATCTCCCTGCCAGGATATTGGTCCCCCCCCTCGGGCTCAAGTGCAACCCGTCCTTTGTGTACAGATCATGCCTTCCCCAAAAGAGGTCCCAGTGATCAAGAAACTTGAATCCCTGCCCACTGCACCAGTCCCTCAGCCACGCATTTATCCTCCACCTCATTTCATTCCTACTCCCACTGTCACGCGGCACAGGCAGTAATCCTGAAATCGTTACCCTTTTGGTCCTTCTCCTTAACTTTCCCCCCAACTCCCTAAATTCTCCCTTCAGGACCTCATCACTTTTTCTGCCTATGTCATTGGTACCTATGTGTACCACAACATCAGGCTCCTCTCCCTCCCTTATCAGAATCTTTTGTACACGGTCTGACACATGCGAGACCCTGGCACCAGGGAGGCAAACTACCATCTGGGTCTCCCGACCGCGTCTACAGAATCGCCTATCCGACCCCCTAACTATAGAGTCCCCTATTACAATTGCCCTCCTCTTTTTGCTACCCTTCTGAGCATCAGGGACGGTCTCTGTGCCGGAGGCCCGGCCGCTGTTGGTGCCCCCAGTTAGGCTGTCCCCTCCAATTGTCCAATCCAATCGATTCCCTGACCTCCCACATCTGACATCCAGAACAGTACACTGCCCTTGCCTTCATACTGCCCCCCCTTACACAGGATACAACAGCAACACAATACAAAGTACACAACAAAGTGCTGGGATCTGACTGCCAATCAGCTGCTTACCCTGGTCCACTTCCCACCAATCAGCGGCTTCCTCAAAAAAAAACCACTTCTCCAAATGGAATGTTATGGATTTGGGTAAAAACAAGCCCCGCGCTAGATTTTGAAGCTTACCGGTCGGGTGTCGCTCCTCCCCCTCCTCCTCTTCCAACGGCTCCTGTGGGCCTCTGAAAAAACAAGCCCCGCGCTAGATTTTAAAGCTTACCGGTCGGGTGTCGCTCCTCCCCCTCCTCCTCTTCCAACGGCTCCTGTGGGCCTCTGAAAGAAAACAAGCCCCGCGCTAGATTTTAAAGCTTACCGGTCGGGTGTCGCTCCTCCCCCTCCTCCTCTTCCAACGGCTCCTGTGGGCCCCTGAAAATCCCTCTAAACTGCTGTAAACCCCTTTAAACATCTCTAATCCCCTGCAAACCCCTCTAAACCACTAACAACCTCTCTAAACACCTGTAAACTACCGGGAACAACTGTAAACCCCTCAACACCTCTGTAAATACCTCTAACCCCCCCTCAAAACCCATCTAAAACACTATAACCCTCTCTGAACCCCTCTAAACCCATGTAAATCCCTCTGAACCACTCTAAACATTTGTAAATCCCTCTAAACACCTGTAAATCCATCTAAACATCTCTAATCCCCTGCAAACCTCTTTAATCCACTCAAATCCTCTCTAAACACCTGTAACCACCCGGAAACTCCTGTAAACCCCTCAAAACCTCTGTAAATCCCTCACTGTAAACCCCATGTAACCCCGCCTAAACACTTTTATACACCTGTAAAGCCCTCTAAAAGCCCCTAAACCCCTCTACTCCTGTACATCCTTCTAACCCCCTGTAAACCCATCTAAACATCTATAACCCCCTGTAAACATCTCTAAACCCACCTAAACCACTGTAAACACCTCCAACCCCCTCCAAACCGCTCTAAACCTCTCCAAACTCATCCAATCCCCTCCAAACCTCTCTAAACCCCATTCAAACCCCTGCAAACCTCTCCAAATCCATCTAATACCCTATAAACACCACTGAACACCTCTAAACCTCTCTGTAATAAGGTGGATGAGTTGAAGGTGCAGATAGCTATTAATGACTATGCTATAGTTGGGATTACGGAGGCATGGCTCCAGGGTGACCAAGGCTAGGAGCTGAACATCCAGGGATATACAATATTCGGGAGGGATAGACGGAAAGGAAAAGGAGGTGGGGTAGCGTTGCTGGTGAGAGAGGAGATTAATGTAATAGAAAGGAAGGACATTAGCATGGAGGATGTGGAATCGATATTGGTAGAGCTGCGAAACTCTAAGGGGCAGAAAACGCTAGTGGGAGTTGTGTACAGGCCACCTAATAGTAGTATTGGAGTTGGGGATGGCATCAAACAGGAAATTAGAACTGCGTGCAACAAGGGTAACACAGCTATAATGGGTGACTTCAATCTGCATATAGATTGGTGAATCAAATTGGCAGGGGTGCCGAGGAAGATGATCTCTTGGAATGTATGCGGGATAGCTTTCTAAACCAGCATGTGGAGGAACCAACTAAAGAGCAGGCTATTCTAGACTGGGTATCGAGTAATGAGGAAGGGTTAGTTAGCAGTCTTGTTGTGCGTGGCCCCTTGGGCAAGAGTGATGGAGGAACTGAGTGAAATCCAGGTTAGCCGGGAAGTGGTGTTGGGTAAATTGAATGGATTAAAGGCCGATAAATCCCCAGGGCCAGATAGTCTGCATCCCAGAGTGCTCAAGGAGGTAGCCACGGAAATAGTGGCTGCATTAGTGATAATTTTTCAAAACTCCTTAGATTCTGGAGTAGTTCCTGAGGATTGCTAATGTAATTTTTAACGGCCACCAGTATCGGAACCGGCTCCGCACTTAATCTCCCGTCCCGATCGCTGAGTATTCCCCTGGGACGCTTTTTAAACTCCGTTTTTTCCACCCGGAGTATTTTCTTTTCATTTTAACTTTTACTTTATTTTTTGCTTTCAAATTCTTTTTAGCTCCTGGTGGCTCTATACACCAGCCACGGAGTTTAGATATGCCCTGTAAGTATTTCAATTGCACTTACCTGCGGGCCCGTACCTACCGCTGTCGAGGAGCTGCCTCTGCAGCTCATGCTCTGCCGTCAGCGTGGACGTAATGCCGATCAAGCGCCAGGCGGGGCTTCTTCATGTAGTCACTCACGTGACTCCGAAGTAAAATAGAACGTACTACACAGAAACTGGAGTTTTGAAAATCAGTATTTTGCATGCAACCTCATGTATTCTCAAATATCAGTATGGAATACTGAAAATCAGTACCACTGAATTGTGAACCCAATTTTGAACTGTGAATTTATAATTCTTGATTTTGATTCCATAACATAATTTATAATAACATGACATAAATTTCACAATGCATTATATAGTTTACCAAACAAATCAAACATGCTGGCATGATGCTGACTCAGATCACAAAAACAACGAAGCGCACTACAGGCGAGAGTGAGAGAGTACTGACTGAAATCGTGTCTTGAAAATATCCACTTCCCCGATGTCAACAAGACGAAAAGGCATGGCGTGCCAAATCAGCATCAATGGTGCAGGTGGAAATTGTTGAGCTTCGAGTTGCTATTACCACCGATCAGTCCAGCATCAACCACATAGATGAGGTAGCCAAGAAGGCAACGTTCGGAGGAGACATAGATAACTTCAACAAACGTCTACAGATGAACCATAGAAAGAATACCGTCGTGATGCATCGCAGCCTGGTTTGGGAAATGTTCTGCCCAAGATGGCTGGAAGTTGTAGAGATATTTTAGATGTGGCACAGTCCATCACACAGACCAGACCTCACACAATTGACTCAATTTCTACCACGCTGCCTCGCAAAAGCAACAAACATAATAAAAGCCGTGTCCCAACACGATAATTCCTTTCCACCCCTTCTCCCGTCCAGTGGAAAGTACAAGCGCTTGAAAGCGCACAACTACACATTGCAATCGTTTCTTCTCTTCCATTATCAGAGTGCTGTTCGAAACATCCCTACATGGAACATATGCGCTATCATGCTGCGAACTATGTTCCTCATTCTGTGTCTCCCACTTTGCTTTATCATGCACATCAATACACATGGCATTAATAAACCTAAACATGAAGCCTAAATCTTAATGCCCCTTGCAACTTAATTGTTTACACCTTCACAAACCAAGACTCATAGTTAATAGCAAGCATTGCATCATTAATCTTTCTAGCTACGCACCCCGGCACGGTTCAATACGAAGTTTTTCATCAGGTTCAATGATAGTTTTGTGTTTGTACAGATCTCTATTCCTCCAAATGCAAAGATGCAACTCCTGGAAGAACGTTAGACTGGAATTATGCAATGTGGCTTGAGCAACGATTGTTCATTGTTCCAAATACCCGGACAAATGGAAATGTGTCAGCATGATATTCTGTATTACGAACACATTCAGCATGACATTCTGTATTACGAACTATATTCTACATTCTGTATCTTCCCATTTACCCGGCTTTTGCACTTGTCTTTACATTGATTGCTTTTGTGTCTGCAATATTTGAACCAAGTGAATGGCATGCAAAACAACTCGGTACATGTGATAATAATAGATCTAACCTGACCAAATGACACGTGAGATAAGAAATAACTCTGATCAGAGCGGCAATGTTCGTACTATGACGCTGACTAATATTGTAAATGAGACACAGACGGTGATGATGTAACAGAGAAGGTGATGAATGGCTGTTAACCACCAATGGACTGTTGGGGAAATG
This sequence comes from Okamejei kenojei, assembly GCA_035221665.1. Taxonomy (NCBI): domain Eukaryota; kingdom Metazoa; phylum Chordata; class Chondrichthyes; order Rajiformes; family Rajidae; genus Okamejei; species Okamejei kenojei. The sequence continues at coordinate 114,259 of JAVHYY010000174.1, forward strand.
CGAAGAGAATGTGAAGTGTGGGGACGGGTGTAAGAACACAATAAACATGCTGATAATGACAGAAGACATCGGCGGTGAAAGGGAAAATGTGCAATGTCAAAAGTTAATGATCTCACCAAAACTCCGATATTGATGAAACGCATGCAGTGTGGTCTCATTTTTCAAAGTACAAGTCGGCAAACGCCGGTGTTGCGCGTCGGCGCACCTGAACATTGTTCCAGAATCAGTTCCTGCTCAACATTTTTTGCTCAACAGCTACCTATCTGTTTCTTACTGCTGTTGAATTAGCACCGATATTTCCAAACACTCTTGCTGCAGAACGCTTCTCAACTAACTCCTCAGACCGCTTGTTCCATACACCCACCACCGTCGGATGTAAAGTATCTCCTTCAGGTTCCTGTCAATATTGCTACTCTGACGTGTTGCAATCACATTGATGCGACACCCAAGAAGGCACACAAACGAAAATAAATAGACATTTGTCATGTCTCCCGTTACTCTCGCAAAAATATGGTAAAACGCTTATTGTCACATTGCATCGTAGCTTGTTTTGGGAACAACTATGCCAAGACCGCGAGATATTGCAGAGTTGTAAATATAGCCCAGTCCATCTCAGAGCCCAGACCAATCATAGCCTTTAACTGCACTTCACGTTGCATAACAAAATCAAAGACTTGGCAAATCCCGGCCAGTTTTTACTTTCCCCTGCACCTATTCAGCAAAAGGTAGAGATGTTTGTAAGCGCGCATCACAAGACTTAGGAATTGGTTCATTTCCTCCGCTATCGGGTATTGAACGGTCCCTCCATAGGCTAGGGCACTATTCAATCCCCTCTACCCCATTGGTCATTGAATTTTGTCTGAGGTACTGATGCATAAAATAGCGCTACAATGATGATCAATGTATTCTGCTCCCTCTATTTTCCACTTTGCTCTCTCTATATTCAGCCCAGCCTCCCAACGCCGATCAATGTACACCAGTCACATAAGTCCCACCAGCCGTTTTCGTCCCGCGTCACTTCCGATATGTGTTTGGCCAAATGTATTTTAGATCCTGTTTCTACCTCAGCTACCTCCTTTGGCAGCAAATTCTATATGTACGCCACCCACTGTGGGAATCCAGATAGCAACCACACTGAGTGGATCCATATGCCCAGTGCCCTGTATCAGCGCGTTTGAACAGATAATATTTATATATGATATATGTAGTCTATTTGGATAGCATGCAGTACATTGCTTTTTACGGTACGTCGGTACATGTGCCAATAATATCCCTAAACCTGAAGCTAAAACCTAAAGTACCTGTCATCTGCATTGTGTACAACACCATGAAACCAGCGGCATGTCTCATAGTTTGCAGAAGCATTGCATCATCCATTCTGGGGATGCAACAAGTAAAATGGACAAGTGAGAGCCAGTGGATGCAGTGTATCTGGAATTTCAGGAAGCATTTGTTCAGGTCCCACACGAGAGATTAGTGGCTAAAATTATAGCACATGGTATAGGGGTTGGGTATTGACATGCATAGAAAATTGGACCGCAGCTAATTACAATATATATTAATAATTTAGATGAAGGAATTCAAAGAATTGTAGATGACACAAAGCTGGATGGAAGTGTGAACAGTGTAGAGGATGCTATGGAGTTGCAGGCCGGTTTGGACAGGCTTGGGTGAGTGGGCAGATGCATTGCAGATGCAGTATAATGTAGAGGTTATCAATTGGTGGCAAGGACGGGAAAACAGTTTATTATCTGAATGGTATGAGGTGAGGAAAAGGGGAAGTACAACGAGACATGGGAGTCCTTGTACATCTGTCACTGAAAGTAAGCATGCAGGTACAACAGGCAACCAAGAAAGCTGATGGCATGTTGCCTTCATAACGAGAGGAGTTGTGTATCGGAGCAAAGAGGTCCTTCTGCAGTTGTACAGGGACCTGGTGAAACCACACCTCGAGTGTTGTGTGCAGTTTTGGTTTTCTCATTTGAGGATGAACATTCTTGCTATTGATGGAGTGCAGCGTAGGTACACGAGATCAATTCCCGGGATGGCGGGTCTGGCATATGATGAAAGCATGGAGCGACTGGGCTTGTGTTCATTGGAATTTAGAAGGATGAGAGGGGATGTTCTTGATACATGTAACATTATTAAGTGATTGGACACCTAGATACAGGAAACATGTCCCCGATGTTGGGGGAGTCCAGAAACAGGGAGCCACAGTTTAAGAACAAGGGGTAGGCCATTTAGAACTGATATGATGTAAAACTTGTACAGAGTTGTGAATTTGTGGAATTCTCTGACTCAGAAGGCGGTGGACGCCGATTCACTGAATGCATTCAAAATAAATTTAGATAGAGCTTTGTGGGCTAATGGAATCAAGGGGTATGGGGAGAAGGCACTGATTGTGGATGATCAGCCATGATCACATTGAATGTCGGTGATGGTTCGAAGGTCCTACTCCTGCACCTATTGTCTATATATCTATGTATCTAGGTTCCCGGTTTACTTCGTCGCGCTTAAATAATATTTTTGCACAAATTATTTGCTTTGTGTTTTCACAGAACTCGAATTCTCATACTGCCCTTATCCAGTTCTACAGAGAGCGATATTATGCAATGTGGCTTGAGAAAATGTTGTTGATTTTTATAACGGACAATTCAGGGTTTCGTGGAAATAACCAACAATATTCAGCGTGATATTCAATGTAATGAACTATATTGTGAATTTAGTATCTACTTCTCCGCACCATCTGCAGGACTGATTGTATCTATATATGGTATATCTTAACTGAATGGACACGTTTTTCACTGTACCTTGGAAAATGTGACGATATTAAACAGAGCCCAACCTCACTAAACCTGACATAAGTAACAACTATGATACGAGAGAGATGTTCGTACTCTGATGCCGACGAAGATTGTTAATGTAACACAAACAGTATTGCTATAAAATAGGTGGTGTTGAATGGGGTCAACCACAAATGAACTGTTGGACAAATGCAAAGTCAAGGTGAAAAATGGGCTCAGGAAACAGCTCCTAGTCAAACAACTATATTTAATATTTAATTACCGGGCCTCTGCAATGCTGGAGTAAAACATAATATACTGATAGCATCTGTCCAGGGAGGAAAAATATGTAATGTCAGAAGCGCATGATCTTATCAAAGTTCGTACCATGTTCCCAGCACCCTCTTTGCGTCAAGTCATCTCTTCAGGTTCCTAGAAAATCCTATTGTTCCTATTGTTGTCGTGTGTGCTGTGTTATAATGTACACGTGTTATAGTGTTTATAGTGTATTTTGTGTTATTGCGTTATTGGTATTATGTTCTAATATATGATATAGTTTATATAGTATTATAGAGTATGTTATAATATTAAAGTGTGTATTTGTGTATTAGACCATATTAGTGAATTATATTGGTTTAGTGTGCGTTATATAGTTTTACTATAGTGTGTTAAAGTGTATTATAATGTGTGTATTCTAGTTTATTATAGTTACAGTGTGATACTGTTATAATAAGTTTCGGATTATTATCGTACTTTATATTCTATTTTAGTGTGTCATAATGTCATATGGTATTATACTGTGTTTTAGTATGTTGTTTTACAGTGTTATAGTAGGTTATGGCGTGTTACAGAGCGTGTATTATACTATATTGTTTTAAGATGTTATTTTGTATTATATTGTATATTGTATATAGCATATCATTATAGTGTGTTATAGTGTATTATAGTGTGTTGTAATGTTAGTGTATAATAGTGTGTTTTATAGTGTGTTAGTGCTTTATTGTGTTATATACAATTTTATAACGTTATAGTGTTATAGTGTGGTGTAGTATTATATTGTGTTATATATTGTTTATAGTGTTATATTGTTATAATGTGTGGTATTATTGTGTTATAGTTTGTTATAGTGTACTATACAGCACTATCTGGAATTATAGTTTGATGTAGTGTGTCATAGTGTGTAATAGTGCATTATTGTGTGTTATAGTGTTAAAATGTTTTATAGTGCGTTATACTATATTATACTGTGTTATAGTATGTATTAATGTTTTATAGTATGTAGTAGTGTATTATGGTGTATAGTTTATTTTGATATAATGCATTATAGTGTGTTATAGTGCATTATAGTATAATGTGTTATGGTGTAATATATGTTATATTGTTAATGTGTTAGTGTATTATAGTGAGTGCATGTGTATTATCGTGCTGTGTTATATTATATTGTGTTATAGTGTATATAGGATTAAATTAAAATATTATTATGTGTAATATAGTATTATAATTTGATGTAGTGTGATGTAGTGATATTGTGTGTTATACTGTGTATCATAGAGATTAGAATTATAATGTGTTATACGGTGTTATAGTGTATTATAATGTTATGTTATATGGTTATAATGTGTAGTATGTTATATTGTACAATAGTATTTTACTGTTGCACTGTGTAATTGTGTTATAGTGTATAATGTGTGTTATATTGTGTTATAGTTATAACAATATAACATACTTTAATACACTATTACACGCTATAACACAATAGTACACACTTTCATGTAAAGTAACACGACAATATAACATGCCCTATAAATATACACCGATAACATTATGATAGTATAAAACACTATGGCAATATGATACACTGCAACACGCTATAACACACTATAATGCATGACCACAACACTATAACAAATTATAATATACACATTAACACATTATAATGCACTATAATCTCTATCCCATAATCTCTATCTCGATTTTCATCTCCATCTCTACCTTCATCTCTATCTATAGCCACACCTCTATCTTTATCTCCTGTTCCATCTCTAGCTCCAGCTCCGTCTCCAGCTCCATCACCAGCACCAGCTGCAACTCAAGCTGCACCTCCATCTCCATCTCAAGCTCCAACTCCAGCTCCATCTCCATCCCCTGCTCCATCTCCAGCGCGAGTCCAGCTCCAGCTCCCGCATCTCCAGGACCATCTCGGAGTCCAGCTCCATCTTTATTTCTTGCTCCACTATATTTTTTTACAGCTCCATCTCATTCTCTCTCTAGCTCCAGCTCTATCCCCACCTCAACCACCTGCTCCCTCTCCAGTTGCTTCTCCAACCATCTCTAGTTCCATCTCTACCTCAGACTTCAGCTCCAGATCCATCTCCATCTCCAGCCCCATCCCCAGCACCAGCTCCATCTCAGACACCATCTTCAGGTCCATCTCCTGATCTAGCTCCATCTCTAGCTCCAGTTCTAGATCTAGCTCTAGCTCCATCCCCAGCTCGACATCCATCTCCAGCGTCAACTCCAGCTCCATCTGCATATCCACCTCCAGCTCCATCTCCAGCTATAGCTGCATCACCAGGTCCATCTCCAGCTCTAGCTGCATCGCCAGGTCCATCTCCAGCTCCAATTTCAGCTCAATCGCCAGGTCCATCTCCATCTCCAGCTCCACCTCTAGATGCATTTCCACATCTGCTACTCCATCTCCATCTCCAACTCTAGCTCTGGCTGCATCACCTGCCGAATCGGCAGATCTAGCTCATGCTCTATATTCAGCTCTAGCGCCATCTCCAGCACCAGCACTATCTCCAGCTGCATCTCTAGCTCCATCTCCAGCCCCATCTTCAGCTTTCGGTCCATATCAATCTAGAGCTCATACTCTATCTTCAGATCTATCTCTAGCATAAATCTCTGGCTCCATCTCCAGCTCCATCTCTCGCTCCAGCTCCGTCTCCAGCTCCATCACCAGCTCCAGCTCCACCTCCATCTCCAACTCAAACTCCACTTCCATCTCCATCTCAAGCTCCATCTCCAGCTCCATCTTCATCCCCTGTTCCATCTCCGGCTCGAGCTCCAGCTCTATCTCCCGCACCTCCAGGAACATCTCCGAGTCTAGCTCCATCTTTATCTCTAGCTCCACTATCTTTTTCTGCAGCTCCATTTCATTCTCTCTCTAGCTCCAGCTCCAGCTCTAGCTCTATCTCCACCTCAACCTCCAGTTTCCTCTCCAGTTGCATCTCTAGCGCCATCTATCGCTCCATCTCTACCTCAGACTTCAGCTCCAGCTCCATCTCCAGCACCATCCCCAGCACCAGCTCCAGCTCCATCTCAAGCTACATCTAAGGCACAATCTTCAGGTCCACCTCAAGATTTAGTTCCATCTCCACCTGCACGCCTAGCTCCAGATCTAGCTCTAACTCCAGCTCCATATCCAGCTCCATCTCCAGAGCCATCTCCAGCTCCATCTCCATCTCCAGGTCCATTTCTCGCTCCAACTCCAGCTCCATCGCCAGGCCCAACTCCAGCTCGATCTCTATTCCAGCTGCATCTGCAGCCCCAGCTCTATCTCCGTCTCCAGCTCTGGCACCATCTCCGTCCCCATGTCCAGATCTACCTTTAGCTCCAGCTCCATCTCCAACTCCATCTCCAACTCCATCTCCAACTCCATCTCCAACTCCATCTCCAACTCTCCAACTCCATCTCCAACTCTAGATAGATTTCCACATCTGCTACTCTCGCTCTATCTCCATCTCCAACTAGCTCTGGCTCCATCTCCTGCCCAATTGCCAGATCCAGCTCCAGCTCCAGCTCTTTATCCAGCCCCAGCACCAGCACTATCTCCAGCTGCATCTTTAGCTCCAACTCCATCTCCATCTCCAGCACCATCTTCTACTTTAGGTGCATCTCAATCTACAGCTGATAATCTTGCTTCAGCTTAAATCTCTATCTCCATCTCCAGCATCTCCTGTTCTACCTCAAGCTCCATCTCCAGCTCCTCCAGCTCTAGCTTCATGTCCAGAATCTCCAGCTCCAGCTCCAACTCCAGCTCCAAGCTCCAGCTCCATCACCAGCTCTAGCACCAGCTCCAGCTCTAGATCCACCTCCAGCTTTAGCTCCAGCTACAGGCCTAGCTCTAGATCCATCTCTAGCTCTAGCTCTTTCTTCAGCTCCACGTCTATCTTTCTCTCCATCTCTAGTTCCATCTTCCGCTCCATTTCCAGCTCCAGCTCCAGCTCCACTTCCAGCTCTAGCTCCAGCCCTAGCTCTAGCTCAATCTGTAGCTCCATCTCCAGTTCCTTTTCTAGCTCCATCTAGCTCCATCTCTAGCTCACTTTCCAGCTCCAGCTCTGGCTCTGTCTCCAGCTCCATCTCCCGCACCTCCAGGTCCATCTCCAGGTCCTGCACCATCGCCATCATGAGCGCCACCTCTATTGTTTTCGCCAGCTCCAGCTTTATCTGCACCTCGGGCTCCAGCTCCAGCTCCATTTCCATCTCCAGCTCCATCTCTAGTTCCATCCCTAGCTCAAACTCAAGCTCCAGCTCCAGCTCCGTCTTCATCTCCATCTCCATCTCCGTCTCCATCTCCATCTCCATCTAAAACTCCAGCTCTAGCTCCAGTTCCATCCCCATCTAAAACTCCAGCTCTAGCTCCAGTTCCATGCCCAGCCCCAGCTCCAGCTCCATCTCCGGGTCCATCTCAGTCTCTAGCTCCAGCTCCATCTCCTGCTCTGAAGCTAGAACTGGAGATGGAGCTGGAGATGGAACCTGCTCTAGAGCTGGAGATGGAATTAAACTAGAGCTGGATTGAACTGGAGATAGAGCTGGAGCTGCGTCTGGAGATGGACCTTGAGATGGAACTAGAGCTGGTGCTGGCGATGGAGATGGAGCTAGAGCTGAAGATGGAGCTAGAGATGGACATGGAGCTGGAGCTGGCGCTGGTAATGGAGCTAAAGCTGCGGGAGCTGATGACTGAACTGGAGATGGAGTAGAGCTGGAGCTGGAAGGAGGTGCAACTGGAGATGGAGCAGGAGATGGAGCTAGAGATGGAGCTAGAGATGGAGCTGAAGATGGAGGTAGAGTCGGAGCTGGTGATGGAAATGAAGATGGAGATAGAGATGAAACGAGATGGAGCTCGAGCTGGAATGGCTCTGGAGATTTATCTAGAGCTGGCAATGGAGCTGGAGCTGGAAATCGAGCTGGAGATAGACCTGGAGATTGAGCTAGAGCTGGAGCTGGAGCTGGAGCTGGAGCAGGAGATGGAGCTACAGTTAGCTCTTGAGATGGATCTTGAGATGGAGCTAAGGCTAGAGCTGGAGCTAGAATTGGCGCAGGAGCTAGAGCTGGAGATGAAGCTGGAGAGGGAACTGGAGATGGAGCTGCAGCCAGTACAGCTACTAGAGCTAGAACTGGAGATTTAGCTGGACATGGAGTTTGAGCTGCATCTGGTGATGGAGCTAAAGCTAGATCTGGATATGGAGTTTGAAATGGAGCTAGAGCTGGATCAAGCGATGGAGCTAGAGCAAGAGCTAAATATTGAGCTGGAGATGGAGCTAGCGCTGGAGCTGGAGATGGAGCTAGAGGTACAGCTGGAGATGGAGCTGGCGATGCAACTAGAGCTAGAGATGGAGCTAGAGCTGGAGCTAGAATTGGAGATGGAGACTGAGCTAGATTTGGAGATGGAGCTGGAGATTGAGCTGGAGGTGGAGCTTGAGATGGAGCTGGAACTAGATATGTAGCTGGAGATAAGAGTTGGAGCTAAAGCTGGAGCTTGATCTGGAGCTGGAGAGAGAGGTGGAGCTGTAGATGGAGTTGTGGATGGAGCTGGAGATGGAGCTTAAGCCAGAACTGGGGATGGAGCTAAAGATGTAGCTGCAGATGGAGCTAGAGCTGGAGCTGGAGATGGAAATGGAGATGGAGTTGGAGATGGAGCTGGAACTGAAGATGGAGTTGGAGCTAGAGCTGGAGATGAAGTTAAAGCTAGTGCTGGTGATGGAGCTGGAGATGGAGCTAGAGCTAGAGCTGTAGATGGTGTTAAAATAGAGCTGGAGTGAGCTGGAGATGGAGTTTGAGATGCATCTGCAGGGAGCTAGAGCTGGAGCTTTAGCTGGATATGGAGCTTGAGATGGAACTTGAGATGGAGCTAGAGCTTGAGATGCTGCTAGAGTTAGAGATAGTGCTAGAGTTAGTGCTGGAAATGGAGCTGGAGATGGAGCTGGAGGTAGAGGTAGAGGTAGAGCTCGAGCTAGAGATGGAGCTGGAGCTGGAGACAGAGCTGGAGATGGAGCTGGAGATGGGACTGGAGATGGAGCTCTAGCTAATACAGCTGGAGATGTAGCTGGAGGTGGAGCTAGAGCTGGATTTGGAGCTAGATTTGTAGCTGGAGATGGAGCTAGAGCTGAAGCTGGAAATTGAGCAGTAGCTAGAGCTGGAGATAGAGCTGGAGATGGAGCAAGAGCTAGATCTAGGTTGAGTTGAATTGGAGCTGGAGTCAGCTGGAGATAGAGCTGGATATGGAGCAAGACCTGGAACTGGAGATGGAGCTTGAGATGGCGCTGGAGATGGAGCAGGAGATAGAGCTGGAGCTGGAACTGGAGATGGAGCTTGAGATGGCGCTGGAGATGGAGCAGGAGATAGAGCTGGAGATGGAGCTGGAGCTGGAACTGGAGAAGGAGCTGGAGATGAAGCCTGATCTAGTGCTGGAGATGGATGTAAACTATAGCTGGATTGAGCTGGAGATAGAGCTGAAGATGGGTCTGTAGATGGAGCTTGGAATGGAGCGAGAGCTGGACCTGGCGATTGAGATGGAGCTAGAGCTGGAGCTGAAGGCTGAGCTAGAGCTAGAGATGGAGAAGGAGCTGGAGCTAGAGAAGGTGCTGGAGTTGGAGCTAGAGTTGGATGAGCCGGAGACTGAACTGGGGATGGAGTTGAATTTGAGCTGGAGGGAGCTGGAACTGTAGATGGAGCAGGACATGGAGCTGGAGATGGAGATGGAACTAGAGATGGAGCTGGAGATGGAAGTAGTGTCGGATGGAGATGGAGCAGGATATGGAGATGGAGATGAAACTGGATGGAGATGGAGCTACAGCTGGAGATGAAGCTGGGGATGGACCTGGAGCTGGAGATAGAGGTGGACATGGAGCCCGAGCTGGATTTGGAGCTGGAGTAGCCGCTGGAGATTAAGCCTGAGCTGGAGATGGAGCTGGAGATGGAGCTGGAGCTAGAGCTGAGATAGAGATGGAGCTGGAGATGGAGATAAAGCTCGAGCTGGAGGGAGCTGGAGATAGAGATGGAGATGGAGATGGAGCTATAGCTGGAGCTAGAGTTTGAGCTATAGCTGGAGATGGAGCTAGAGTTTGAGATGGAGATGACACAGGAGTTGGAATTGCTGCTGTATTTGGAGCTGGAGATGGAGCTAGTACTGGAGATGATGAAGATTTATAGTGTGTTATGGGGTGTTATTGTTATATTATACATACTCGTGATAGAGCTTGAGGTAGAGAAAGCTCCAGATAGACATAGAGCTCGTGATAGATATACTCGAGATACAGATGTATAGAGCTCGAGATAGTGATAGATAGCTCGAGAAATAGAGATAGTGATAGAGATAGCTCGAGGAATAGAGATACTCGAGATGGAGCTCTATAGATAGAGCTCGAGAGAGAAAATAGAGCTCAGATAATGCTCGAGATATAGATAACCGAGACAAAGGTATATAGAGCTCGAGGTAGAGATGGGGCTCGAGATAGAGAGAGAGCTGGAGTTAGAGATGCTCGAGATAGAGATATTCGAGATGGAGATACTCCAGATAGATGGAGCTAGAGGAGTGAGCTCGGCCTAAGTAGAGATAGATGGAGATCGTGAGGGACTGAGCTCTAGATAGAGATAGAGCTCGAAATAATAGAGCTCGTGATACAGAGAGGATATAAAGCGCGAGATAATTACTCAAAAAAAATATTGAGCGAGAGAAATACAGCTTGCAATAGAGATAGAGTTCGAGATTCTCGAGCTAGAGTTTCCAGATAAAGCTCGAGACAGGGAGAGCTCGAAATAAGGATAGAGCTTGAGAAAGAGGTCAAGATAGAGATACTCGAGCTCGAGCTCCTCGAGATGGCGGTAATGAAGATAGAGAGAGAGAAAGAGAGAGCTTGAGCTAGAGATAGATACAGATACAGATAGCGATAAAAAGAGAGAGAGGTAGAGATTTTGAGAAATAGGGCTACAGAAAGAGTGATAATGGAGTAGAAGCTTGAGCTAGAGTTGGAGGTGGAGGAGCTGGAGAGAGAGCGACAGGGTGCGGGAGTTGTATCTGGAGGGAGCTGTAGATGGAACAGGAGCTCGAGATGGAGCTGGAGATGCAGCAAGAGCTGGAGATGGAGCTGGGGTAGATAGATATCAGGATGGAGATAAAGATGTAGAGATAGATCGAAAGAGAGATATAGTGATTTAGCTACATAAAAAATATACGCTATAATAAACTGTTACATACATACAATAATATTATAACACAATATCACATTATAACATTTATGATATACATTATTATACACTAACGGTATAACATTATAATACATAATACTATAATACATAAGGCGATAACACACTAATACTAAATTATATTATAACACAATATAACACTATAATACTACAACTATAACACAAAGATATATATATAACATTATGACACCTATAACACAATACAACACACGATAAACATGATAATCCACTATTACATTATAATACATTATACGATATTATGCACACTATAATACTTAAACTATGACATTAACGCAATATATAGTATATAATGCAAAATAACACTATAATGCACTGGAACACACTACATCTCACTATATCTTACTGTCTAATGAAATGTATATAATACAATATATATCAGAGAACAATAATGCCTTCTAAACACAATACACTATATTACACTTATAGACACTACGTCACACTAAAATACACTATACCAGAATAATACTATAATACTATAATGCAATATAACACACTACGCAATATAATACCACATATTACACTACACAGTAAAACACACTATAACATTATAATACTATCACACGCTACAATACACTATAACACAACCACAATACAACACACTCGAATACAATATTATATACCATAATTTAATACATTATAACATCATAATACCAGATAATACATATATACACACTCTAACATGATATCACACAAAACATTAGAACATAACATTTGTTATAACACTATAAGACTTTCATACGATGAAACAGTGTTAGTGTGTTATCGTTTACAATAGTGTATTATTGTATATTTAGTGTATAGTAGTGTGTAATCGTGTGTTGTTTTATTATAGTGATATATTGTGTCATAATGTGTTACAGTGTGTAATGGCCCTGTCTCACTGTACGAGTTGATCCACGAGGTACCCCGAGTGACAGACTCGTGGCTGTGCACGAGACTGCCAGTTTATGATCAAGTGTGTAATACGAGTTCCCACGAGTATGTCATTGCTGCGATGTTCCTAGTTCCTCTCCCGAGTTAGCAAGTTCCTCTCCCGTGACTCTTGAGCCAACCGTGAATGAAGGTATGTTTTAATAAAGCAACAATGTTAAAATACATCTCCATCCTGTGGTTTTGAGTTATTTCAGCGCGGCGGCATCTAATGATATGACCTACAATGGGAAAATGCGCATCCTCCAGTAACCAAGCATTTCTTGTTGTTTTATGTTTTTAAATACTTTTTTGCAATGGATCTCTATTTTAAATAATTTTAAAAAGGAAGCAGCCCGGGTGACTGACATTGAGCGGCCGCCGGGACCCGACAGCAGACACACACACACACACACAGAGAGAGAGAGAGATACACACAGACAGCAGCTGGCCACCACTTCAGAGGAATGAAGCAGCTCGGGTGACTTTGAGCGGCCACCGGGACCCGACAGCAGACACACACACAGATACACACAGATAGACAGAGAGGGAGAGAGAGAGACACACACACACACACACACACACACACAGAGAGAGATACACACAGACAGCAGCTGGCCACCACTTCAGAGGAATGAAGCAGCTCGGGTGACTGAGCGGCCGCCGGGACCCGACAGTACACACACACACACACACACACACACACACACACACACAGATAGACAGAGAGGGAGAGGAGAGACACACATACACACACACACACATAGAGAGAGAGATACACAGACAGCAGCTGGCCACCACTTCAGAGGAATGAAGCAGCTCGGGTGACTTTGAGCGGCCACCGGGACCCGACAGCAGACACACACACAGATACACACAGATAGACAGAGAGGGAGAGAAAGAGACACACACACACACATAGAGAGAGAGATACACACAGACAGCAGCTGGCCACCACTTCAGAGGAATGAAGCAGCTCGGGTGACTTTGAGCGGCCACCGGGACCCGACAGCAGACACACACACAGATACAAACAGATAGACAGAGAGGGAGAGAGACACACACACACAACTCAGCGGACCAGGCAGCATCTCTGGAGAGAAGGAATAGAGTCGAGACCCTTCTTCAGACTTACCCGAAATGCCACCCATTCCTTCGCTCCAGAGATGCAGCCTGTCCCGCCGAGTTACTCCAGCATTGTGTGTGTCTATCTTCGGTGTGAACCAGCATCTGCAGTTCCTTCCCAATCCCACACTCTCGGCCCCGGGGGGGTGGATGGAGCATCACACGTGGACACATCCCACCCACCACCCCAGACTTGCCCCTTCGGCAGGTCTTTAAGCCGTTCATTGAGACAGAGTGAAGCCACGGGGCAGGCGCCTCAGTAATAAAGGACAAGTGGCAGAAAGGCCGAAGATAGACACAAAATGCTGGAGTAACTCGGCGGGACAGGCTGCATCTCTGGAGCGAAGGAATGGGTGGCATTTCGGGTAAGTCTGAAGAAGGGTCTCGACTCTATTCCTTCTCTCCAGAGATGCTGCCTGGTCCGCTGAGTTACTCCAGCATTTTGTGTCTATCTTTGGTTCAGTCTTTACTCGAGCAAAAGAACAGATTATTAAAGTTCCCACGGTAGACTCATGAGACACTAAGATAAACGCACGGGGCCACTACGTTATTACAACGAGTTTAAATGTTTCCATTTTTAACTTGAACAGTTAATTTGACTCGTGGAAAAAATCAAACATGTTTGATTTTTGAGTTAACAAGTTCGTAAGTTGCTAGTTCCGACGTTCCCGCTACGTGATCACCACGAGTGAAAACGGTGTTTTAACACTGCATATGTGTTGTTATTGTTTGTCAAATTGCAAGATATAGTAAGTATTTTGTGTTATTGTATGATATCGTTTATACAGTATGTTATAATGTTAATTTGATATGTATTAGACTATATATGACTGACAATGTTTTTGATTCTGTTTGAACTATCGTGTATCGTATATAGTGTACAATGTATGGGATTCTGTGTGCATTATATGGTGCATTACAGTCTGATGTTAAAGTGTAATATTGTTATATTGTAGTGTTATGTAATGTATTATTATATGTGTATTGTAATGTGATAGTTGTGTTGTAGTGCATTATTATGTATCTTAGTGTTTTAGATAGCATTGTTACGTGTTATAGTGTGTATAGTGTTGTGTTATAATGTATTATTGTGTATTACAGTGTGTTATTAAGTGAAACTGTGATAATGTGTTATAGGATATGTTATATTGTTTTTGTGTATTATGGTGCGTTAGTGTATTATAGAGTGTCATAGTGTTTCATGGGATTCTAATGTATTATAATGTATTATCGTGTTTTATAGTGTATGTTATACTGTTTGATACCGTTTGGTATTGTTTCGTAGTGCTACACTGTTATGATAGTGTTATTATCGCGTCTATTATCGTGTGATATCGCGTGTTATATTATTATAGTTTTAGTTATAGACGTTATATGGGGTTTACGGGGGGGTTTATAGGGGTTTCGATGGCTTTATAGGGGTTTAGAGGGGTTTGGAGGCGTTTCCATGGGTTTAGAGAGGTTTAGAGTGGTTTGGATGGCTTAGAGAGGTTTACAGGGGTTTGGAGGGGTTTACATGGTTTTAGAGGGCTTTACAGACGTTTACAGGGGTTTAGAGGGGTGTAGAGTTGTTTACAGGGGTTTAGAGATGTTTAGAGAGGATTACATGGGTTTACAGGGGTTTACGTGGGGTATGGAGGGCTTTATATGGGGTTTAGAGGGGTTTGCATGGGTTTGGAGGGGTTTAGAGGGATTTACATGGGGTTAGAGGTATTTACTGATGTTTGAGGGGTTTACAGGTGTTTCCGGGTTTTTGCAGGTGTTTACAGGTGTTTAGAGAGGCTCAGAGTGGTTTAGAGGTGTTTATAGGGGATTAGAGATGCTTAGAGGGGTTTACATGGGGTTTAGAGGGGTTTACAGCTGTATAGAGGGATTTAGAGGGGGGTTAGAAGGTTTTAGATGTGTTTAGAGGGGTTTAGAGGGGTTTAAATGTGTTTGCAGGTGTTTAGAGAAGTTTAGAGGTGTTCAGTGGTGTTTATAGGTTATTAGATGGTTTTGGAGAGGTTTACAGGGGTTAAGATGTGCTTAGAGGGGTTCGAATGGGGTTTAGAGAGGTTTGGAGGGGACTGGAGGGGTCTGGAGAGGTTTAGAGCGGTTTGGAGGTGTTTAGAGTGGTTTAGGTGGATTTAGAGTTGTTTACAGGGGTTTATAGATGTTTACATGCGTTTACAGGGGGTTAGAAGGATTTACAGTTTAGAGGGATTTAGAGGCTTTTAGAGGGCGTCACAGGGGTATAAAAGTATAGGCGGGGTTACATGGGGTTTACAGTGAGGTATTTACAAAGGTTTTGAGGGGGTTACAGGAGTTTCCCAGTGGTTACAGGTGTTTAGAGAGGATTTGAGTGGTTTAAAGAGGTTTGCAGGGGGTTAGAGATGTTTAGAGGGATTTACAAATGTTTAGAGAGGTTTAGTGGTTCAGAGGGATTTACATGGGATTTACAGGGGTTTAGAGGGCATTAGAGGGGTTTATAGTGGATTATAGTGTTTTAGATGGGTTTGGAGGGGTTTAGAGGGGTTTGTAGGGATTTAGAGGAATTTACGTGGGGTTAGAGGTATTTACAGAGGTGTTGAGGGTAAAGCAGTGGATGTTGTCTATATGGATTTTAGTAAGGCCTTTGACAAGGTTCCCCATGGAAGGTTGGTTAAGAAGGTTCAATCTTTGGGTGTTAATGGCGGAGTAGCAAGATGGATTCATCAGGGATCTGTGTTGGGTCCACTGTTGTTTGTCATGTACATCAATGATCTGGATGATGGGGTGGAAAATTGGATAAGTAAGTATGCAGATGATACTAAGATAGGTGGTGTTGTGGATAATGAAGTAGATTTTCAAAATCTACAGAGAGATTTGGGCCATTTGGAAAAGTGGGCTGAAAGATGGCAGATGGAGTTTAATGCTGATAAGTGTGAAGTGCTACATCTTGGCAGGACAAATCAAAATAGAACGTACATGGTAAATGGTAGGGAATTGAGGAATGCTGTGGAACAGAGGGATCTAGGAATAAACTGTGCATAGTTCCCTGAAGGTGGAATCGCATGTAGATAGGGTGGTAAAGAAAGCCTTTGGTGTGCTGGCCTTTATAAATCAGAGCATTGAATATAGGAGTAGGGAAGTAATGTTAAAATTGTATTAGGCATTGTTAAGACCAATTCTGGAGTATGGTGTACAATTTGGTCGCCTAGTTATAGGAAGGATGTCAACAAAATAGAGAGTACAGAGGAGATTTACTAGAATGTTGCCAGGGTTCCAGCAAACTATGTTACAGAGAAAGGTTGAACAAGCTAGGTCTTTATTCTTTGGAGCGCAGAAGGTTAAGGGGGGACTTGATTGAGGTCTTTAAAATGATGAAAGGGATAGACAGAGTTGACGTGGATACGTTTTTCCCATTGAGGGTAGGGAAGATTCAAACAAGAGGGCATGACATGAGAATTAAGGGACAGAGGTTTCGGGGTAACGTGAGGGGGAACTTCTTTACTCAGAGGGTGGTGGCTGTGTGGAATCAGCTTCCAGCAGAAATGGTGGAGGCAGAATCGATTTTAGCATTTAAGAGTAAAGTGGATAGGTATATGGACGTGAAGGGAATGGAGGGGTATGGTCTGAGTGCAGGTAGATGGGACTAGGGGAAAACAAATGGTCGGCACGGACTGGAAGGGCCGAGAGGGCCTGTTTCCGTGCTGTAATTGTTATATGGTTATATGTTATATGGTTACAGATGTTCCCGGGCGTTTACAGGTGTTTAGATATGTTGATAGTGGTTTAGAGGGGTTTGCAGGGGATTAGAGATTTTCAGAGGGGTTTACAGCTGTTTAGTGGGGTTTAGAGGGGTTTAGAGGGATTTACAGGGGTTTAGGGGGGATTAGAGGGTTTTAGATGGGTTTTGAGGGATTTAGAGGGGTTTAGAGGGCTTTACAGATGTTCGCAGGTGTGTAGAGAGGTTTAGAGGTGTTTAGAGGGGTTAGTGTGTTTTAGAGACGGCTGCAGGGATTTAGAGGGGTGTTTGCTGGGGCTTTGAGGTGTTTGCAGGGGATTAAAGATGTTTAGAGGGATTTACAGGGGTTTAGAGGGGGTTTAGATGCTGTTTAGAGGAGTTTACAGGTGTTTATAGAGGTTTAGAGTGGTTTAGAGGCGTTTAGAGGGGTTTAGATGGTGTACAGGGGTTTGCAGGGGATTAGAGGTGTTTAGAGGGTTTTAGGTGGGTTCGGAGGGGTTTGAAGTGGGTTTAGCGGGCTTTATAGGGGGCTTTGTGGCGTTTAGAGTGGTCCACGTGGGTTTAGAGGGGTTTACATGGGGCTATAGGGGTTTAGGGGGATTTACAGGGGGTTAGAGGGATTTACAGGGGTTTAGAGGGGTTAAGAGGGGTTACGAGGGGTGTAGAGGTGTTTGCAGGTGTTTGGAGATGTTTAGAGTGGTTTAGATGGGTTTACAGGGGTTTACAGGGTTTTAGAGGGTTTTTATAGACGTTTACAGGGGGTTTAGAGGGGATTTACAGGGGTTTAGAGGGATTTACACGGGTTTAGGGGGGTTTAGTTGTTTACAGAGGTTGAGAGATGTTCAGAGAGGCTTACATGGGTTTACAGGGTTTTCAAGGGCTTTATACGGGTTTATAGGGGTTTGCATGGGTTTGGAGGTGGTTAGAGGGATTTAGATGGGATTAGAGGTCCACAGGAGCCGTTGGAAGAGGAGGGGGGGGGAGGAGCGACACCCGACCGGTAAGGTTTAAAATCCAGCGCGGGGCTTGTTTTTTCAGAGGCCCACAGGAGCCGTTGGAAGAGAAGGAGGAGGAGGAGCGACACCCGACCGGTAAGCTTTAAAATCAAGCGCGGGACTTATTTTTACCCAAATCCATAACATTCCATTTGGAGAAGTGGGTTTTTTTTTAGGAAGCCGCTGATTGGTGGGAAGTGGACTAGGGTAAGCAGCTGATTGGTGGGAAGTGGACTAGGGAAAGCAGCTGATTGGCAGTCAGATTCCAGCAGTTGTATCCTGTGTAAGGGGGGGCAGTATGAAGGCCAGGGCAGTGTACTGTTCTGGGTGTCAGATGTGGGAGGTCAGGGAATCTGATAGCCCTCCAGACATCCACATCTGCGCCAGGTGTGTCGAGATGGGGCTCCTAAAGGACTGTGTTAGGAACCTGGAGCAGCAGCTCGATGATCTCCGTCTCCTCAGGGAGAGTGAGGAGGTAATAGAGAGGAGCTACAGGGAGGTAGTCACTCCCAGACCACAGGAGGCAGACAAGTGGGTCACGGTTAGGAAGGGCAAGGGGGCAGAAGGCAGGGGCTAGAAACCTGTGACCGTACACCTGGAAAATAGGTACTTGGGTTTGAGTACGATTGGAGGGGACAGCCTAGCTGGGGGCAGCAACAGCGGCCGGGCCTCCGGCACAGAGACCGGCCCTGATGCTCAGAAGGGTAGCAAAAAGAGGAGGGCAATTGTAATAGGGGACTCTATAGTTAGGGGGTCGGATAGGCCATTCTGTGGACGCAGTCGGGAGACCCGGATTGGTAGTTTGCCTCCCTGGTGCCAGGGTCTCGCATGTGTCAGAACGAGTCCAAAAGATTTGATAAGGGAGGGAGAGGAGCCTGATTGTTGTGGTACACATAGGTACCAATGACATAGGCAGAAAAAGTGACGAGGTCCTGAAGGGAGAATTTAGGGAGTTGGGGGGAAAGTTAAGGAGAAGGACCAAAGGGTAACGATTTCAGGATTACTGCCTGTGCCGCGTGACAGTGATAGTAGGAATGAAATGAGGTGGAGGTTAAATGCGTGGCTGAGGGACTGGTGCAGTGGGAAGGGATTCAAGTTTCTTGATCACTGGGACTCTTTTGGGGAAGGCATGATCTGTACACAAAGGACGGGTTGCACTTGAACCCGAGGGGGACCAATATCCTGGCAGGGAGATTTTGCAAAGGCTCACTGGGGAGACTTTAAACTAGAAAGGGGGGCTGGGGGGAGGGACTCGGGTAGAGGGGGCTAGGGGTCAGGGTGTGGGGCAAGAGGCAGAGAAGGGAAGCACTCGGACCGAAAATGTAGGCGAGAAAGATGAAAAAGATAATAGACAGAGAATAAGGGATGGTGGGTTTCTAAAATGTGTATATTTTAATGCTAGGAGCATTGTAACTAAGGTGGATGAACTTAGAGCCTGGGTTGACACCTGGAAATATGATGTTGTGGCAATCAGTGAAACATGGTTGCAGGAGGGCTGTGATTGGAAACTAAATATTCCAGGATTTTCGATGCTTCAGGTGCGATAGAATTGGAGGGTGTCCAGAGGGGGAGGTGTTGCATTGCTTGTCAGAGAAGATATTACAGCAGTGCTTTGGCAGGATAGATTAGAGGGCTCGTCTAGGGAGGCTATTTGGGTGGAACTGAGAAGTGGGAACAGTGTAGCAACACTTTTAGGGGTGTACTATAGACCGCCAAATGGGGAGCGAGAATTGGAAGAGCAAATATGTAAGGAGATAGCAGATATTAGTAGTAAGCACAAGGTAGTGATTGTGGGAGATTTCAATTTTCCAAAAAATAGACTGGGAAAACACATTCTGTAAATGGGCTGGATGGTTTGGAGTTTGTTAAATGTGTGCAGGATAGTTTTTTGCAGCAGTACATAGAGGTATCGACCAGAGAAGGGGCAGTGCTGGACCTCCTGTTAGGAAATGAGGCAGGTCAGGTGACGGAGGTATGTGTTGGTGAGCACTTCGGGACCAGTGATCACAATACCATTAGTTTCAATATAATTATGGAGAGAGTCAGAACTGGACCTAGGGTGGAGATTTTTGATTGGAGAAAGGCTAACTTTGAGGGAATGCATAAGGATTTTAAAGGAGTGAATTGGGGACACTTTGTTTCATGGGATGGATGTAGAAAGAAATGGAGGACATTTAAAGGGGAAATTGTAAGAGTACAGAATCTTTTATGTCCCTGTTAGGTTGAAAGGAAATAGTAAAAATTGGAACGAGCCATGGTTTTCAAGGGAAATTGGACACTTGTTTCGAAAAAAGAGAGATATCTACAATAATTATAGGAGGCATGGAGTAAATGAGGTGCTAGAGGAGTATAAAGAATGTAAAAAGAATCTTAAGAAAGAAATTAGGAAGGCTAAAAGAAGATATGAGGTTGCTTTGGCAAGAAAGGTGAAAGTAAACCCAAAGGGTTTCTACAGCTATATTAATTCAGTTTTTTCAGAGGCCCACAGGAGCCGTTGGAAGAGGAGGAGGGGGAGGAGCGACACCCGACCGGTAAGCTATAAAATCCAGCGCGGGGCTTGTTTTTTCAGAGGCCCACAGGAGCCGTTGGAAGAGGAGGAGGGGGAGGAGCGACACCCGACCGGTAAGCTTCAAAATCTAGCGCGGGGCTTGTTTTTTTCAGAGGCCCACAGGAGCCGTTGGAAGAGAAGGAGGGGGAGGAGCGACACCCGACCGGTAAGCTTCAAAATCTAGCGCGGGGCTTGTTTTTTTCAGAGGCCCACAGGAGCCTTTGGAAGAGAAGGAGGGGGAGGAGCGACACCCGACCGGTAAGCTATAAAATCCAGCGCGGGGCTTGTTTTTACCCAAATCCATAACATTCCATTTGGAGAAGTGGGTTTTTTTGAGGAAACCGCTGATTGGTGGAAGAGGACCCGAGGAAGCAGCTGATTGGGTGTAACCCCGGGTTTACAATTTTACATTTCTGCCTTCTGGGAGTTAGGGATTCTGGGAGTTTAGGGACTCTGGGAGTTAGGGATTCTGGGAGTTAAGGATTCAGTATTTAGTAGTAAAGTTTAAAGGATGTTTTTTGTGTTTTTTTAATATTTAATACAGAGTAATTTGGGAGGTAAGGTATGGCAGTAGAGATTGGCCCCCCGTGGTTTTTGTTCAGCCTGCAAATGTGGGAGATCAGGGATATGGTCGGTGTCCCTGGTGACTACAGTTGCAGGAAGTGTGTCCCAGCTGCAGCTCCTGGCAGACCGCATTGAACGATTGGAACTGCGGCTGGATTCATACTGGAGCATCACGATGCGGAGAAAGTCGTGGATAGCACGTACAGTGAGTTGGTCACACCGCAGGCAAAAGGTAAGAGGACAAAAAGGGAACGGGTGGCCAATAGCCAGCAAAGCAGTAGGCAGGTAGTGCAGGAGTCCCCTGCGGTCATCTCCCCTCCTAAACAGGTATACCATTTTGGTTACTGTTGAGGGAGATGGCTCATCAGGGGAATGCAGCAGCAGCCAAAGTTCATGGCACCATGGTTGGCTCTGCAGCACATGAGGGGGGAAAAAAGAGGGGAAGGGCAATAGTAATAGGGGATTCAATTGTCAGGGGAATAGATAGGCGTTTCTGCGGCCGCAAAACGAGACTCCAGGATGGTATGTTGCCTCCCTGGTGCAAAGGTCAGGGATGTCACTGAACGGCTGCAGAACATTCTGGAGGGGGAGGGTGAACAGCCAGTTGTCGTGGTACATGTTGGCACCAACGATATAGGTAAAAAAGGGATGAGGTCCTACAAGGTGAATTTAGGGAGCTAGGAGATAAACTTAAAAGTAGGACCTCAAAGGTAGTAATCTCCGGATTACTACCAGTACCACGGGCCAGTCAGAGTAGAAATAGGAGGATATTGCAAATGAATACGTGGCTTGAAAAGTGGTGCAAGGGGGAGGGATTCAAATTTTTAGGGCACTGGGACCAGTTCTGGGGGAGGTGGGGACCGGTACAAACAGGACGGTTTGCACCTGGAATGGAATGGAACCAATGTTCTTGGGGGAGTGTTTGCTAGTGCTGTCGGGGAGGATTTAAACTAATGTGGCAGGGGGATGGGTACAAGAGCAGAGAGGCAGGTGGTGTAAAATGAGGGTAGAAGAAATAGGTAGCAAGGTGAAAAGTAAAAGTGGCAGGCAGACAAACCAGGGCAAAAAATCAAAAAGGGCCACTTTTCAGCAAAATTGTATAAGGGGTAAGTGCGTTGTAAAGACAAGCCTGAAGGCTTTGTGTCTCAATGCAAGGAGTATTCGTAATAAGGTGGACGAGTTGAACGTGCAGATAGATATTAATGATTATGATATAGTTGGGATCACGGAGGACATGGCTCCAGGGTGACGTAGGCCTGGGAGCTGAACATCCAGGGATATTCAATATTCAGGAGGGATAGAGGGAAAGGAAAAGGAGGTGGGGTAGCGTTGCTGGTTAGAGAGGAGATTAACGCAATGGAAAAGGAAGGACATTAGCTTGGAGGATGTGGAATCGGTATGGGTAGAGCTACAAAACACTAAGGGGCAGAAAACGCTGGTGGGTGTTGTGTACAGGCCACCTAACAGTAGCAGAGAAGTTGGGGATGGTATCAAACAGGAAATTAGAAATGCGTGCGACAAAGGCAAAACAGTTATAATGGGTGACTTCAATCTACATATAGATTGGGTTAATCAAATTGGCAGGGGTGCTGAGGAAGAGGATTTTTTGGAACTTTGAGGGTATGAGACGTGAATTGGCCAAGATTGACTGGCAATTAATTCTAAAAGGGTTGACGGTGGATATACAATGGAAGACATTTAAAGACTGCATGGATGAACTACAAAAATTGTTCATCCCAGTTTGGCAAAAGAATAAATCAGGGAAGGTAGTGCATCCGTGGATAACAAGGGAAATCAGGGATAGTATCAAAGCAAAGGATGATGCGTACAAAGTAGCCAGAAAAAGCAGCATACCAGAGGACTGGGAGAAATTCAGAGACCAGCAGAGGAGGACAAAGGGCTTAATTAGGAAAGGAAAAATAGATTATGAAAGAAAACTGGCAGGGAACATAAAAACTGACTGCAAAGGTTTTTATAGATATGTGAAGAGAAAGAGGTTAGTTAAACAAATGTAGTCCCTTGCAGTCAGAAACAGGTGAGTTGATCATGGGGAACAAGGATATGGCGGACCAATTGAATAACTACTTTGGTTCCGTCTTCACTAAGGAAGACATAAATAATCTGCCGGAAATAGCAGGGGACTGTGGGTCAAAGGAGGAATTGAGTGAAATCCAGGTCAGTCGGGAAGTGTGGTGTTGGGTAAATTGAATAGATTAAAGGCCGATAAATCCCCAGGGCCAGATAGGCTGCATCCCAGAGTACTTAAGGAAGTAGCTCAGGAAATAGTGGATGCATTAGTGATAATCTTTCAAAACTCTTTAGATTCTGGAGTAGTTCCTGAGGATTGGCGGGTAGCAAATTTAACCCTTCTTTTTAAGAAGGGAGGAGAGAGAAAAACGGGGAATTACAGACCAGTTAGTCTAACATCGGTAGTGGGGAAACTGCTAGAGTCAGTTATTAAAGATGGGATAGCAGCACATTTGGAAAGTGGTAAAATCATTGGACAAAGTCAGCATGGATTTACAAAAGGTAAAATCATGTCTGACGAATCTTGTGGAATTTTTCGAGGATGTAACTAGTAGCGTGGATAAGGGAGAACCAGTGGATGTGGTATATCTGGACTTCCAGAAGGCTTTCGACAAGGTCCCACATAAGAGATTAGTATACAAACTTAAAGCATACGGTATTAGGGGTTCAGTATTGATGTGGATAGAGAATGGCTGGCAAACAGGAAGCAAAGAGTAGGAGTAAACGGGTCCTTTTCACAATGGCAGGCAGTGACTAGTGGGGTACCGCAGGGCTCAGTGCTGGGACCCCAGCTATTTACAATATATATTAATGATCTGGATGAGGGAATTGAAGGCAATATCTCCAAGTTTGCGGATGACACTAAGCTGGGGGGCAGTGTTAGCTGTGAGGAGGATGCTAGGAGACTGCAAGGTGACTTGGATAGGCTGGGTGAGTGGGCAAATGTTTGGCAGATGCAGTATAATGTGGATAAATGTGAGGTTATCCACTTTGGTGGCAAAAACAGGAAAGCAGACTATTATTTAAATGGTGGCCGATTAGGAAAAGGGGAGATGCAGCGAGACCTGGGTGTCATGGTACACCAGTCATTGAAAGTAGGCATGCAGGTGCAGCAGGCAGTGAAAAAAGCGAATGGTATGTTAGCTTTCATAGCAAAAGGATTTGAGTACAGGAGCAGGGAGGTTCTACTTCAGTTGTACAGGGTCTTGGTGAGACCACACCTGGAGTATTGCGTACAGTTTTGGTCTCCAAATCTGAGGAAGGACATTATTGCCATAGAGGGAGTGCAGAGAAGGTTCACCAGACTGATTCCTGGGATGTCAGGACTGTCTTATGAAGAAAGACTGGATAGACTCGGTTTATACTCTCTGGAATTTAGGAGATTGAGAGGGGATCTTAATAGAAACTTACAAAATTCTTAAGGGGTTGGACAGGCTAGATGCAGGAAGATTGTTCCCGATGTTGGGGAAGTCCAGGACAAGGGGTCACAGCTTAAGGATAAGGGGGGAATCCTTTAAGACCGAGATGAGAAATACTTTTTTCACACAGAGAGTGGTGAGTCTCTGGAACTCTCTGCCACAGAGGGTAGTTGAGGCCAGTTCATTGGCTATATTTAAGAGTGAGTTGGATGTGGCCCTTGTGGCTAAGGGGATCAGAGGGTATGGAGAGAAGGCAGGTACGGGATACTGAGTTGGATGATCAGCCATGATCATATTGAATGGCGGTGCAGGTTCGAAGGGCTGAATGGCCTACTCCTGCACCTAATTTCTATGTTTCTATGTTTCTAATAGCAAAAGGATAACGAGGGATAAAATTGGACCATTAGAGAACCAGAATGGACAGCTATCCGCAGAGCCAAAAGAGATGGGGGAGATATTGAACAATTTCTTTTCTTTGGTATTCACCAAGGAGAAGGATATTGAACTCTGTGAGGTAAGGGAAAAAAGTAGAGTAGCTATGGATACTATGAGATTCAAAGAGGAGGAAGTACTGACACTTTTGAAAAGTATAAAAGTGGATAAGTCTCCAGGTCCTGACAGGATATTCCCTAGGACATTGAGGGAAGTTAGTGTAGAAATAGCAGGAGCTATGACAGAAATATTTCAAATGTCATTAGAAACGGGAATAGTGCCGGAGGATTGGCGTACTGCGCATGTTGTTCCATTGTTTAAAAAAGGGTTCAAAGAATAAACCTAGCAATTATAGACCTATTAGTTTGACGTCAGTGGTGGGCAAATTAATGGAAAGGATACTTAGAGATAATATATATAAGCATCTGGATAAACAGAGTCTGATCAGGAACAGTCAACATGGATTTGTGCCTGGAAGGTCATGTATGACAAACCTTCTTGAATTTTTTGAAGCGGTAACTAGGGAAATTGATGAGGGTAAAGCAGTGGATGTTGTCTATATGGATTTCAGTAAGGCCTTTGACAAGGTTCCCATGGAAGGTTGGTTAAGAAGGTTCAATCTTTGGGTGTTAATAGCGGAGTAGCAAGATGGATTCAAACAGTGGCTGAATGGGAGATGTCAGAGAGTAATGGTGGATGGCTGTTTGTCAGGTTGGAAGCCGGTGACCAGTGGGGTGCCACAGGGATCTGTGTTGGGTCCACTGTTGTTTGTCATGTACATCAATGATCTGGATGATGGGGTGGAAAATTGGATAAGTAAGTATGCAGATGATACTAAGCTAGGTGGTGTTGTGGATAATGAAGTAGATTTTCAAAGTCTACAGAGAGATTTGGGCCATTTGGAAAAGTGGGCTGAAAGATGGCAGATGGAGTTTAATGCTGTTAAGTGTGAAGTGCTACATCTTGGCAGGACAAATCAAAATAGGACGTACATGGAAAATGGTAGGGAATTGAGGAATGCTGTGGAACAGAGGGATCTAGGAATAACTGTGCATAGTTCCCTGAAGGTGGAATCACATGTAGATAGGGTGGTAAAGAAAGCCTTTGGTGTGCTGGCCTTTATAAATCAGAGCATTGAATATAGGAGTAGGGAAGTAATGTTAAAATTGTACAAGGCATTGGTAAGACCACTTCTGGAGTATGGTGTACAATTTTGGTCGCCTAATTATAGGAAGGATGTCAACAAAATAGAGAGAGTACAGAGGAGATTTACTAGAATGTTGCCAG
The DNA here is from genome assembly GCA_035221665.1 of Okamejei kenojei. Taxonomy (NCBI): domain Eukaryota; kingdom Metazoa; phylum Chordata; class Chondrichthyes; order Rajiformes; family Rajidae; genus Okamejei; species Okamejei kenojei. The sequence continues at coordinate 140,562 of JAVHYY010000174.1, forward strand.
GGTTCCAGCAACTATGTTACAGAGAAAGGTTGAACAAGTTAGGCTGAAAGATGGCAGATGGAGTTTAATGCTGTTAAGTGTGAAGTGCTACATCTTGGCAGGACAAATCAAAATAGGAAGTACATGGTAAATGGTAGGGAATTGAGGAATGCTGTGGAGCAGAGGGATCTAGGAATTCAAACAAGAGGGCATGACATGAGAATTAAGGGACAGAAGTTTAGGGGTAACGTGAGGGGGAACTTCTTTACTCAGAGGGTGGTGGCTGTGTGGAATGAGCTTCCAGCAGAATTGGTGGAGGCAGGATCGATTTTAACATTTAAGAGTAACGTGGATAGGTATATGGACGTGAAGGGAATGGGGGGGTATGGTCTGAGTGCAGGTAGATGGGACTAGGGGAAAACAAATGGTCGGCACGGACTGGAAGGGCCGAGAGGGCCTGTTTCCGTACTGTAATTGTTATATGGTTATATGGTTAGAGGTATTTAGAGAGTTGAGTGGTATAGAGGGGTTTGCAGGGGATTAGAGATGTTTCGAGGGTTCACATGGATTTAGAGGGATTTGGAGTGGATTGGAGGCGTCTGGAGAGGTTTAGAGCGGTTTGGAGGGGGTTAGTGGTTTAGGTGGGTTTAGAGTTGTTTAAAGAGGTTTATAGATGTTTAGAGAGGTTTGCATGGGTTTACAGGGGGTTAGAAGGATTTACAGGAGTTTAGAGGGGTTTAGGGGGTTTCAGAGGGCTTTACAGGGTTATAGAAATGTTTAGGGGGGGGGTTACATGGGGTTTACAGTGGTTTAGAGGGGCTCAGTGGGCTTTATAGAAACATAGAAATTAGGTGCAGGAGCAGGCCATTCGGCCCTTTGAGCCTGCACCGCCATTCAATATGATCATGGCTGATCATCCAACTCCGTATCCTGTACCTGCCTTCTCTCCATACCCCCTGATCCCTTCAGCCACAAGGGCCACATCCAACTCCCTCTTAAATATGGCCAACGAACTGGCCTCAACTACCTTCTGTGGCAGAGAATTCCACAGATATAGGGGTTTAGACGCGTTTAGAGTGGTTCACAGGGGTTTAGATGGGTTTACATGCGGTTTACAGGGGGATTTATAGGCGTTTCGAGGGCTTTATAGTGGTTTAGAGGGGTTTAGAGGCGTTTCCATTGGTTTAGAGGGGTTTGGAGGGAGTTTACAGGGGTTTGGATGGGGTTAGAATGCTTGGAGGTGTATGGAGGGAGTTTGGAGGGGTTTAGAGTTATTTAGAGGGGTTTGGAGGGAGTTTAGAGGGGTTTGGAGGGGTTTAGAGGGATTTACGTTGGGTTAGAAGTATTAACAGATATTTTGAGGGGTTTACAGGTGTTTCCGGGTATTTACAGGTGTTTAGAGAGGATGTGAGTGGTTTAAAGGGTTTTGCAGGGGATTAGAGAGGTTTTGAGGGGTTTACATGTGTTTCCGGGTGTTTACAGGTGTTTAGAGAGGTTTTGAGTGGTTTAGAAGGGTTTGCAAGGGATTAGAGATGTGTAGAGGGGTTTACAGGGGTTGAGAAGGTTTTAGATGGGTTTAGGGTTAGGGGGTACAGGGGTTTACAGGTGTTTAGAGTGCTTTAGAGGTGTTCAGTGGTGTTTATAGGGGTTTAGATGGTTTTAGAGAGGTTTACATGGGTTAAGGTGTTTAGAGGGGTTTGAATGGGGTTTAGAGGGGTTTGGAGGGGATTGGATGGGTCTGGAGAGGTTTAGAGCGGTTTGGAGGGGGTTGGCGCAGTTTAGAGTGGTTTACGTGGGTTTAGCGTTGTTTACTGGGGTTTATAGATGTTTAGAGAGGTCTACAGGGGTTTACAGGGGGTGAGAAGGATTTACAGGAGTTTAGAGGGGTTCAGAGGGTTTTAGAGGGCTTTACAGGGCTATAGAAGTGTTTAGGGGGGGTTCCATGGGGTTTACAGTGGTTTACAGGGGCTCAGCGGGCTTTATAGGGGTTGAGAGGCGTTTAGAAGTTCACAGGGTAAAGATGGGTATACATGGGGTTTACAGGGGGGGTTTATAAGGGGTTTCGAGGGCTTTATAGGGGGTTTAGAGGGGTTTGGAGGTGTTTCCATGGGTTTAGAGTGGTTTGGAGGGGGTTGAAGGGAGTTTGGAGGGATTTCGAATGCTTTGGGTTTAGAGGTTTAGAGTGCTTTAGAGGGGTTTAGAGGGTTTTATAGCAGTTTAGAGGGGTTTAGAGGGATTTACGTTGGGTTAAAGTGTTTACAGAGGTTTGGAGGGTTTGCAGGTGTTTCCGGGTTTTTTGAGAGGATTTGAGTGGTTTGAAGGGGTTTGCAGGGGATTAGAGATGTTTAGAGGGGTTTACAGGTATTTAGAGGGATTTACAAATGTTTAGAGAGGTTTAGAGTGGTTTAGAGGGATTTACACAGGATTTACAGGGGTTTAGAGGGGTTTAGTGGGTTATAGTGGGTTAGATGGGTTTGGAGGAGTTTAGAGGTGTTTTGAGGGGGTTAGTGGGGTTTGTAGGGATTTAGAGGGATTTACGTGGGGTTAGATGTATTTACAGAGCTGTTGAGGGGTTTACATGTGTTTCCGGGTGTTTACAGGTGTTAAGAGAGGTTTTTTCGTGGTTTAGAGGGGTTTGCAGGTGATTGGAGAGGTTTAGACTGGTTTAGATGGTTTAGAGACGTTTAGAGGGGGTTTGGATGGGTTTACAGTGTGTTAGAGGGTTTTACAGACGTATACAGGGGTTTTGGGGTATTTACAGGGGTTTTGAGTGGTTTACAGGTGTTTCCGGGTGTTTAGAGGGGTTTAGTGGGGTTTACAGCTGTTTAGATGGATTTAGAGGGGGTTAGAGGTATTTACAGGGGTTTAAAGGGATTTACAGGTGTTTAGAGGGGTTTAGGTTTTAGATGGGTTTAGGGTTAGGATTAAGGGGTACAGGGGTTTAGCGTTTGCAGGTGTTTAGAGAGCTTTAGAGGTGTACAGTGGTGTTTATAGGGTTTTAGATGTTTTTAGAGAGATTTACAGGGGTTAAGATGTGTTTAGAGAGGGTTGAATGGGGGTTAGAGGGGGTTGGATGGGATTGGAGGGGTCTGGAGAGGTTTAGAGCGGATTGGAGGGGGTTGCATGGGTTTAGAGTGGTGTAGGTGGGTTTAGAGTTGTTTACAGGGGGTTTATAGATGTTTAGAGGGTTTACGGGGGGTTAGAAGGATTTCTAGGAGTTTAGAAGGGTTTAGTGGGTATTAGAGGGCTTTACAGTGTGTAACAGTTATGGTGTGTGACAGTGTATTATAATTTGTTGTGTTGTATTGTTGTCGTGTGTGGTGTGTTATAATGTATACATGTTATAGTGTTTATAGTGTATTTTGTGTTATTATGTGTTATTACATGTTCTAATATATGATATAGTTTTATATAGTATTATAGAGTATGTTATAATGTTAAAGTGTGTTTCTGTGTATTAGACTATATTAGTGAGTCTTTTTGTTTTCGTGAGGCGTGCACAGGCTAAAGTTGTTGGACAATTTGATCTTCTGTTTGTGCACGTCGAGTTGATTGCATTAGTCGAAACAGGGCGGACCACGTGAAGGTTGCAATCTTCCACCCCATTAGTGAGTTATATTGGTTTAGAGTGCGTTATATTACACTATAAACACGATAATCCACTATTACATTATAATACATTATACACACTATAATACTAAAACTATGACTAACGCAATATATACTATATAATGCAAAATAACACTATAATGCACTGGAACACACTATATCTTCACTATCTCTAATGAAATGCAATATATATCAGAGAACAATAATGCCTTCTAAACACTTATAGACACTGTAATACACTACGTCACACTATACCAGACTAACACCATTATACTATAATGATATATAGCACACAACACAAAATAATACCACATTATAGTACACAGTAAAACACACTATAACATTATAATACTATCATACGCTACAATACACCATAACACAACCACAACACAAGACACTCTAATGCAATATTATATACCATAATTTAATACATATTTATATCGTATTATATCGTATTTAACACCTTAATACGATATAATACATATATACACTCTAACACGATATCACACAAAACATTATAACATAACATACTAGAATTTGTTATAACACGAAAAGACTACGATGAAACTATAAAACAGGACAACAGTGTTAGTGTGTTATCGTTTATAATAGTGTGTTATCGTTTACAGTAGTATATTTTAGTGTGCTGCAGTGTGCAATCGTGTGTTATTCTATTATATTCTATTATAGTGATATATCATGTCATAATGTGTTATAGTGTGTTTTAATATGTGTTGTTATAGTTTGTCAAATTGCGAGAGTGTATAATAATGTGTTATAGTAATTAGTATATTAGTATATTAGAATGTGTTATTTTGTGTGATCATGTATTATATCGTTTTACATAGTATGTTATAATGTTAGTATGTTGATATGTATTAGACTATTTTGGTGTGATACTGTGGAAGATGACGACTGGTGCCTTCCCTCACAGTGGGAAACTTTTGATTCTGTTGACCTCTATCGTGTGTTGTGTTCTTTATTTTATTCTATGGCTGTATGATGATCACATTTCACTGTGCCAACTGGCTCATGTGACAAATAAATGTATCTTGTATCATATTTTGTATCTTGTATCGTTATTGTTTGTCATAATTTACTATCGTTTTATATATAATTTTATAGTAGGTGTTATAGAGTGTTAAAGTATGTTATATTGCTTTCGCGTATTATGGTATAAACTATATAATACATCTTAACACGATATAATACATAGAACACACTTTAACTCTATAATACCGCATAATACGCAATAACAAACTATAACACACAACATCACACTACACCAGACTAACACCATAATATGATATAACAAGTTAATGCATTATAGCGCAACCCACTAGAATCTGTTACATTATAACACCATAAGACAATGCAACTCACTGTAAAACAGTATAAAATACTATACAGTTGGTGTGCTATAGTTTATTATGGTTTGTTATTGTTATTAGTGTGCGTTATTCTAATGAAGTGATATGAATCTGTTAGTTTATATTGTGTTGTGTTGTATTGTTGTGGTGTATTATGGTGTGTTATGGTGTATTATAGCGTGTATCATAAGTGTTATAGTGTGATACTATTTTCCTGTAATTACGTGTATTTTAGAAAAGTGAAATGATTATAATATATAGTGCACAATGTGTGGGATAGTATAGTATAATAAACATAATTGTGTATTAAATTGTCCCTGTGCATTATATTGTTATTGAATATTATATTGCTTTCGTGCACTACGGTGTGTTATAGTATATCATAGTATCCTAATGTATTATAGTGTGTTATAGCGTATTATAGTGTACTGGTGTATTATAGTGTATGATACACTGTGTGATCGTGTTTTGTATTGTTTTATATTGTTCTGTTATGTGCGTGAGTGCATTCTAATGCGTTTCTGACGGTGTATTGTGGTGTATATTATATTGTAATAGCATATTATGGTGTGTATTAGAATGTTTTATTATCTGTTAGCATGTTTTATATGGTATGTTATGTTAAAGTGTGTTGGTGTGTGTGCTGTGCATTATAGTGTGTTATAGTTTATAACACACTATAATAGTATAATAGGGTTATAGTATTTTATAGTTATAATGGATTGGATTATAGTGGTACAGTGTGATACTGTGTTATAACCATATAACCATATAACAATTACAGCACGGAGACAGGCCCTCTCGGCCCTTCCAGTCCGTGCCGACCATTTGTTTTCCCCTAGTCCCATCTACCTGCTCCATTCCCTCCATACCCCTCCATTCCCTTCACGTCCATATACCTATCAACTTTACTTTTAAATGTTAAAATCGATCCTGCCTCCACCACTTCTGCTGGAAGCTCATTCCACACAGCCACCACCCTCTGAGTAAAGAAGTTCCCCCTCATGTTACCCCTAAACTTCTGTCCCTTAATTCTCATGTCATGCCCTCTTGTTTGAATCTTTCCTCAATGGGAAAAACGTATCCACGTCCTCAGTCTATCCCTTTCATCATTTTAAAGACCTCAATCAAGTCCCCCCTTAACCTTCTGCGCTCCAAAGAATAAAGACCTAACTTGTTCAACCTTTCTCTGTAACAGAGTTGCTGGAACCCTGGCAACATTCTAGTAAATCTCCTCTGTGCTCTCTCTATTTTGTTGACATCCTTCCTATAACTAGGCGACCAAAATTGTACACCATACTCCAGAATTGGTCTTACCAATGCCTTGTACCATTTTAACATTACTTCCCTACTCCTATATTCAATGCTCTGATTTATAAAGGCCAGCACACCAAAGGCTTTCACCCTATCTACATGCGATTCCACCTTCAGGGAACTATGCACAGTTATTCCTAGATCCCTCTGTTCCACAGCATTCCTCAATTCCCTACCATTTACCATGTACGTCCTATTTTGATTTGTCCTGCCAAGATGTAGCACTTCACACTTATAATACACCTTAACTCGATGTAGCACATTATAATACCGAACAACACACAATATCAAACTATATAACACACTACTTCACACTATACCAGACTAACACCATAATACACTTAACTGACTAGAATCTGCTATAACACTATAAAACGGTATAGAATACTATCTAAATAGTTTGCTATAGTTTATCATAGTGCATTATTGTTATTTGTGTGTGTTATTCTAATTATAATGATATTGCGTTACAGAATATCATAATATGTTGTGTTGTATTGTTGTTGTGTATTATGGTGTGTTATAGTGTGTTATAGGGTGTTATAGTGTGTTTCCTGTATTTACGTGTATTTTAGCATAGGGAGTTACAACGTATAGGATAGTGTAGTATAATAAACATAATTGTGTATTATAGTGTGCCTTAACGTATCATACACTATAGTGTATTATAGTGCATTACAGGGTGTTACAATATTAAAGTGTGTGTATTTTATATTGTATTGATTTAGTGCGTTATGGTATGTTATAGTGTGTTATAGTGTGTTAAGTGTTATAGTGTGTCATACGATGTTAAAATGTGTTATAGTTATGTTATAGTGTATTTTAGTCGTGTAATGTATTCTAGTGCGTTATAATATATTGCAATGTCTTAGAACGTGTTATAGTGCATTGTAGTGTTATAATGTATATTATAATGTGTATTATAATGTGATACTTATGTGTTATTATGTATCTTAGTGTGTTAGAGTGCATTGTTGCGTGTTATAGTGTGTATAGTTCTGTGTTATAATGTATTATTGTGTATTACAGTGTGTTATTAAGGGTTAAACTATGATAATGTGTTATAGGATGTGTTATATAGTTTTCCTGTATTATGGTGCGTTATATATTATGTATTATAGAGTGTTATAGCGTATCATGGGATTCTAATGTATTATAATGTGTTATCGTGTTTAATAGTATTGGTGTATTATAGTGTATGTTATACTGTTTGATAATGTTCGGTATTGTTTCATAGTGCTACTGTAATGATAGTGTTATTATCGCGTCTATTATCGTGTGTTATATTATTATAGTTTTAGTGCTAGACGTTATGTATTAGTGCATTAGCTATAGTGTTATATACAGTATGTTATAGTGTATTATATTGTGTGATAGTGTACTACACAGATTATAATATAATGCGATGTAGTGTGTTGTTGTTTTATAGTCTGTTAAATACGAGATAGTGTATAATAATGTGTTATTGGGTATTGTAGTGTAGTGTGTTTGTGCTGGTGTATTATGTGTAGTGTAGGTGTAGTGTGATGTATTTTACTTCGGAGTCACGTAAATGACTACGTGAAGACCCCGTCTGCACGCATGCGCGCCATATCGTCGGACGCATTGCGGAAGCGACAGTCGGGAGGAGCTCCTCCAGTGTAAGTTTAAAAACTTGAGGTAAGTCTTACCTTTCTGGTGAGCGTGGCGACTGTGCATGTTTTGTGTTTCAGGAAACACCATGGAGTCGCGCAAGTCCAGGAGAGGAGCGACAAAAACAGCTGCTATGGAAAGCAGCCAGCAGCGTGTCGTTTCTCCAGAGCTGCAGGTGCTACCAGCAGTTCCCTGAGTAATGAGGAAGGGGTAATTAGCCGTCTTGTTGTACGTGCCCCCTTGGGCAAGAGTGACCATAATATGGTTGAGTTCTTCATTAGGATGGAGAGTGACATTGTTAATTCAGAAACAATGGTTCTGAACTTAAAGAAAGGTAACTTTGAGGGTATGAGACGTGAATTTGGCCAAGATTGACTGGCAATTAATTCTAAAAGGGTTGACGGTGGATATACAATGGGAAGACATTTAAAGACTGCATGGATGAACTACAAAAATTGTTCATCCCAGTTTGGCAAAAGAATAAATCGGGGAAGGTAGTGCATCCGTGGATAACAAGGGAAATCAGGGATAGTATCAAAGCAAAGGATGATGCGTACAAAGTAGCCAGAAAAAGCAGCATTACCAGAGGACTGGGAGAAATTCAGAGACCAGCAGAGGTGGACAAAGGGCTTAATTAGGAAAGGAAAAATAGATTATGAAAGAAAACTGGCAGGGAACATAAAAACTGACTGCAAAAGTTTTTATAGATATGTGAAGAGAAAGAGGTTAGTTAAAACAAATGTAGGTCCCTTGCAGTCAGAAACAGGTGAGTTGATTCATGGGGAACAAGGATGGCGGACCAATTGAATAACTACTTTGGTTCCGTTCTTCACTAAGGAAGACATAAATAATCTGCCTGAAATAGCAGGGGGGATGTGGGTCAAAGGAGGAATTGAGTGAAATCCAGGTCAGTCGGGAAGTGGTGTTGGGTAAATTGAATAGATTAAAGGCCGATTAAATCCCCAGGGCCAGATAGGCTGCATCCCAGAGTACTTAAGGAAGTAGCTCTCAGGAAATAGTGGATGCATTAGTGATAATCTTTCAAAACTCTTTAGATTCTGGAGTAGTTCCTGAGGATTGGCGGGTAGCAATGTTAACCCTCTTTTTTAAGAAGGGAGGGAGAGAAAAAACGGGGAATTACAGACCAGTTAGTCTAACATCGGTAGTGGGGGAAACTGCTAGAGTCAGTTATTAAAGATGGGATAGCAGCACATTTGGAAAGTGGTGAAATCATTGGACAAAGTCAGCATGGATTTACAAAAGGTAAATCATGTCTGACGTAATCTTGTGGAATTTTTCGAGGATGTAACTAGTAGCGTGGATAAGAGAGAACCAGTGGATGTGGTATATCTGGACTTCCAGAAGGCTTTCGACAAGGTCCCACATAAGAGATTAGTATACAAACTTAAAGCATACGGTATTAGGGGTTCAGTATTGATGTGGATAGAGACTGGCTGGCAAACAGGAAGCAAAGAGTAGGAGTAAACGGGTCCTTTTCACAATGGCAGGCAGTAACTAGTGGGGTACCGCAGGGCTCAGTGCTGGGACCCCAGCTATTTACATTATATATTAATGATCTGGATGAGGGGAATTGAAGGCAATATCTCCAAGTTTGCGGATGACACTAAGCTGGGGGGGCAGTGTTCGCTGTGAGGAGGATGCTAGGAGACTGCAGGGTGACTTGGATAGGCTGGGTGAGTGGGCAAATGTTTGGCAGATGCAGTATAATGTGGATAAATGTGAGGTTATCCACTTTGGTGGCAAAAACAGGAAAGCGGACTATTATTTAAATGGTGGCGATTGGGAAAAGGGGAGATGCAGCGAGACCTGGGTGTCATGTACACAGTCCATTGAAAGTAGGCATGCAGGTGTAGCAGGCAGTGAAAAAAGCGATGGTTATGTTAGCTTTCATAGCAAAGGATTTGAGTACAGGAGCAGGGAGGGTTCTACTTCAAGTTGTACAGGGTCTTGTGAGACCACACCTGGAGTATTGCGTGCAGTTTTGGTCTCCAAATCTGAGGAAGGAACATTATGCCATAGAGGGAGTGCAGAGAAAGGTTCACCAGACTGATTCCTGGGATGTCAGGACTGTCTTATGAAGAAAGACTGGATAGACTCGTTTATTATACTCTCTGGAATTTAGGAGATTAAGAGGGGATCTTATAGAAACTTACAAAATTCTTAAGGGTTGGACAGGCTAGATGCAGGAAGATTGTTCCCGATGTTGGGGAAGTCCAGGACAAGGGGTCACAGCTTAAGGATAAGGGGGAAATCCTTTAAGACCGAATTGAGAAAGACTTTCTTCACACAGAGAGTGGTGAGTCACGCTGGAACTCTCTGCCAACAGAGGGTAGTTTGAGGCAAGTTCATTGGCTATATTTAAGAGTGAGTTGGATGTGGCCCTTGTGGCTAAGGGGATCAGAGGGTATGGAGAGAAGGCAGGTACGGGATACTGAGTTGGGATGATCAGCCATGATCATATTGAATGGCGGTGCAGGCTCGAAGGGCTGAATGGCCTACTCTCTGCACCTAATTTCTATGTTTCTTGTTTCTTTGTTCCCGACTTCCCGCCGCGAGAGACACGAAGGTACGCCGCGGCCCGACAGCAAAAGCCACCCGGAAGTCGGAAGGGCCGTTTTGACTCAGCTGGGTCCGGACTGAAGACGGATAGGACGGCGGGCGTCTTTCCGCATGGAGCGGATTGGTGGAGCAGTTGCTCCAGCGGACCTGCTTATGCAGGGGCAGAGTCACAGTGGGTCTCCTCGCAGACCCGGCATCCTTACAAGGGGCTGCCAAATGTCTCAACCCTCTTCGCAGGGGAGCATCAGGGTCAGAGCTGGGCTGACCCTGAAGAAGGGCAATGGCTGAACATGTCATCTGCGGTGTTAGGGGTGCCAGAAGAAATACTGGGCATGGCAAACAAACACGCTTGTGCCAACACAGAAAGGACTTGCCCATACATCCAAAGATGGCACCAGCATAATTTATATGGCTACAAACACAGATGCTGGAGGCAATGCCCTTAATTCCACGGGACTGATTGATTTACCTTGCTCCAGAGAATTGCAATCTCTTTATGTTACCTCGCTGTCAACAACCAATAGGGGGCAATTTGTGCCCACCTTAGAAGCCGGGAGGTGGAACGCTACAGTGGATCCTCAATGCTGCTGCGGGATCACAGCAGTGACCAGAACAGCTGATGGGTGGAGTTGCCAGAAGGTACCAAATGCTCTAGTGTTACTGTTTGTAATACTCAGTTTGAAATCTACAAATTTAGGATGAGCATCATTAAACCAGCACCTAATCCAATTTTGTAGGGATTTGCTGGACACAGTAGTGCTCAGCCGCCAAATTTGCTGTTTGGGGACAAACTTTCGAAGCAGGTGAAGAATTAGATGAAGAGGCCCAAGGTGTTTGGCATGTTCAAAGGTGCAATCAATTTGAAATTTCATTATCAACAGCGGATGCAACCCTTCACAACCACCAGACATTCGATAGAATGTAAAGTACACCTGGTGGTTTGTAAAGCTCGAGGGCCGGTCCACCTGACTAAGCGGTCTTTTTTAGCCATGGCCCAGCCCGGCCTTATTGGAAAATGCGCCACCCCCGCAACGAAGCAAAGAAAGCCATAGACAACACATAACAAACACCGGCGGTAACCATGGAGGGAGGTGGGTCTGTTGTACTCAAAAATTTGCATGTTTTGGTGCATCAGAATTGGTGGACGGATTGCCACTTGTATCATAACGGGTGGGAGCACTTTTACATCTGATACTTACAATTCTCGAATGTATTCAGGGTTACAAACTTGAATTGTGAAACGAAATCCCCATAACAGTTCAGCATACGCCTTGCCGGAAAGTTCATACTTTCGCAAAAAGAGAAAACAGCAGGCCATGCTGTTGAGATTAATCATTAAAGGGGTGATTGAGAAAACAATACAGGAATCTCAAGAGTTGTATCTAATATATTTACAAAAAACATAAAAGTTGGCGGCTTGCCCGCTTTATTATAGAATTTGTCGAACTAAATAATTACAGTCTGTATATCCATTTTCAAAATGGACACGTTTGTTCACAGCCACACAGTTGATTTATGATAGGTACTACATGGACGTGATTCGATCTTAAAGATGCCATACATTTTCAGTTACCAATACACATGGATCTTCGTTATATACCTTATTTTGTCTGGATGGACTGATATGGATGTTTATGGCCCCTTAACCTATGGGTTATACATCAGCCCACGGACTGTTTACTAAAATTCATTAAACCAGGCTTTGCATACTTAAGTGAACATAAACATTTTGTCATGGCCTTACCTTGATGATATCGCATTTTAGGTGAGAATTGGAAATGGCTACTTTTGGCAGTAGCCAGCGGTCTCAAAACATCTTTTTCAAAAGTGGGTTTTTTTTACACTCACTCGATCTAAATCCCAAGTTGGTAACTCTCCTATATAATGGTTTTTTGGGCTTCGCTATTGACTCAGTTCGCTATGTCTATCACCTTGCCACTAAACAATAGTAACAGACTTGGTGGATTAGCATGCAAAAGCCTCACTGGCATCAGGGGAATTCACATATATCGGAAAGTAGCCAGAGTGATTGGGAAATTAGTGGCTGCGTTCACAGCTGCCACAATTGGGACCTCTCCATATCAAAATTGCTAAGAGCTAACATTTCAGCTCTAAAAAATCATGCCGGCCATTTCGATTAGGCCTATGAAACTACCTGGAAAGGCAAAAGACAGAATTATAATGTGTGGATAGAAAATGTCAGCATTGTTCGAACCTAGCACTATCATGACCCTCGGTTACATTACAAACTGATGCCAGTGCATAAAGGTGGGGGAGAACTAATCCTTACAAGTTGTGGTGGACAGATGGAGTGCTCAAGTAATTATCCTGTTAAAGCAGTAGGGAGTATTAATTATTTAGAAATTGCTGGGAAATTTCATGACTGAGGGCCTACTGCTCAGTTTGAACCAGTTTGCATGTACGGTTACAAATTGATATACCTAATGGTGGCCGATCATTTTTGATAGGGAGGTATATTATGTCGATAATCATGTGGATGAATAGATAATAATATCTGGCACTGGTGTCTGGAACATAGAGAGATTGGATCTCAGCTACTTACCTTCCAGGTAAGCTTTATACTGTGGCAGACACCAGATCACAGTAAATTCAACGACAACATTGAATGGATGTTGACGGAAAGGTGTTTACTGATATTATAGAACGGTATGGGAATCAGATATCAACTTGTTGCATCCAGACTTATTACACCAACTTCCAACATATTTGCTTGGGAACCAAGACACTGGGGCAGCGCGATGGACGCTTCTCGATGTTTGGGGGGGGATTTGTTTTGCTTTGTATTTCCCCCATTCTTGCCTCATCGTCGGGTCTTACAAAAAAATTAAACAAAGAATCCGCAACGGGTATTTGTTGTTCCCGACTGGCTACCCTACCATGGTTCCAGCTAGTACAAATGATGGCTCAGAAAACCTGCATCGGCATCAACAATCGGACAGGTTTGTTGGTTACACCCCGTGACAGGGGGAAAGTCATCTCTGCTGCTTGACCGCAGGATCTGATTGATTTGCCGATTCTGAAAAGGCCATATGGGGTACGGAACTCTCCGAGTAGGACGATCAAATGCCTTCTCTGCATCGTGCAGGGAGTCCACGAGGAAACAGTACCTGACTTTGTAGTGAAAATGGGTAGTGTTATGCCACCAGGACACTTACACTTCATATGACCTCAGCCACCATCAATGAAGTACTGGAGTTTCTGGCCACTTCATTTCGATGATGGATTGAGTTTCAGTGCCATTAATTGTGCAGTACGTGCCCATGTCTATATATGGAAGAGGGAGTGATCACTTGGCTATAGGAGCACACCAACTAGTATTAAACTTATGTAGGGGTATTTTTAATTCTAATCCCCCCAGGCCCAGATACACCCATTACCTGGGATATAGGAATCGTAATTAACTATGTTACGAGGATGGACACCCATTTGGGGCTCACGCTGGGACCAAAAACTAACATACAAGATGAGTAATGATAATGGCAATTGTAACGGCACAACGGGTCCAGTCCTTACACAAGCTAATGTGGACGCATGTTTATCACAAGTGCAGATAACTTTTTAATCAGGGGTTACTCATTACAAAGGACCGACCTGGTTCCTCTGGCCATAAAATTAGAGTTCTGGACCATCCTGCTGATGTCGGCTCTGCATTGTGACACATATTTTACAATACATAGATGTCACAAGACTCTAAGGGGCACGGAGAGACTTTAATGTAAGCATAAAACGCCTCACCCATTAAGGTCACAGGCAAAACATATCCAGATGGTTAAGGGTCGGTATTAGATGCAGGGGGTGGATTCCACTAATGTTTTCAAATCTCACCTCAGCAGGGAGCATCTACTTCGGCAGCTGGATGATGGAAGTTCCTTTGGACACATCCTTGCACAGGGGTTGGAGCAATGAACAAACTTTCAACTCTTTTATAATAAACCCGTAGCCGTTTCCCGACACGTTTTGCAGGAAAAATTTTGAGGTTCTGTAAAATAAATTACCCAAGTGGGGAATACTGTTAGGTATGAATAAATACCTTTTCTTTGTTTTCAGCAACGGTGTCATGACTGTTATTCCTATTTTATCATTAAGCCATGGCCTGGGTGTCGTATGGTAAGACATGGACTCGTTCACCAGCGGCATGATATCAGTGCTTGGAATCTTCACGTAGTAATCACGTGAATCCTGAAGTAAAATAGTAAGATGTAAATGAGAACTTACAGTGGATGTTTGATCCTTTATTTTATGAGGAGTTTACGATGAGGGTTTACGTGCCTCGCTCCCAATACCTGATATTATAAAAGATCAACTGGTATGGAGGTTCTCTCTTATCTTAATATTATTAGTCACTCTGGTATCTGTGATTTCACACCTCTGATTTGAAGTATGTCGCGCATGCGTGCAGGCGGGGTTATTCACGTAATCCCTAATCGTAACTCCTATTAAAATAAAGGATCAAACTTAAAACTGGTATGTTCTCATCTTAATCTTACCTATTATAGTGTATTTAGTTGTTATATTATATTGCTAATATGTGTGTTTTCACTGTGTTAAAGTGTATCATAGTATTGTTGTGTGTAATAGTGTATTTGAATGTGTTATATTGAATAATTATAGTGTTATAATGTTTAAAGTGTGTTTTAGTGTAGCTGCAGTAACACTACAAAAATATTAAAACATGTATCTACTATAGACTTAGTATAGCATACTATTTTTATTGTTATTAATGTGTGTTATTCCAAGTGATATGGGGATGTAACTGGTATTATATTTTTTGTGTTGCCTATGTTGTTGTGTGTGTGTGGTATAAGTGTTATAGCCTGTTTATTGTATTTTGTGTTATTTATATGTTCTAATATTGATATAGTTGATATTGCTGTTATTCAGTACTGTTATATTGTTAAAGTGTTTTTTTATGTATAATGACATATTAGTGTTATATTGGTTTTAGAATGAGTTATAGTTTTAAACTGTGTGTTATAATGTGTGTATTCTAGTTTTTATAGTCCACAGTGTGAAACACGTAGCATTTGTGATGTATGTGATTTAGTGTTGATATACTGGTGTATTATAGATTTGTTTAATGTGTTATACAGTGTATGTGTATTATAATGTTTGTTATGTTTATATGGTTTATAATGTTTAGTATGTTATAGTGTAATATATTTTTTTTCTGTTGCATAGTCTATTGTGTTATCAGGTATTTTATGTGTGTTTTTGTGTGCTTTATTATATCAATATAACATATTTATTCAATATTGCACATATAACACAATATTACACACTTCCATGTAAAGATAACACGACAATGCACTTTAACGATATATAAGGCCCTATAAATATTACACCGATAACATTATGATACTGTGATCAATATGATACAATGCAACATGCTATACACATAACAATGGCACGACCATATCTCTATAACAAATTATAATACACGTTAACACATTATAACGCATTAAATCGCTATATCAATTTCCATCTCCATCTCTACCTTACTTCTCTATCTATAGCTACACTCTAACTATCTCCAGTTCCATCTATAGCTCCATCTTAGCTCCAAGTCCGTCTCCAGCTCGAGCACCAGCTCCAGCTCCAACTCAAGCTCCATCTCCATCTCAATCTCAAGCTCCATCTCCAGCTCCATCTCCATACTCTGCCCCATTGGCCAGCTCCAGCTCCCGCCTCCAGGACATCTCGGAGTCAAAACTCCCATCTTTATCCTCTAGCTCACTATATTTTCTACCGCTCCATTTGTTCGCTCTATAGCTCCAGCTCTATCTCCACCTTCAACCACCTGTGAATCTCCAGTTGCATCTCCAGCCAGCTTAAGCTCCATATCTACCTCAGTTTCAGCCCCATCTCCAGCTACATTCTCACGGCCACCATCTTCAGGTCCGATCTAGCTCCTTCTCAATATCCACCTCCAGCTCCATCTTCCATCTCTAGCTGCATCACAGGTCTATCTCCAGCTCCAGCTTCCAGTGCCATCGCCAGGTTCCATATCAGCTCCATTTCAGCTTAACATCTCCACTCTACTCTGCTGCATCTCAGGCCAATAACCAGATCTAGTCACACTTATATCCAGAACATGCCCATCTCCAGCACAGCTCTATATCAGCTGCATCTTAGCTCTAACTCCATCTCAGTACCCAGCCCCATCTTCAGCTTTAAGGTCCCATCTCAATCTAGAGCTCATACCTCTATCTTCGACTCCATCTATAGATAAATATCTGTCTCCATCTCCAGCTCAGCTCCGTCTCAGTTCCCATCCACAGCACCCCACTCGAGCTCCATCTCCCCCAGCTCCCACCTCAAATTCACTTCCATCTCCATCTCAAGCTCATATCCAGCTCCCATCTCCATCCCTGTTCCATCTCCCGCTCGAGCTTCAGCTCTAACTACAACCTCCAGGACCATCTCCGTGTCTAGCGCCATCGTTTTCCTCTAGCTCCACTATTTTTTCTGCAGCACCATTTCAATTCTTCTTCTAGCTCCAGCTCTATCTCCAGCGTGTCACCTTCCATTTTCCTCTCAGTTGCATCTCCAGCGCCATCTCTAGCTCCATCTCTACCTCTGACTTCAGCTCCAGCTCCAATCAGCACATCACAAGCACCAGCTCCTGCTAAATCTCAGAGCACAATTTTCAGGTCCACTCCAGATTTAGTTCCATTCCACCCCTGCTCCAGACCATCTCTAGCTCAGCTCCACCTTAAGCGCCATCTCAGTTCCCAGCTCATCAACACTCCAGGCTCCATAGCCAGGTCCATCTCTCGCTCCCAACTCTAGCTCCATCGGCAGGTCCAACTCAGCTACAACTCTAGCTCTATCTCATTCCATGCTCATTCTGCAGCTGCAGCTGTTTCCTGTCTCCCAGCTTGGCTTCAATCTCCATCAATGCCAAGATCTACCTCTAGCTCCAGCTCTATCTCCACTCCTCTCCAGCATCATTTCCATTCCATCATCATCTCAGCCTCAGCTCAAGATACATTTCCACACCCGCTACTTTATATCTATTCCATCTCCACCTAGCCCTCACTCCATCTCCTTGCCAATCGCCAGATCCAATCCAGGCCCTGTTCTATATCCATCCCAGCCCCATATCCATGCACCAGCACTAACTCCAGTGCATCTTCAGCTCTTACTCATCTCCAACATGCAGACCCATCTCAGCTTTAGGTTTCATCTCAATCTACAGCTGTAATCTAGCTTCAGCTCTCTCTTCTCCCATCTCCAGCATCTCCTGTTCTACATCAAGCTCCATCTCCAGCTCCTCTCTGCTCTAGCTTCATGTCCAGAATCTCCAGCTCAGCTCAGCTCCATGTCAAGCTCAGCGGCAGCTCTATTCGAGGCCCATCTCCATCTACGAGCTCCCAGCTCCAGTTCCAGGTTCGCTCCATCACCATCTCTAGCTCCAGGTTCAACTCCTTCTCCAGGTCGATCTCCCGGCTCATCTCCAGCTCAGCAACAAGTCTAGCTCCAGATACATCTCTAGCTCAGCTCTACGTCCTCTTCTCTCCATCTTTAGTTCCACCCAGCACAGCTCCAGCTCCATCTCCCATCTAAATCTCAGGCACAATTTTCAGGTCCACCTCAGATTTATGTTTTTTTTTTTGATAAATACTTCCATCACCATAATCACACAATCTCCATCTCCCACCTCCCTCACCCTATCCATCTCCCTCACCATTGCCTCCTCCCCCATTCCATCTCCCATCTCCACCTCCCTCACAATCACCATCACCCATTTATCATCACCCTAACCCAAATATCACCCACCCCTAACCAAACCTCAACCACACCACAACACACAATCACCCAACCCTCCACCCTCCAATTACCTACACCCTCACCACATTCTCCCCAACCCTCACACTACCCTCATCCACTCACACCCTCAACCCACCATATTTTTTTCCACTCCCACACCCTCCAACTAACTCACCCACCCCTAACCCAACCAC
>JAVHYY010000175.1:0-63330 GCA_035221665.1 Okamejei kenojei
ATCTATTTTTATATCCCCCCCCGGTACGTTTTTAGGGTTACCTAATACCCCCCCCCCCCCCCCCCCCCCCCCCCCCCCCCCCCTGAGATTACAGCCCTCACTCACTCGCAACACGAGATGGGTGATCTCAACTACCGACATGGGAGGTGCGTGGTAGTTGGTTGCGCTGATCTCTACAAGGTTGAGGCCACTCGCAACTCTCAGACACCTCCATCCTACTTATCATTGGAACATGACCCCACAGATGAGCACCAGGCCACTATCGCTAATCTATCCCTGACTTCATCAATTCTGGCTTCCTCCCCTCAGTCTCCAACTCATCGTTCCCCAGCGCGCACGCCCGATTTTAAATTCTCCCAAAATCCACAAATCTGGGACTTGTCCTGGCAGACCCATTGTTTTTCTGCTGATCATTTGGCCCATCCGAACTTTTTTCGCCTGCACGACTCCATCCTATCCCACCCGGTTAAATACCTCTATGTTGTTCAAGATACCTCCACACGTTCTTCCATCTCCTAATGACTACATTAACTAGGCCCCCATACCATCATCTTCACCATGGATGTCCAGTCACTCTACACCTCCATCCCCTACCAGGATGGTTCTTAAGGGCCCTCGTTTCTTCCACGACGCAGAACCAAAACTAATCCCCGTCTAAGATACTCTCTCGCTTAGCGGAACTGGCCTTAACCCTTACCAAATTTTCGGTTTACCTCCCATTTCCTCCAAACTCAAGGGGTTGCTATGGGCCGCGAATGGGCCCAAGCTATGACTGCCTCTTTGTAGGGTACATCGAACAATGCTTGTTCGAGGCATACCATGGCCCTATCCCTGAACACTGCCTCCGCTAGATCGACGACTGCATTGGTGCTACCTCCTGCCCCCATACAGAACTCACTGTCTTCATCCAATTCACCACTAACTTCCATCTGACACTCAAATACACCTGGACCATTTCCCACATCTCCCATACGTTTCTAGACCTCACCTATTCCCCATCACAGGTGTGACAGAATACTGACCCAACTCTATTAAAATCCCACTGACTCCCATGGCTATCTGGAATACACTTCTTCCCACCATGCTTCCTGTAACGACTCCATCCCCTGCTTCTAATTCCTCCGACTATTCCACATGTGCACACAGGATGAGGTGTTCAAAACCAGGGCAATTGGAGATGTCCTATTCGTTTTAGGGAACAGGGGGTCCCCTTCTTACTATAGATGAGGCTCTCACCAGGGTCTTTTCTACACCCCGTAAACTCTGCTCTCATTCCACATCCCCCCCCCCCTCCCACTCGTAACAAGAGCAGAGTCCCCCTTGTCCTCACGCATCCTTCCACCCTACCAGCCGTCACATACAACAAATAATCCCCCAACATTTTCACCACCTCCAACGGGATCCCATCACTGGCCAAATCTTCCCATCTCCTCTCCTTTCAGCTTTCCGCAGGGACCACTCCCTCCATAACTCCCTGGTCAATTAGTCCCTCCGACCCAAACCACCCCTTCTCCTGGCACTTCCCTTGAAACCACAGGAAATAAAAAAAAAAAAAAAATGCTACACTTGTAGCTTTCCCTCCCCCCTTGACTCCATCCAAGGACCCAAGCAGTCATTCCAGGTGCGGCAGAAGTTCACCTTCTCCTCCTCCAATCTCACCTATTGCATCCGCTGCTCTAGGTGTCAGCTGCTCTATATCGATGAGAGCAAGCGCAGGCTTGGTGATCACTTCGCCCAAAACTTCTGCTCTGTTTGCAATAACCAACCTGAACTCCCGGTGGCTCAGCACTTCAACTCCCCCTCCCATTCCGAATCCGGCCTTTCTGGCCTGGGCCTCCTCCATGGCCAGAGTGAGTCCCACCGTAAATTGGAGGAGCAGCACCTCATATTTCGTTTGGGCAGTTTACACCCCAGCGGTATGAACATTGACTTCTCCAATTTAGGTCGTCCCTGCTTTCTCCTTCTTTCCCCTCCATTTCCCAGGTCTCCCACAGCCCACTGTCTCCGCCTCTTCCTTTCTACTTCTTGCACTCCCACCCCCACATCAGTCTGAAGAAGGGTCTCGACCCGAAACGTCGCCTATTTCCATCCTCCATAGATGCCGCCTCCCCCGCTGAGTTTCTCCAGCATTTTTGTTTACCTTCGATTTTCCAGCATCTCCAGTTCCTTCTTAAACATGACACATAACAATATCCCATTCGCAGTCTGTCAGTTACATCTCTTCTGATTGTTCTCACTTCGGTGTCCACAAGGGCCAGTAAATCGCCGTTGTTGCTTCCTCTTTTGCAAACAGTCTCCGCCACTCACGTTTCCCTGCCTGAAACAGAAAGCACCCACCGCCATACACCCGCAAACACCAACATAACCCCTGGCAATTCCACTTCAAATTTACACACTCCATAACCCTGTGTAGATAACTAGTAACTCTCTCTAGATTCCCACTTCCGAGTCAACTGTTGAAAAACCTTTGATCTTCCTCGGATTACGGACCAACATTCTGGTCAGCACCCAACCCTCGTGCGGGGATACAAACAATACTCGTTGTTGCGGACACTCCCATGGCGTTCGTAATGATATCCCAGTAAAATTATGAAGGTTTCAAAGGTCTTTTATTGTCACATGTACCAATTAAGGTACAGCGATATGCGAATTACCATACAGCCATACGAAAAAAAGAGCAACAAGACGCGCAACTATATAAACGTTAACATAAGCATCCACCACACCGGATTCCCCACATTTCTCACTGCGATGGAAGGCAACAAAACTTCAATCTACTTCCCCTTTAATGATGGGAGTCATCGTATTCACAACCATTTGATATTTTTCCGCGTAAACCCCTTTTAGGCACCGCTTTAGTGAATTTTAATCCGCACAGAAAGCACCCGGAGACAGGGGGTCCAATCCGAAGTTGTGAGGCAGCAGCGCTATCGCTGCTCCTCTGGACAGCAAGGAGTTGATTTTTCAGGTGGAAGACCAGTGTCAGAAGTTTGAAGGAGTGAAAAGAATCTCGTAGGCTCTAGTGTGGACAGGAAGTAAAGGTTTCCTCGTTTCACTTTAGTTTCCTTTGTCATTCGTTTTATTTCATGTCTTTCCGGATTGTATTTAACTTTTCTCCGATGACTTGATGATTTTGTTTATTCACATGCCCTTGAGGTTTCCTGAATGTGTGTTGGTTTTCAGACCCTGACATCCCGTTCACATTCGAGCAGCTTCCTCTTCAACCGTTCTATGTGAATAAAATGTTGTGCTTGCAATCACTCTAGTAAATCTACTTGAAGGTGTCTAAGCCACTCACACCTCTCCTGAACTGTGGCCGATCAACAATAGACAACAGACAATAGGCAACAGGTGCAGGAGTAGGCCATTCGGCCCTTCAAGCCAGCACCGCCATTCACTGTGATCATGCTGATCATCCACTATCAGTACCCCTTTCCTGTCTTCTCCCCATATCCCTTGACTCCGCTACATTTAAGAGCTCTATAACTCTCTCTTGAAAGCATCCAGCGAATTGTATAATTCTACAACTGTAGAAGGACCTCTTTGCTCCTATATCTAACTCATCTTGTTATGAAGGCCAACATGACATTAGCTTTCTTCACTGCCTGCTGTTACCTTAATTTCAGTGACTGCTGAACAAGGACACCCAGATCTCGTTGTACTTTCCCTTTTCCTAACTTGACACCATTCAGATAATAATCGGCTTCTGGTTCTTGCCACCAAAGTGGATAACTTCATATATATCCACATTAAAACTGCATCTGCCATGCCTCTGCCTACTCACCTAACCTGTCCAAGTCACCCTGCATCCTCAGAGCATCCTCCTCGCAGTTCACACTGCCACCCAGCTTTGTGCCATCTGCAAATTTGCTAATGTTACTATTAATCCCTTCATCTAAATCATTAATGCTTATTGTAAATAGCTGTGCTCCCAGCACAGTCTTGCGGTACCACACTACTCACTGCCTGCCATTCTGAAAGGGATCCGTTAATCCCTACTCTTTGTTTCATGTCTGTCAACCAATTTTCTAACCGTGTCAGTACCCTACCCCCAATACCATGTGCTCTAATTTTGCCCGCTAATCTCCTATGTGGGACCTTATCAAAGGCTTTCTGAATGTCCAGGTACACTACATCTCCCTTGTTCTCCCTTGTTCATTTTCCTACTTATATCCTCAAATAATTCCAGAAGTTTATTCAAGCATAATAATAATAATAATAATAATAATAATAATAATAATAATGCCTTTATTGTCATTGTACATAGAAATACAACGACATTAGGAGAGCTACTCCTGATCAGTGCAACCAAAACAAGTCCAAACAAGACAAAAACATATCCAATACATTCACTACGTTATCCAACTTCTCAAAATAGTAGATACATTATAATTACCACACCTAGGTAGAACATCGCACTGGGAGAATATTACACTTTAAAATTTAATAAATACTTAAAATATTTTTTTTTAAAGAGGAAATATTAGCTGAGTGGTCTGTTTTATAGTGGAATGGATGCCAGCATTCTCATGTCATGTGGATATTTGAGGAGTTTAGAGTTCTAATGGCCCAGGGAAATAAATGTTTTCCCCATCGTAAATCCATGCTGACTCGGACCAACCCTGTTACTGCTATCCAAATGTGCCGCTATTTCGTCTTTTATAATTGACTCCGACATCTTCCCCACCACAGATGTCAGGTCAACTGGTCTATAATCTCCTGTTTTTTTCCACTCTTCCTTCTTTGGTAAAAAGTGGGATAACATTGGCTACGCTCCAATCCACATGAACTGATCCTGAATCTATAGAACATTGGGAAATTATCACCAATGCTTCTACGATTTCTAGAGGCACTGCCTTAAGTACCCTAGGATGCACACTGTCAGGCTCTGGGGATTTATCAGCCTTCAGTCCCATCAGTCGACCCAATAGAATTTCCTGCCTAATGTGAATTTCCTTCATTACCCTACGTCCTCGGGCCACTAGTACATTTGGGAGATTGTTTGTGTCTTCCTTAGTGAACACAGATCCAAAGTACCTGTTCAACTCGTCTGCCATTTCCTTGTTCGCCATAATAAATCCACCTGTTTCTGTCCTCAACTGACCCACATTTGCCTTATCTAATTGTTTCCTTTTCAGATACCTCAATAAGCTTTTACAATCCTCCGTTATATTCTTGGCTAGCTTGCCTTCATATTTCACATTTTCTTCCCGTATTGCCTTTTTAATTATCTTCTGTTGCTCTTTGAAAGTTCCCAATCCTCTGGCTTCCCGCTCATCTTTGCTATGTCATACTTCTTTTCTTTTATTTTTACAGTGTCCTTGACTTCCCTTGTCAGCCACGGTCGCCTCTTACTCCCCTTAGAACCTTTCTTCCACTTTGGAATGAACTGATCCTGCACCTTCTGTATTGGCCCCAGAAATATCTGCAATTGTTGTTCCACTGTCAATCCTGCTCGGGTCTCTTTCCTGTCAACATTGACCAGCTCCTCTCTCATGGCTCCATAGTCCCCTCCGCTCAACTGTAATACTGATGCTTCCCAATTCCCATTCTCCCTATTAAATTGTAGATTAGAACTTATCATATCATGGTCACTACCATAAGGCTCCTTTTCCTTGAGTTCCCTTATCAAATCCGGTTCATTACACCACCCTGAATCCAGAATTCCCTTCTCCCTTGTAGGCTCCAGTACAAGCCTAAGAATCCATCTCGGAGGTATTCCACGAACTCCCTTTCTTGGGGTCTAGTACCAACCCAATTTTCCCAGTCTACCTGCATGTTTAAATCTTCCATAATCACCGTAGTATCACCTTTGCTACGTGCCGATTTTAAGCCTTGATTCAACTTGCACCCTGGATCCAGCTTACAGTTTGGGGGCTGTAGATAACTCCCTTTGGAGTATTTGTACCCCTAAATTCCTCAGTTCTATCCATGCTGACTCCACATCTCCTGATTCTATGTCACCCCTCGCGAGGGACTGAATATCATTCCTCACAAACAGAGTTACCCCACCCCCAATTTTATTACAGATGACAGTTATAGCATGAACCTGCTGCACATTTATATCTTGGCAGAGTGTGTGTAGGTTTGTGACGCGCTGTCAGAGTTTGTGACGCGCTGGATGAGTAACTGCAATCCAATTTGTTGTTGTACACCCAACAACCATTGTGCGCTGGTGCTGGAGGGAAAGGGTGTTGAGGGCGGTGATGTGGTGCCGATCTATCGGGTGTTTTCTCCTGAATTGTTCGAGCCGTTGGAATGTTATTGCAGCTGCACTCATCCGCCCACTAGCGATCCTCGCTTACTAAACACTATCTTACACCACTAGGGACAATTTACAATTTTACCAAGCTAAATAACCTACAAATTGTACGTATTTGGAGCGTGGGAGGAAACCGGAGCTCCCGGAGAAAACCCTCGCAGGTCATGGGGACAACGTACAAACTCGGGGAGGATCGATCACGGGGCTTTTGACATGTAAGACAGCAACTTTACCGCTGCGCCACTGTGTCTCCTCTTGTTGAGGTTAATGTGAAAATCCTCATAGCACCAGTACCTTAGAATAAAAGGACGTACCTTTATGATGAACACGAGGAGCATTGTGTTTAGTCAGCCGGATGGTGAATCTGCGGAATTCATTGTGGAGGTCGCATTGAGGAGTTTGACAGATTCTTGATTTGTAATAGTGTCAAAGGTTGTGGGGAGAAGGTGTGAGATTAGGGTTGAGAGGGAATGATAGATATTCCACGGTTGGATGGCAGGTAGACTCGGTGGGCCGAATGGCCTATTTTTACTCCAATTACTTAGGAACCATTAAAAGACCAAAGAAAGAAAACCGTGAGGGGGGAGAGAAATAGAGGGACCTGGCACTTTGTAAGTGCCCTTCAAGGGCCACTATTTGCATACATTGGGTGTGCAAAAATTTTACTGTGACTTCTCACATGTGACAATGAAGTATTCATTCATTCATTCATTCACTGTCAAATATGCATATACGAAAACCGTTCTCAGCGAACTAAGTAAGGACAATTATATTTAATAATTATATAAACGTAAATCTAGATGTGGTCTTACCAGGGCAATTTATAATTGGAGTACATCATTTTGCCCAGGTTATTCAAATTTCCCTGCAGGGCGACAAGGCATATTGTCATTTAATTTATCTTTATTATTTGTCCTAGATGTTATTATTGATGGTTCATTCAGTGAGGATGTATGAGCGGGGCTGAAAAATTAAAAGGGAATGATCACCATGTGGGCAACGTAGTTTTGCCCCCAAATAGTCAACGGGAATTGGGAACCGTTAATATGCCGGGAGATTGCAGGCAGCTGCAGAGTTGTCACAGTTCGGGGATAGTAACTTTCCCAATATAGACTGGACTGGCATAGCCGTAGAGTCATATCATAGAGCACGGATTAAAGGCCCATCGGCTCAACTCATCCATGCCGATCATCGTGCTGAGGGATTAGATGGGATGGAATTTGTCAAATATGTTCAGGGAAGTTTCATTTGGCAAAATGCAGAGGGACCTACAAGGCAGAGGGCAGTGCTTGACCTATTCTTGGGCAATTGGAAGGGTACGGGATGTGTCAGTGGACGAGCCTTTTTTTGGACCAGGGGGGCGCAGTTCCCACACACACGAACAAACTATTCACGCAAACTTGATAATAAGTAACAGAAAAGCACTTATGATTTAATGATGTTATTGGCAACTTAGCAAAGGTTTTGTCAACGTGGTGAACATTATCCACTTTAGAGCATGGAACAAAATATGTGACGGCTCTGCTCCGCCATCTACTGGCTGTGTCTCTGGTGACTTTCTTCAAACTGATAATTAGGTTCGAGCTAAACAAAAAGCGCAAACTGCTGGAGTAACTCGGCGGGCCAGACAGCATTTATGGAGAACATGGCTAAGCGCCTTTGCGGATCGTGTCTTTGCTTACTTTGTTAGACTCTGTGGGGATATATTTGTTACAATCTGTGCGGATATATTTAATCTGATTCCGGGTCTCCAGAAATGTTGCCTGGCACATTGAGTTGTTCCAGCACTTTGTAGTTTTTTTTCTGAAAACAAAAATACAAATACGTCTGACGAAAGGTCTCGACCGAAACGTCACCTATCCATGTCCTCCAGATATACTGGCTGTCCCTCTGAAATATGTTCGCACCTTTCTGTCCTTTTGTCGGTTTGGGTTTCTGCTCAACGTCCGGCATCTGCAGTTCCTTATGTCTATTTAAGTTCTGGTGACCATGTTCACAGGTATCACAGCAGTATATCAAGGTTACGGCACAGCCTTACATCTGGTGTGGCGGAGACAACAACGCAACACAATGAAGTGCATTAAATCTTAACAGGTTAACACAATTCCACATAATTCTCAGTTTAATAACAGTTGTGAGGCAGTTCCTGATATTTGAAGAGTGGCAACGCCGTCACACAAGCTGAATGAAGCGGAACTGTTAAGTTCACCATGACACTAAATAACTCTTTTGGAACCTGTAACAACTTTGGTCTAATGTACGCTGAGGCCTCCACAATATGCATGCAGCCACCGAAGTCCTAGACTTTGAATGTCAGTTCCGGCCCCAGTTCAGCATCCTGTCTACAATGCAGCAGCAACACACTGTCCTCCCACAACACCATGTTGGAATGCAAGCCCAGATATTAGTCTTTAAATCTCTACAGTGCACATTAAACCTAAATTCTTCTGATGCTGAATTCAAATACATTTTAAAGGTTAATCTGAAGTGACGAAAAGTAAATCACTTTGGAATTTATTGTGAAGAGACATGTGGTCAGTGGACTGTGCTCTGGGGTATTTTTGTTGGCTTCATGACGCAAAAGGCATATTTGGTTGGATGAGCCTTACTGCCATTGGTAACCCTCAGGTGTGGTTGTTGGAGTTTAAGCCTCCCATCCAAAGACGTGAGTGTAATAGCTCCTCGGGGCAGCGAGCTCGGCCCAGCTGCTTCGTGAATGACATTCATACCAGTGTAGGGATGCGCATTATGTTCAATTCACTTTGCAACTTTTCACCAAACAGGGCAGTTCATTTGAACAGCAAACATGATCTAAGCAGCATTTTGTCGATTACCATGTGCCCCGCTATTGCTGGCACTGATCATCTCCAACAAGGAGTTAAACTACATTTCGTTGATATTCATTTGGATTACTGTTGGATCCACATTCACTTCTCTGGAGGTTAGCATTGAGCAGTAACTCAACTGGACCAGCCATGTAAAAGTAGTTCAGGGAGAGGGGTTATGAATTCTATAGCGAACAACTCACCTTTTGACAAACCCAAACCAATACAAGTTCCACCTGCCCCAGAGAGGAGGTGTAAATGTCCTCCAATTGCCAGTTTAGTAATACATCACCAATGACCAAGACCACAAATACAATTTAATTATCTCAGTGATCTTCCAATCTATCCATTGCCTCAGCCATCAGCATATCATGATTAGTTTAGTTTAGAGATGCAGCACAGAAAGGGACCCTTCGGCCCACCGTGCCGTGCCGACCCGCGACCCGCACACGCTACCATACACTAGGGGCAATTTACAATGTTACCGAAGCCAATTAACCTCTTTGGAGATTGGGAGGAAACTAGAGCACCTGTAGAAAACTCATGCTGTTCACGGGGAGAACGTACAAACTCCGTACAGACAGGATCAATCCCAGGTCTCTGGCACTGAAAGGCAGCAACTACCACTGTATGGTTGCAGCGGCCTCATTGGTGGACAACACTACACCTCCTTAACCAATGAGTTCTACTTTAAATAAGCAAGCGGACCATGACAGCAGTGGAACGCTGCCATGTTTAGTAGAACACAGGGTGCTGGAGTAACTCAGTGGGTCAGGCAGCATCTCTGGAGGACATACAGTGCCCTTCATAATGTTTGGGACAAAGACCCATAATGTATTTATTTGCCTCTGTACTCCACAATTTGAGATTTGTAATAGCAAAAAAAAAAATCACATGTGGTTAAAGTGTACTTTGTCAGATTTTATTAAAGGGCATTTTTATGCATTTTGGTTTCACTATGTGGACATTACAGCTGCGTTTATACCTCATCCCCCCATTTCAGGGCACCATGATGTCTGGGACACATGGCTTTACAGGTGTTTGAAATTGCTCGGGTGTGTTCCATTGCCTCCTTAATGCAGGTATAAGAGAGCTCTCAGCACCTAGTCTTTCCATCACCTTTGGAAACTTTTATTGCTGTTAATCAGCATGAGGACCAAAGTTGTGCCAATGAAAGTCAAATAAGCCATTTTGGGACTGAGAAACAAGAATAAAACTGTTGGAGACATCAGCCAAATTTAGGCATACCAGAATCAACTGTTTGGAACATCATTAAGAAGAGAGCACCGGTGAGCTTACCAATTGCAAAGGGACTAGCAGGCCAAGGAAGACTTCCACAGCTGATGACAGAAGAATTCTCTCTATAATAAAATAAATCCCCAAAAAATTGTCTGACAGATCAGAAACACTCTTCAGGAGTCAGGTGTGCATTTGTCAATGACCACTGTCCACAAAAGACTTCATGAACAGAAATACAGAGGCTACACTACAAGATGCAGACCGCTGGTTAGTGCAAACATCGGATGGCCAGGATGCAGTTTGCCAAGAAGTACTTAAAAGAGCAACCACAGTTCTGTAAGAAAGTTGTTGTGGGCAGATGAGACGAAGATTAACTTGTATCAGAGTGATGGCACGAGCAAAGTATGGAGGAGGGAAGGAACTGCCCAAGATCCAAAGCATAACACCTCGTCTGTGAAACACGCTGGTTGGGTGTTATGGCCTGGGCATGTATGGCTGCTGAAGGTACTGGCTCACTTATCTTCATTGATAATACAACTGCTAATGGTAGTAGCATAATGAATTCTGAAGTGTATAGATACATCATATCTGCTCAAGTTCAAACAAATGCCCCAAAATTCATAGGCCGGCAGTTCATCCTACAGCAAGACAATGATCCCAAACATACTGTGTTACGACTCCTGAATGCAGGTACTTCAGAGCCGCGTAACATAGTCAAAAACCAGGCTCAAGTTCAAGAAAATAGTCTTTTATTTAATTAAAACTTAAACCTGATTCAAACAACCCAGTCAAGGACAAGAATAAACTAATAAACAAAGATAACAGTGCTCCAGCCAGCCTCGCAATGGGCCGTCGAACTAGAGTCTCTAACCTGCCTAAATGGAAATAACCCTGAAACAAAATACACGAAAACCCTCAGGTCAACCCTTATCCGTCCCAAATCAATATTAATTGACAAATGTAGGTAATAATACACAAAGTTCTATGCCATGTGGCCAGGCCTCCCGCAGCTCACACCAGCAACCTGCTCACGAGTCAGGGTTGGCGAAGAGAGAGAGAGAGTTCTGGGAGACTCCTGGTATTTAAGCTTCCGATGAGTCACCTGTCACCTGATGCAGCTTGGCCAATCGGGTACAGGAGCCCTTAACCCCTTGATTCCTGACTCCCAGCCACGGGGCCTGCACTCAGGAGAGAAACAGAAGAGTTAAGTACATAGCATTCACCAGGGGGGGGGGGGGGGGGGGGGGGGGGGGGGGAGTACCTAACACCCCCACCCAAAGATAGTGAATAAGCTTCGGAAGAAACTATTCAGTGACAAAGGAACTTGCCAATACCCTTTTAGCGAGTCCAACTTAGACACAAAAGATGCACTTCCCACATGATCAATCCTCCATCCGTGGAAGAGGATAGCAATCCGGCTTAGTTACACCATTCACCTTCCGAAAGTCCGTGCAAAACCTGTCCTCCCCATAGTAGACACGGAGAACTCCACGGACTACAACTAGGTTCAGCAACTGCATGCTGCAGCATATAGTCAACCTGACCTCTTAGACGTTGACGCTTGTCAGGGTTGACCCGATACGGATGCTGTTTAATTGGCGCAGCACCGGCCACATCAATGTCATGCTCCAGCACAGACGTTTGAGAAGGCACATCCGAGAACAGTGACCCATTTGACCCTACCAAAGCAAGCAGATCATCCCGCTGACTTTCAGACAAATGAGACAACCGCAAGGGACTTCAAATCCTCAAAGTTGTACAGCCTTCCATGCGTCTCTGCCACAGACATTCATGCCTCACACACATCACCACCCGTGTCAGGGGGCAGCATTACTTCAACCAAAACTGGCTTAGACACAGTCCGGTGAAACCGCTCGAGAGCTCCCTGGCTCTCAGGATGATACGCACTGGAGTAAAAATGCTCAATATCCAACAACTTCATTACCTGACCAAAAACCTTTGACATGAAGTTGGAACTTTTGTCACTCTGCACCACCTTGGACAAACCAAACAATGAAAAAAACTTAGTGAGAGACTTCACAATGGTAGGGGCAGTAATATTACGCAAAGGGACCACCTCCGGAAAGCGGGTAGACGCACACATAATTGTCAATAAAAACTTGTTGCCCACCCTTGTCCGACGTAGAGGACCTACACAATCAACTAGAATCCGTTCAAACGGCTCCCCGACCAGTGGGATTGGATATAAAGGCTCAGGAACAATTGATTGGTTCGGCTTTCCTGCGACCTGGCAAATGTGGCAACACCTGCAGTGCTGCTTCACGTCCTTTTTCAACCCTGGCCAAAAAAAATTCCGTAAGATACGGTCATAAGTCTTATTGACCCCCATATGTCCACCCAGAGGTACATCATGAGCTAAACAGAGTATCTCGTCCCTACACCGACGAGGTATGACAATCTGATCAACCACGCTCCAATCATCATGCCCTGACATATCCAAGGGAGACCACTTTCGCATCAGTAAGCCATTCCTCAGAAAATACCCCTTTGCTGTGGAATCCATATCCCCCTCAGGTACCGCGCAGTCGAACAGATCCGATAAACCTGGATCACTCTTTTGCTCCTCAACCAGCCGGTCACGTGACAGCGACACCAGCACATTTTCAGACAAGACCCCATCTTGAGATGTAGAAACACCCTCCACAACACAGGATCCATCATCCTGATCCCCAAAAATGCTCTCACTCAGGTCCACTACATCTTCAAACTTTGCCTGGCTCTTAGCCATAGCCCTCATGACAGCACAAGCTGCGAAGACCGTCAGATGCTGTATAGCCAATCTATCAGTTCTCTGCACCATCGGAACAGCTGTCACCACAGGAGTAATGAGAACCCTACCTCCTGCCAAGTAATTCCCCAAAATCACAGAAACTCCAGCAACGGGAAAACACGGCTGGAGGTAGAAATCCCAACAATTACCTGGTCTGAAACCAACTCGGACTCGAGACTCACGGTATGCAAAGGCACTACCATATCATCCAACCCGAATCCTACCACAGGGACACTGGACCTAACCGATGACTCCCCAGAAAACGGCAGTACACTATCCAATATAAAGGACTGAGTAGCACCAGTAGCACGCAAGATGGATACTGGAACTCTATGACCCCCATCCTCTAGAGAAACAAAACCTTTCGTGATGAACGCACAATAATTCCTACACTCATCAGACGCAGGCATCCCAGGAACCACAGGTGTTTTTTGTGGACCCACCAAAGCCATAGGCTTTGCATTTTTCTTGTGCAGGACGGGACACGGCTTTAAGATGTGCCCGCTCCCTTTACAATAGTAGCACACAGGCCCTTCCTTAGTCCTGAAATCTCCGTCAACCTTATCAGCTCAGACCTCCCCCTGTATTAATGAGCTGACACTTGCAGGCACAGAAACAGCTTTGGCACTGCCACCGGCGACACCACCACGATTAAACGGCCGTGCACCAAAACTATAGCATCGCCCAACAAACTCAGTTTTACGAGTGAATACATAGTCATCTGCTAACACCGCGGCCTTAGACACCTCCCGTTCCCTAGAAGAAACTCGGGAAGCATCCAATTCCATCTCCTGCAGCTCAAGGAGTTTCATTACAAGCTCTGATTGGAGCTCTTTCTCTCTTAAGGCCTTCTCCTCTTTTTTCCTTTCAAGCTCAAATTGGAGCTCTTTCTCTCTTAATGCCCTCTCCACCTTTTTCATTTCAAGCTCTAACTCCTTCAATCGAATGGGGTCCCCCATTTCCTGACTAGGCTTTGTAGAAGATAGAGGACTGTCTGCACCAGCAGGCAATACCCCACTCCTCTCCAACTCAGACCGTAACTCCAACTTTTATAGCCTCTTGCTTCAAATGCTTATCAATAGGCACTTCATAGGTCTCTGCCAGCATACACAAATGCTCCTTGGTACATTTATCAAACAACTCCCGACTAGGAGCCTCAGTAAATTCCTGCACTTTAAACTCCATATCAAATGTAGGACCAAACCACCAGCCAAACCCTGGGCACCAATGTCACCACAAACGGACGAGGACTAAAAATCCCCTCACACACAGACTTCCTCAGTCACCAGAAGCCTACCAAAAAAAAACCCAAAACTGTCTAGGGTCCTCAAAGCTTAGGACGAGCTCCCATTTTGTTACGACTCCCGAATGCAGGTACTTCAGAGCCGTGTAACATAGTCAAAAACCAGGCTCAAGTTCAAGAAAATAGTCTTTTATTTAATTAAAACTCAAACCTGATTCAAACAACCCAGTCAAGACAAGAATAAACTAATACACAAAGATAACAGTGCTCCAGCCAGCCTCGCAATGGGCCGTCGAACTAGAGTCTCTAACCTGCCTAAATGGACCCTCAGGGTCGACGAAGAGAGAGAGAGTTCTGGGAGACTCCTGGTATTTAAGCTTCTGATGAGTCACTTGATGCAGCTTGGCCAATCGGGTACAGGAGCCCTTAACCCCTTGATTCCTGACTCCCAGCCACGGGGCCTGCACTCAGGAGAGGAACAGAAGAGTTAGGTACATAGCATTCACCAGAGGGGGGGGGGGGGAGAAGTACCTAACATACTGCTAAAGCAACAAAGGAGTTTTCAAAGCTAAAAAATGTATGAAATGTATGAAAATGAAGAGAAAACTGAAGGGGACTAGCCCACAAAATAAGCATAAGCTAAAGATGGCTGCAATACAGGCCTGGCAGAGCATCACCATAGAATACACCCAGCAACTCGTGATGTCCATGAATCACAGATGTCTAGCAGTCATTGCATGCAAATGATATGCTACAAAATACTAAACATGACTACTTTCATTTACATGACATTGCTGTGTCACAAACATTATGGTGCCCTGAAATGGGGGGACTATCCTTTAACACTGCTGTAATTTCTACATGACGAAACCAAAATGTATAAAAATGGCTTTTATTAAAATCTGACAATGTGCACTTTAACGCATGTGTTTTTTTAAAATTATGAAACTCAAATTGTGTAGTACAGAGGCAATAAATAAATGATGGATCTTTGTCCCAAACATTATGGAGGGCACTGTAGATATGCGACGTTTCACATCGGGGTTCTTGTTCAGAATGAATAAGGATCCGATGAAGTGTTGCGATCCGAATCGTCAAATATTCACATCCTCCAGAAATACTACCTGACCCAGTGAGTTACTTTAGCACTCTGTGTTCTACATACGTTCCAGCATCTGCCTGCAGTTCCTTGTGTCTCCACCGATATATATTGGTTCCCCACAGCAAGCCACACACCATGCTGATTTATGCTATTTTGCGGCTACTTGAATATTGCTAAAAGTAGAGGCGTTGCTGTGCTTTCCTGGTCGTTGCTTCAACATGGGTTGTCAAGGAGAAGTTGTTGGTGATATTGACACCTACGAATTTGAAGTTTCAATCAGCTTTACCTCGGCGCTGTCAATGCAAACTGGGGTATGTGTACCGCTACGCTTCCTGAAGTCGATCACTGTCTCCTATGTTTCCTGAACCATTTAAAACACGCTTTCCATTTTCCCACAATAATCACTTGGACAGTTAAATACAATAGTCCCGTTAGAATTCTGACAGGTGTCTATATCAGGGACAGAAATGCTAGCGATATATAACTCAGAACATATGGGGAGATGAGCAGCATAAAACACACTGATCTTACACATTATCTTATAAAAAACAGGATAGCAGAGTTTCATGGTTATTGAAGGCATATAGACATACTTGTTCAAGAGGAAAAATAGCATGCACAATATTTACAGCAACAATTTATCACAATTAATGAATTAGTTTAAAAAATAACACCTATGCTTTTCTCAGAATAATGCTGGGATATTGAGCATTCACTCGAGAGCAGACTGGGTCACAGTATAACATTGACTGTCATACGGCAGCCCCTACAATGCGGCTCTGCAGTGGGATCCGCCTGAGCTGCGACAGAACCACAGTCACGCAGGTGCCGGGAGTGAGACTTGGGGCCTCTGATTTAGTAGAGAGGCTCAATTAACGATTTAATGAATGCAATCAGTCTTACACGATGGATAACAATAGACAAAAAAATTGAGTTTTTCCAAGGCTTTTGAGCAGCAAATCGAGTTTTAT
The DNA here is from genome assembly GCA_035221665.1 of Okamejei kenojei. NCBI lineage: Eukaryota > Metazoa > Chordata > Chondrichthyes > Rajiformes > Rajidae > Okamejei > Okamejei kenojei. The sequence goes on from JAVHYY010000175.1 coordinate 16,434, forward strand.
GAAATGTTTTTTGTTGAAATAAAGATAACTGCACCAACGTTTGAGTGTAATCATCGTTTCACAAGTGAGTGTCACCAGTCAGTTTTATCTGGAGCCTGTCTGCTCCATTGCTCAGCACAAAATATTTGAATGTACTAAGACCAGAAAATAATTCTGGATATGTCTGAAAATTCTGAATAATTCTGACCAGAAACAATTAGATAGGTGCAATAGGACAAGTTTGGAGGGATATGGACCAGTCTCTCCCCCAACCCCACCCCCACCCCACACCCTGTCTCCTGGTCTCTCTCCCCATCACCCGGTCACTTCCCCCCATATCATTCCCCCCCACCCCGTCTCCCACACCCCAACCCCCCCACCCCGTCTCCCACTCGTATCTGCCCCCTATATCTGCCACCTGACAAATACAAAATTGAAAAATCTATACTCACTGAATCTACAGCGCTTCGTTCGATTTTTATTTATAATGCTTGACCTTTGACAAATCCCATGATTCCTTGCGTTTTTCGGAATACTAAACTCGCCGCCGGGGGGGTTGCACGTAAGGTCAAAGGGCCTGCAGCTCATGGAGCAGCTCAACCCTTCTGGAGGACACGGCAGCCTCTGACATACACTGTTAACACGCGCAAAGCGTACTTTCTTACGTGTTAAAAACCGCTGAAATAGTCAACGTTTGCGCTGTAAATAATTGTGGAGGGTGACTGAGAGCTCTTTGCTCTGAATCGAGCTGAGTTAGGGGCAGTCTGGTCCCTCCCCCCACCCAGAGTCACTGACCGCGCTGCACCGGCACCTCGACTGCCGTGCAACCTCCCTATTAACATGTGCCGCATAGAATTGCTGGCATTGATCATCTCCACCAAGAAAGAGAACAGTGACATATTCATCATCTTCAGTTGGATTGCTGTTAGCTCCACATTCACTATCCTGGGGGTTAGCACTGAGCAGGAACACCTAACCCGCAGTCAACAATGGACCGTTTCCTTGACCATCGTTTAGCAATGTTACACAGGGCTGCCAACTCTCACGCATTGAGCGTGAGACTAACGCATTTGAGGAAATTCTCACACTCTCACGCTGATGACAAAATTTCTCACGTTCAAAAAAATATTTTTAAATATATATAAATAAGTAAATAGAGTCACAGTCCTCCACACTCACCAATGAGAATAGTTTTTTCGTCCAGGTTCAGGAACAGCTTCTTCCGTACAGCCATCAGGTCATTAAACACGACAAAAGAATAAGCTCTGAACTGCAACAGACTATTATTATTATTGCACTATTTTTACTATTTATTGAGTATGTGTGCGTGAGTATACACACATTGAAATTTTTTTTTTCTTCTCCCGTTATGTACTATGTTTACATATTCTGTTGTGCTGCAGCAAGTAAGAATTTCATTATCCTATCTGGGACATATGACAATAAAACACTCTTGACTCATGATATATGTGTGAAGAAGGGTCTCAACATCACCAATTCCTTCCCTCCAGAAATACTGTCTATCCCGCTGAGACAATAGACAATAAGTGCAGGAGTAGGCCTTTCGGCCCTTCAAGCCAGCATTGCCATTCAATGTGATCAAGGCTAATCAACCCTAATCAGTACCCGATTCCTGCCTTCTCCCCATATCACCTGACTCCGCTATCTTTAAGAGCCCTATCTAGTTCTCTCTTGAAAGTATAGAGAGAAACGTTTCCATCGTCCTCTGATGCAGAGAATTCCACAGAGTCACAACTCTCTGTGTGAAGAAGTGTTTCCTCGTCCTCTCAGATGCCATTGTACTTCCACTTTTCACAACTTGACACCATTTAGTAATAATCTGCCCTCCTGTTTTTACTACCAAAGTAGATAACCTCACATTTATCCCCATTAAAATGCATCTGCGATGCATCCGCCCACTCACCCACCCTGCTTTCTCATAGTGTCCTCACAGTTCACACTTCCACCCAGCATTGTGTCATCTGCACATTTGCTAATGTTACTTTGAATCCCTTCATCTAAATCATTAATATATATCGTAAATAGCTGCAGTCCCGGTACTGAGCCTTGCGTTACCTCACTAGTCACTGTCTGCCAATCTGAAAAGGACCCGTTAATCTCTACACTTTGTTTCCTGTCTGCCAACCAATTTTCTATCCATGCCAGCACTCTACCACCAATACTATGTGCCCTATTAGGGAGGGCACAATTAGCTTTCTATATGTGTGGAAGGGAGGAATTGAAAGAAATCGATGTTAGGATTAATGACATAGTGCTAGGAGTTTATGGCGATAGAAGCAGGAAATCTCTGAAGTTTGGTGATCTACTTCCAGTGGACTAAAGGAATTTGATTTGATAAATTATTTGGATGCACGAACAAACTGAAACACCTTCAATAATCTATATTCTATTCTATGGGGAGAAGGCAGGAACGGTTACTGATTGTGGATGATCAACCATGATCACAGTGAATGGTGGTGCAGGCTCAAAGGGCCAAATGACCTTCTCCAGCACCATTCAGGTAATTGTCATATGGCATCGTCTATTGTCTAAAAAATGGAATTCAGAAAATTAAACAATCCATGGTTGCCAAGAGATGGTCTTTAATGTTCTGTTGCTGTCGTAGCATTAGGTCAGTTAAAGAACCTGAAGGGACAGTAGCTTTTTTTGAACTGGGAGTGTGGGACGTTACACTTCTGTGTCTCCTGTAACAGTGAGAGAACAGTGATAAGACCTATCCCGTTTCAGCTTTTAGTTTAGCAAACTTAACCTGAACAACTTATTATTCTGAACATTTCTATATTCTGAGACCTTTCCTGTAAAAAATCTTTCAGGGGATGTGTCGCGAATATCCGCAGAAACTAAAACGTAATCTGCGTGCCTTTGTAATCAATTCCCCTCGCAGTAGACAATAGCCTTCTTTGTGTTTTTCTAATTACTTGCTCTACCTTGTGCAAGTACGTGACTATCAGGAGGATAAATTCAATCTGGAAATTGTCAGCTTGGGGAAAATTCATCAAATATTTTTAATATATTGTGATATTTGGAATATACACAGTTATTGTTTGGAAAATTGATCCAGGTATTGTAATTTTCTTTTCCACTTACCTTGTATAGTGCTGATAATTTACATAAGATATTCACTCCTGTATATCTGTATGAGTGTGGGAAGCCGAATGTTTATGGACATTTTATGGTGGAGACTTGTGTGCACAAAATTACATACGTTTTCCAAGTGACTTTCATCACATAAGCAATGAAACTAAGGAATTTCACAAGCTTTTGGTTAGAAGCGATTTAAATTTAGTTTAGAGATACAACATGAATCAGGCGCATTGGACCAGTGATTCTATGGTGACCATCGATCACCCGTTTTAGTTTAGTTGTTCATGGTCATATGAAAAGGTTGAGTTTGCATGCTATCCAGCCAAAGGAAGGCCTATACATGATTGCAATCAAACCATCCACAGTGTACAGGTAAAGGGTAAATAAAGGTTTAACAGTGGAATGATTGTAATGGATGACAGCAGACCTCTTACAGTCTGCACGCAGACGCAGACCAGTACGCAAAGAATCGCCTTGTTCAGGCTCCATCGTTGGTCTCGACATTCATAGTGGTTCTAGAGTGTTTTATTATCTTATGTCCCAAAGTAATGGCGAGTCGGAGACGGTAAGTTGGTTAGAATTGTTTTATTTTAATTAAACAATGAGCCAATGAGAGTCGATAAGACAACCAAATTTACAATGTGGCTTCCACAAGTGTGGCGCTAGACTGACAGTTACTGACAGTTACAGCAAAAAAAACTGCCAATAGAACACCCGCGCTCAGTGACTCCTCCAGTCAATCACGAGGGTTCGATTACCCAGAGCCACCTCCGGGTGTCGCTACACTATGTTACTCCCCTTTTTCAAACACTCCCTGCACATTAGTGGCAATTTTATGGAGACCATTTACGGTAACCTAAAAAGCTGCATGTGTTTGGGATGTGGGAGGAAACTGGAACACCAGGAGGAAACCCACACAGTCACTCAAACTCCACAGCACCCAATGTCCGTATCGAACCAAGGTCTCTGGTGCTGTGAGGTAGTAGCTCCACCGTCTGCGCCATTGTGCTGCTCATTTTATGAGTGCAAATTCCATTGATTTCTTTGTTTTGAGTTTTACTTACTTTGAGAATAGAGCAGGGTTTGCTTTTGAGTCAGTTTATAGACACATATCCTGCGAGAATTGCCAAACCAGTGATAGTAGGTGCTACATTGTCGGAGGTGACAATTCTGGATGAACTAGAGGCCTAATCTGTCATCTTACGTTCAGTGGTACTATTTGATGAATACCGGGGATTTTTGACGCCTAATTCTTAAACAGGAATCAACTTCTGGTTATTGGGGGAACTTTGCCATGACCAAATCAGCTGGTGTGTTTTCCTGTATCCTAGCAGTGACAATAATTCAAAATTATTGGAATGCTGGAAAATGGAAAGTGCTCATGGAAAAAGCAATTTCTTTGTGTCCTTGCACGTGGAAATGGAAACGGGATGAAATACAGATAAGTCCAATATCGGCAAAGGAAATCTATATTTATAACTTTGGCCATACTTGTAGAATTAAATAACAGCTGATAGGAGGTGCTGCAAGGCTCAATTTTGCAATTAGATATCAAGCTGTGTTCTACTTTTGTGCAGTGCAGGATGGCAATCTTTCTTCACAAGTAGAGCCAGTTTTAGCAGCAGTCGTAAATAAGTTGATTAACTGTGGCACAGTTATGAAATATGATGTTAAACCAATTACATTGAGATGCAACTTTAATCTGTGTCTTAACCTTTAATTTGCTGTTTTTGCACCATTTTGTGAGGTGATGTAATCTGTGAAATTAAGATAATTGGGGATGTTTGTGTATGATTTGATAGGTAGTTCTGCTGTCATGGTTATTTCCATTGTGTGAATTGGATGTAATGTGGGTTTTGTAAACATTATTGACATTGTGGGCCTAATTGTTAACATGATTTGATTGATCTACCTTGTATTTGAATACCTCAAGTCATCCAACCTCCACAATCATCCAGGATGAGAGAGGAAATTCTTGCACACCTCTGTTTTAAATGGCGGCTCCTTTGTCTTGTGATCCATACATGTTATACCTTTCAGTTGCCTCAGTTTTATTTCCATTGTTGCACCTAGCGTTCTCAGGATATTTCCTACTTTAAACATTTTGTTTTGTAATAGGCTGGATTTCCATTGGGTAGAGAAATATTACCCGAAAACTATGTATTCATATTATGTGTTCATTGAAAGCTACGTTCATCAAGGTGAAACCATGTACATGTTCAATGGCCAAAAGTCAACTGAAATTTGATCCTGTTTCCAAAACAATTGAGATTCCAAGTTCCACGTATTCACTGTTGCAGAAATATTTGTGTATTACATTGCATCATAATTTGTCCATTATTGCATCTCCCCATTACTGAGCATTATTGAGGCATCTTTGAACCCTTAATCCTGCTCTGCTTATTTGTTGTAAGGAATTTGGATGTATGATCACTTAACACATTGAAACTACCTGAATTTTAGAGCCCAGCTGCCTTCATACTTGTTGCCTTCTCCCCTATAACCCCTGACACCCGCACTAATCAAGCATCTATCAATCTCCACCAGAAAATATCCATTGATCTGGCCTCCACATCCTTCTGTGGCAATGAATTAGACAGATTCACCACCCTCTGATTAAATAAATTCCACCTCTCCATTCACTTTAATGTCTCTTTATTATTTGCACCTGATCTGCTTTTCATTGGGTGTCACGTGCTTCCATTGGACCCCTCTGGCATTTGCTAATCTCATCATTCACATCATTAGTACTGAACTATTATCTACCGGTTTGATGACCCTCGGACTATCCATGATCAGACTTTGCTGGGTTTACCTTGCACTGTAAATGGGTTGATTGTAATTGTGTATTGTCCTTTTGCTGGCTGGTCAGCACGCAACAAAAGCTTTACACTGTACCTCGGTACGCGTGACAACAAACTAAATGGAAACTCACGAGCATAGACCATAGAACAGTGCAGCACAGGAACAGACCCTTTGGCCCACAATTTCCGTGCCAAGGATGATGCCCGGTTAACCTAATCTTCTCTGCTTGTCTGCTCTCTACCAATTCTATTTAATTATTATTTTGGTTAATTTGCAGCCACTTTGAAATAGAAGCATGTGGAGGTGCATTTGTGTAAACAAACTGCCCCTTGCATCGGCGGAGGTAAGTATTTTTGTAATTCCTGTTGTTGCATTTGCATTTACAAAATTTGTATTTGTATTCATGATATATTTTGGAATTTTGTTTTTCCTTGTATAAAATAATGTGTGGATGACAATCACTTGCTTATGATTTCCATTTCAAAAATATGTCATGAAAATGCATTTCCCGTGCTTAACTTAATTTGTCTGTTATATTTTGCCTCTGGTAAACTTTAGCCATGTCAAATTGAATTTCTCATGTTTTATTATTTGTTATTGGCATCACTAAGTGTTATTAGATGGGTTATGAATATTGAGGCCGAGAAATGTTAATTTGTGTAATGTGATTGGTTCATTACTTGAAAAAATATATTCTCCTCTAAGTAAACCTGGTACGTTTAAGACATTCATGATTTTCTTCCTGTCGTGTGCAGTGATGAGCAATGGTTGGCCACTAATGTAAAAGCAACCGTGGAAAAGATGGGCATCCTGTTTGTTCCAAGATAAAGGGGATTGGTCTGAGCAGGACCCAAGCTCTTGGTACTAGGAGTCAGCTGCTCATCATAACACCTTACCTTGTGGGCAGCATTGACCACCAATTGTAACCTCCTCTTGTCCAACGTAACACTACTCACCCATCAGATAGCTATTGGCTCTCACTGAAGCCTGAATTGACCCTTGGTTTTCACTTACGATACAATAAAACTTTATTCAAACCCGGAGGGAAATTGGTCTGCCGGCAGTCACAACACACAAGGTGCACGACAACTTGAAATGAAAAGTGCAAATAATAAGAAAAAGACATGCGACTGTTGGCTGGCTGCCGTGTGCACAACGCCTTAAACGGAACGAACGAACAAACAAACAAACAAACGCAGGTTTATCCCCTGGGTAGAGAATTATAAAAGTAGAGTACTCCCCCACACCGGGACCCACAATTTTCTACCACCATCCCAAACGGCAGTCCCCTAACGCCGGATCCCCATTGTTCTTCCCGGCGGTCCCCCCACGCCCGGTCCCCATTGTCTTCCCTTATCCCCCCACTCTCATTGAACGCTGATTGTGGGTCGTTTGTGAGGCCCCGCTGCCGCTGAGGCTCCCGCTAGCACCGAAGCTCCCGTTGCTGCTGAGGCTTCCATCACGGCCGCTGCTGAGGCTCCCTCAGCCCAGGCAGACCTTGCCCTCTGGCTTCATGTGCTCTCCAGGACACTTCCCTTTTTCTCAGTATTACTAGCAAATCAGACTTGCATCCCAGATACAAACAAATGCAGATGCTGGTTTATATCAAAAATGGACACACTGCTGGAGTAATGATGGTGCAGCGGTAGAGTTGCTGCCTTACAGTGCCAGGGAACCGGTTTCGATCCTGAATACAGGTGCTTGTCTGTACAGAGCTTGTACGTTCTCCCCGGGACATGCGTGGATTTTCTCCGGGATCTTGAGTGTCTTCCCACATTCCAAATACACACTGGTTTGTAGGTTAATTGGCTAGGTATAATTGTAATTTGTCCTTAGTGTGTAGGACAGTGTTAATGTACAGGGGTTGCTGGTTGGCATGGATTCGGTGGGCCAAAGCAATGCATCTCTAAATCAGCCACTGAATTCTTATCTGCCGGGAGGTCAGGTTGGTTAATGTGGACCGAGCGGAGGTGTTCAGCGAAACGATCGCCAACCTACACTTGGTCTCACCGATATAGATCAGCTGACATCTAGAGCAGCGGATGCAATAGATGAGGTTTCTTTGCGGAAGGCATACAGTGGGGGAGATGGGAAGATGTCACGTTGTAGGTGGCGAAACTGACGGAAGACTATTTGTTGTATGTGCCGCCCAGTGGGGTGAAAGGTGAGGACAAGGGGGACTCTGCTCTTGTTGTGAGTGGGGGGATAGGGAGAGAGAGCAGTATTACGGGGTATGGAGGAGACCCTGTTGCGAGCCTCATTTATAGTGGGGGAGGGGAACCCCCGTTCCCTGAAGAATGAGGACATTTGCAATGCCCTGGTGTGGAACACCTCATCCTGGGAGCAGATGCGGCGTAGACGGAGGAATTGGGAATAGGGGATGGAGTCTTTACAGGAAGCAGGGTGGGAGGAAGAGTAGTCAAGATAGCCGTGGGTGTCAGTGGGTTTATAGTGGATGTCAGTCAAGACCTTGACCATGAGAGAGTTTGAGTTGCCACTGAATCATGTTGGGGCTTGATTCCAAATACAGGCTGTGAGGTTTGCTAAATTTGCAGTGCAATTGCAGCCATGTCTGGAATACTGCATTAATTTAGTGAAGTTGGCATCTCTGAAGGTGGACAGATCATCAGGTCCGGCAGAAACGTTTCGCAGCCAGTTAAAAGAAGCAAGGGTGGGAAGAACTGAGGTTCTGACTAATAGTTTTCAGTCTTCCCTTGCCAAAGGAATGGTGCCAGAAAAGTGTTCAAATTGTCGAGGAGTGCTTCCTGTTATTATATAATAGCAGAGATGAAATTGTACAGGAGAAGATGCAGATGGGATTTTAGTTTAGTTAATTGTCACGTATCAAGTAAACTATTAAAGAATACTAGCTTCTGTCAAATTTTGAGAGGTTGGGTGAGGAGGCACTGTGTTGGGTGGCATGCTGGCACAGCGGTAGGGTTGCTGCCTTGCAGCACTTGCAGCGCCAGACACCCGGGTTCGATCCCAATTACGGGTGCTGTCTGTACGGAGTTTGTACGTTCTCCCCTTGACCGTGTGAGTTTTGCTTTTGTCTGTTTTTTATTCTGTGTTTATTTGTATGTGTTAGCGTATCTTTAGTTTTGTATTATGTGGGGTGAGTCGGTGGGAGAAACGAAAAACTTTTTTTATCTCTTCCTCGACGGATGTGCGACTTTTTCCGTATTGCGTCTCCGCCGGCATTGTGGCCTAACATCATGGAGCTGCAGGTAGCTTTGTTAGGGATCAACGTCGGGAGCTCCAACTGCAGGAGCTTTGATCGCCGACTGCGGGATCTTCGATCGCCCCGACTGCGGGTATTTTGATTGCCCCTACCGCGAGAGAAAAGGAGGAAGATGGTAAAAGTTATTCGCCGTCCATCACAGTGGGGAATATGTGGTCGCCAAAAAACATGATGGACGAGCTGCCTGCCCTGGTGAGGAATCGGAGGGATTTCCGTGAGTGCAGTGATCCTGGAGTCTGGTGCGAGTGTGGACAGCTCTCTGACTTTGGGCAGACAGGGACTGCAGAGAGAGTACAATGGTCGGTGAAAGAGCGTGTGTGTGGCCCAGACATTGACCTGTGGGTCTCTGCTTATGCTGGGTTCCCTAGGGATTTTCACACGCCGCTGTGATGGCTGTTTATGTTTAATCTTTATGAAGTTTTGTGTCTTGTAGCTTTTTTGGTATGACTGTGTGGTAAATCAAACTTCACTGTACCTCAGTACACGTGACAATAAAGGACCATTAAACCATTGAATGCAAATTAATGATTTCATCCCATGATTTCATTAATGATCATTTTAATTTTAATATCTTAATACCAAGGTGGATTTGAAGAATTGGTGCACTTGAATTAGAAATGTTGCGTGTGTGTGATTTCCATTCTATGTTGCCCAGTTTTTATCACTGTAGGGAGTTATTAATCACTTGTTAACTTTTTCAGTTTCTGGAAGGCCTCACGGAAGATCTCCGTGAAAAGAAAGAGGCGTTATTGGAAAATACACAACTTGTGGATGTGTTGCAGGAAAAGCTTGATGGGAAGAATCGGGAGCTAGCGGTAAGGAAGTCATTGTTTGCTGCTGTGCGAGTCTCTATTACAGAGAAAGATCTCTTCAACCAGCTAAGGGATTCTGTTGTAAATGGCAGTGAAATAAAAATAGTAGAGAGCCTCTTAGAAAGAAATCTGTAAATATGAAAAGATTTGAAGATATTCTTTTGTATAAATCTCGCCATTCTTTTTTTCTAAATCACTTCTTCAACCCTTTTATGATGTGTTATTGTGCAGAATCACAGTTTATCTGGTGCCTTGTAGCATTGTCATTCTGGTTAAGACAGGTTGTTGGCATTGCTGATCTGTGCCACCAATTTTTCTCCGCCGTGATCAAGATCAGAAGAGATCTGCTATTTAAGATGCCAACAACACATAGACTCTTGATTATAATGCAACAGTGCCACTATTGATTATATTGTTCTTCATTTTCCCATCCACCAGTGGGAGAGTCTGGGACTAGAGGCCATGGCCTCAGAATTAAAGGATGTCCTTTAGGAAGGAGATGAGGAGTAATTTCTTTAGTCAGAGGATGGTGGATCTGTGGAATTCATTGCCACAGAAGGTTGTGTATGACGTCAGTGGATATTTTTAAGGGAGAGATAGATAGATTCATGATTAGTACGGTGTCAGAGATGAAGGGAGGAGAAGAGGAGGGAGAGACAAATGTTTGGATGGCGCAGGAGACTTGATGGGCCAAATGGCCTATTTCTGCTTATATCACATGACCTCACAATAACTGTTTTAATTTTGATGACTAGACAATTCCATTTTGAAAGGTTCAACTTTTTTTGATTATCTGCTTGGCTTATTCATTTCATTCATTTAATGTTACTTTAGAAAGCTGCATTATTTTAAGCTTAATGGGCCTGTCCCACAGGTGACTTTGTAGGCGACTGCAGGAGACTATGTAGTTGTCACATGTTTGCCACATGATCGCGGGTGGTTGCTGTGGAGTCGCCTTCATGGTCCTGAGGAGTTCCCGCATTCTGGGAACTAGTCGCGGCCTTGTTATGGTGGCGGTAAATTTGAAAAGTGTTGAAAAATTAGCGGCGATTAGAATTAAGCCGTGATTGAGAATAGCGAGAATTCTCGTGCCATAGGTGGGTCACCAGGAGGTCCTAATGGGTTGCCAGGAGGTCTAATGTTCTCATAGGTTATAGCCGATGCTGACCGGTGAATTTCATTGGCTCATTGGGAAAAAAAACGTAAACAGTAGTTGTCAGAACCAATGATAACCGACCGGTAATGTTAATGTCCGCCGAGCTTCACAGCCGTGGATCTCTGGCTTCTTGAAAAGTGTTTCCACTCCTTTCCCTTCCTTCTCCCCCCCTCTTTTAAAGGACTTACCATCCACTGTGCTTTAGCCGTCTTAATTACAGCGCCAACCTTCCTGTTCATCGCAGTGTGTGTCTATCACCTTGACTTTGCATCATGTGAATTTCACTCAGACGGCGCCTCTCCCGCTTGCCCTGTCTCCCGCCTGCATAATGGACTGGTGGGGGTGTGTGTGTGTGTGTGTGTGTCTCTGTGTCTGTGTCTGTGTCTGTGTCTGTGTCTGTCTCTGTGTCTGTGTCTGTGTCTGTGTCTGTGTGTGTCTCTGTGTCTGTGTCTGTGTCTGTGTCTGTGTCTGTGTCTGTGTCTGTGTCTGTCTCTGTCTCTGTCTCTGTCTCTGTCTCTGTCTCTGTCTCTGTCTCTGTCTCTGTCTCTGTCTCTGTCTCTGTCTCTGTCTCTGTCTCTGTCTCTGTCTCTGTCTCTGTCTCTGTCTCTGTCTCTGTCTCTGTCTCTGTCTCTGTCTCTGTCTCTGTCTCTGTCTTTTCTCTCTGACAGTCGCCATTCCAGTTGCTGGTTTTTCACTTGACTGCTGGCAACGTAACAGTCGCCTGACAAATCGCCTAAGTGGAACAGACCCATTTGGCTCCCGAAAGTCTCTTGAGTTTAATTTGGCTATTTTTAGTTTTTTAGGAGTTGGTTGAAGATTTTAGGGAGGTTGAGATCGAAAGTGAAAATCTCCAGGACAAGCTTCTGGCTGAAGAGCATGCCATGCGAACCAAGGTCCGAGATCTCACAAGGAAGATTTTAAAAATCTCAAAAGTAAACACAGCACTCAGCTCCGTAAAATCAGAGAGAAACATGCACAAAAACCATTGCAGAAAGATCAGTGCTGTTTACAACTTCATAAAGATCTCCAACTTTTAAGACCTCACGCCAAGTTCTGTGCACCACTTGCAGAACAGGCAACTGGTTCTTTAAATTATTTCACCGAACTGGAAGATTAAAGAACTGGAAGGTAATTACTCAAAGTTGACTTAATATTTTTGACCATAAATTTTCCTACCACAGATTTGTACATCTGTCGTCTCGTGGTAGGGAGTAGGTTTGCCTTAAAATATTCTAGCATTAGAGGAATGGAGTGGATTTTATGACAAACCATCACTTATTTTTTGTTTTGCCGTGTGTAATATCTCGTCCCTGTAACCTCATGGGATTTAGTGTATGCAAATTGGTTGCTGTAATTCCCATAGTTAATCACTGATCACACTTAAAAATATACTTCATTGGTTGATAAACGGGTTGGTACATTCAGTGATTTGGAAAAGTAGCGTGTAATCTAAGTTTTTTTGACTCGGGTATTCTGATCAGATTCCTTGATCAGAAGATAGTGATGTTTTAAAGAATTATTTGTGAGAGTCTGCCAAATGGCTGACATGAACACACAGTAGTCATTTGGACAGATTCGTACAGATGCTCTTTAAAACATTCTCTTCTTGAATCCTTTAAACATCGCTATCACTGAATTTTAATTTTCAGGGGATGCTGACAGTTAAAACATTGACATCGTAAAGGGTGGCCTGGTGGCGCAGCGGTGGAGTTGCTGCCTTTCAGCGCCAGAGACCTGGCTTTGATGCTGACTGTGGTGCTTGTCTGAACGGAGTTTGTATGTTCTCCCTGTGGGTTTTCATCCAGATGCTCCGGTTTCCTCAGATACTCCAAAGACATACAGGTTTGTAGGTTCATTGGCTTGAGTTAATGGTAAATTATCTCTAGTGTGTGTAGGATAATGTTAGTGTGCGAAGATCATTGGTCGACACAGACACGTGGGTCGAAGGGCCTGTTTTCCACACTACATCTCTAAATAAAATCATTTGAAGACATTTTACCATTCACAATGTCCTTGCCGGAAATAGTACATCAAAGTATTTTAATTTCAAATAGCTTTTAATGAGAAGACCACAGAGCAACCAGGACACTTCATTAACTCCATGAATGTCTTCTCTCTGTCAGTCTTGAGCTGTGTTTGCATGACAGTTTACGGAAGAGAGGGAGAAACCACGGACAAGATACAATGATGTTGTGGAGAGACTATATTCAGCAGCAGAAGAGGATATTTAATTGGAGTAATTTAAAATAAATAAGGGTTTTAATGCGTCAGTCTGAAGAAGGGTATCGGCCCAAAACGTAGCCTATTTCCTTCGCTCCATAGATGCTGCTGCACCCACTGAGTTTCTCCAGCACTTTTGTCTACCTAGGGTTTTAATGGAGCCAGTGGAGAATGATCATTTTGTTTGTTTTGGGATTAAGTAGCTTCATACCTTAATTTCCAAAATGTTGAGGAGACACAATTTCCATGGAGCTTTATTCAAGCTTCTAATCTTTTCTCACTAGTGTTAGTTAAGGAATTTATCATTGGATAAATATGTAAATGGAATTACCATTTGCCTTACAAATTTTCAAGCTTAATGAACTGTAGCATTTCAAGGATATTTTATGATTTCAAATGCTGGTAATTAGTAGAACATGTGATTTTCACTGATTGCCATTAACTGCGGTGGAAAAAATGGCAAATTGTGGAGCTGTTACTCCTTTGCAACAAATATCAGATCATTATGGGTGTTTTTCCTTTCTCTTTCTTAAAGAACAAGTGAGGCTTATGACGCAAGAGGCTGAAAAATGAGAGGCCAGGTTCATGACAATGGAAGCTTTGTCCAAATCGGAAATCAAGCAGATTCAAGAGGAGCTGGACAATGTACAGGTACCCCAAATACAAATCCTTGTGCCTGGTGACGATTAACTGAATATTAATCTGTTTACCATTTACCTAGAAGGAAATGACTTTATCTTATTAAAAAAAATAGGAAAATTGATGGTATGTTATTCCGTGGTTGTTCAAGCATTGTGGGAACCAAATTTTAAAAAAATGTAGTTAGTTATGTACATTGTAGATTTTTAATCTGGGCTCAACTGTATGAATCAACCAGTCAATTAACCTTTATTGTCATCTTTCAAAGCAACAGTTGTACAGTGCAAAATGAGAAGACGTTTCCCAGGGAATACCAGAGCATCACACATGAATAAAAACAATAAAAACAATCCAGTCCCTGATAAAAACAATATGAATAGTTAAAAAGTGCAGGTAAAAAACAGCAACATTAAAATACAAGTAATAACTGTCATAAATTGTCCAGGGCAGCTGATTTAAGTTGTTATTAAATTGTCAGTGCAAAAAAGCAGCAGAATCAGGTGGAGTGACTGTATGGCAGCCTCACAGCCTGTGGAAGGAAGCTGTTTAGCAGTCTGGTTGTCCGGGCTTTGATGCTATGGTACCTCTTGCCTGATGGCAGGAGATCTAGATGTGTGTGGAGGGGGTGCAGTCTGTCCTTTGCTATGCTCAGTGCTTTTTTCAGGCAGCGGCTCTGGAACTGTTCTTCTACCGAGGGTGGGGAGATGCCAATGATCGTCTCTGCTCCCCTCACTACCCTCTGCAGAGCCTTCGTGTCTGAGCAGTTGCAGTTGGAGTACCACATGTTAATGCAGTACGTGAGTACAGACTCCACCGTGCCGTTGTAAAAAGTCCTGAGGCTGTTGGTGGTGAGTGAGGCCTGTTTGAGTTTCTTCAGGTAGTGCAGTCGCTGATGGGCCCGTTTGACAATCCCAGTGTTGTTCCTGGACCAGGTGAGGCTGTCTGTGATTTGCACTCCGAGGAACTTTATGTTCTCCACTCTCTCCACTGTGATGCCACTGATGTTGAGGGGTGTATGTTTGGGCTGCAACCTCCTGAAATCGACATCTCTGTGGTTTTGTCGACGTTTAATTCTAAGTTGTTGTTGCTGCACCAGTCCACTAGTTGTTTCACTTCCTCCCTGTACATTGTTTCATCCTCTCCACTGATGAGTCCCACCACTGTGGTGTAATCTGCGAAGGACTGCTTCCCTACATTTCACTGCTCACTCCATTCCGTGTAGAACCCCTTTCTGAAGAGGAAGTGACATGGGATAGATGTGAGCCTGCAGGAAAATTCAATCCTAAAATAGTTGTGGTAGAATGGAGCTGTCGGCAATGGCACATTAAAAGTATAATGCGTGCTAAAATTATTTAGAGTCATACTGCTCAGAAACAGGCACTTCAGCCCAACTTGCCCACACTGACCAACAAGCGCCATCTACACTAGTCTTACCTGCCTGTAGAGTCATATAGCCATAAATTTGAATGGTGATTATCTTACAGACCAATAGAAATCCCTTGGCTTTAATTGACACTAAACTTATTTCTACCCAACTTGTACCTTCTCAGAAGCTGCTGCTGGAGCTCAAATACATAGCGGTTGACTTTGAAGAGGAGAACGAACAGTTACACGTGAAAGTGAACTGGCTACAACACGTTGAGGCACAAAATGGTGTGTGTATAGTATGACTTTAATTGGGTAAGAAGGAACTGGGGATGCTGGTTTACACCGAAGATAGACACAAAATGCTGGAGTCAGCAGGTCAGTCAGCATCTCTGGAGAAAAGAATAGGTGATGTTTCGGGTCAAGACCCATCATTAGACTGAGAGTCAGGGAGGGGGAAATTAGAGGCATGGGGAGGTACTTAACAAAGCAGAGCCTGCATCGATGACTCAGGGAGGGTGGAGCCAACAATGGTCCATTGCTGGCTGGGGATGAGGTGATAATGAAGGAATAAAAATGGTGAAATTAGCAAGAGGACTAGGGTGGGGGAGAGACAGGGAGAGAGAAAATGGAAGGGTTATTTGGTTCAAGATCCTTCATTCTCTTGTGTAAGAAGGAACTGCAGTTGCTGGTTTAAACCGAAGATAGACACATAAACCTGGAATAAGTCTCGGGGCAGGCAGCATCTGTGTAGAAAAAAGAATGGGAGACGTTTCGGGTCAGGACCCTTCCTCGTTCTTTTTATTTAAATGGTGATATGTGGTTTCTTGCAGAGAAGCTTCTAGCAAAATTGGACCAATATGAAGAGCAACAACAGACAATGCAAGCAGATTTAGAACAAGCTACCAAGGGAGCAACTTCCCAGGTTGGGAGAATTTTGTGCTGCATTTAATTCCTCCACGTACAATCTTAATTCCAAGTGTGAGCATTCTGCACAGATTCAACAGTCTCAAGTATCCTGCTAATTAATGTTACATTGTATTTTATGTTGCTTATTAAGATTTTTTTTTTAATGGGTCATTTAAGTAAGTATTTATTTTGCTCTTTTCTGTTATCATCCTTACTTTTTGGCTTGATGCGTGCATTTGAAGGGTGCTATTTGCTTCCACACCAGATGGTTTCTGTATGCATTACCACATACCTTAGATAATGGAGAAAGTCTACTGAATTAGCTAGTGTGGTTGGGGAAGCAACAGAGTATTTCCAGACTTTTTAATCTAGTTTGGGTAATTTTACCTATTAATATTATATGGTCATAAGGAATAGGAGTAGAATTAGGTCATTCGGCCCATCAAGTCTACCCCACCATTCAATCATGGCTGATCAATTACTCCCTCCTGACCCCATTATCTTACTCTCTCCTCATAATCTCTGACACTTGTACTAATCAAGAATCTATCTATGCCATAAAAATATCCACTGACTTGGCCTCTACAGCCATCTGTGGCAAAGAATTCCACAGATTCACCACCCTCTGGGTAAAGAAATTTGACCTCATCTCCTTCCAAAAAGAACGTCCTTTAGTCTCGACCTAAAGGGCATAGCCTCAAGATAAGGATTGGCTTCAAAGCTGCAATAGACCATAGGCAATAGGTGCAGGAGTCGGCCATTCGGCCCTTCAAGCCAGCACCGCCATTCAATGTGATCATGGCTGATCTTCCCCAATCAGTAGCCCGTTCCTTCTTGCTCCCTATTTCCCCTGACTCCGCTATCTTTCAGAGCCCTGTAGCTCACCCTTGTAACTTTCCAGAGAACCGGCCACCACCGCCCTCTGAGGCAGAGAATTCCACAGACTCACAACTCTCTGTGTGAAAAAGTGTTTCCTCGTCTTCATTCTAAAAGGCTTACCCCTTATTCTTAAACTGTGGCCCCTGGTTCTGGAATCCCCCAACATCAGGAACATGTTTCCAGCCTCTAGCGTGTCCATGCCGTGAATAATCCTATCTGTTTCAATAAGATCCCCTCTCATCCTTCTAAACATCAGAGTATACATGCGCAGCCTCTCCATTCTCTCAACATATGACAGTCCCAGTATCCTGGGAATTTACCTTGTAAACTTATGCTGCAATTCCTCAATAGCAAGAATGTCCTGCACACAATTACTCCAGATGTGGTCTCACTAAGGCCCTATACAACTGCAGAAGGACCTCTTCGCTCCTATGCTCAACTCCTCTTGTTGTGAAGTTCAACATGCCATTCGTTTTCTTCACTCCTGCTGTACCTGCATGCTTACTTTCATTGACTGATGAACAAGGACCCCCGGGTCCTGTTGTACTTTCCCTTTTCCTAACTTGACACCGTTTATATGATAATCAACCTTCCTGTTTTTGCCACCAAAGTGGATAATGGCACATTTGTCAACATTAAACTGCACCTGTCATGCATCTTCCCACTCACCCAAACTGTCCGAGTCACCCTGCAAAGCATCCTCCTCACAGTTCACACTGCCACCCAACTTTGTGTCATCTGCAAATTTGTTAATGTAACTTTGATTCCCTTTGTCTAAATCATTGATGTATATTGTAAATAGCTGCACAGAGCCTTGCAGTACCCAACTATTCACTGCCTGCCATTGTGAAAGGGACCTGTTAATCCCTACTCCTTGTAACCTGTCTGCCAACCAATGTTCTATTCATGTCAGCACTCTAGGCCAATATCATGTGCCCCAATTTTGCCCACTAATCTCCTATGTGGGACCTTATCAAATGCTTTCCGAATGTCCAGGTACACTACATCCACTGGCTCTCCCTTGTCCATTTTCCTGGTTACATCCTCAAAAAATTCCAGAAGAGTAGTCAAGCATGATTTCCCCTTTGTAAATCCATGCTAACTTGGGACCGTTCCTGTACTACTATCCAAATGTGCCACTATTTCATCTTTTATAATTAAACTCCAGCATCTTCCCCACCACCGATGTCAGGCTAACTGGTGTATAATTCCCTGTTTTCTCTCTCCAGCCTTTCTCAAAAAGTGGGATAACATTAGCTACCCTCCAATCCACAGGAACTGTTCCTGAATCTATAAAACATTGGAAAATTATCACCAATGCATCACGATTCCTAGAGCCACTTTCTTAAGGACCCTGGGATGCAGACCATCAGGCCCTGGGGATTTATCTGCAGCCTAATTTGAGGAAGAACATTCTTGCTATTGAGGGAGTTCAGCATAGGTTTACAAAGTTAATTCCCGGGATGGCGGGACAGTCATATGCTGAGAGAATGGAGCAGCTGGGCTTGTACACTCTGGAGTTTAGAAGGAATGGAGGGTATCTCATTGAAACATATAAGGTTGTTTAAGGTCTTGGACACACTAGAGGCAGGAAGCATGTTCCCGATGTTGGGGGAGTCCAGAACCAGGGGCCACAGTTTAAGAATAAAGAGTAAGCCATTTAGAACGGAGATGAGGAAACACTTTTTCTCACAATGGGTGGTGAGTCTGTGGAATTCTCTGCCTCTGGTGAGTCTGTGAAATTCTCTGCTCTGGAGGGTGGTGGAAGCAGGTTCTCTGGAATGCTTTCAAGAGAGAGCTAGATAGCGCTCTTAAAAATAGCGGAGTCAGGGGATATGGAGTGAAGGCAGGAACGGGGTACTGATTGGGGATGATCAGCCATGATCACATTGAATGGCGGTGCTGGCTCGAAGGGCCAAATTACCTACTCCTGCACCTATTGTCTATTGTCTATTCAGTCCTATCAGTCAACCCAACATTATTTCCTGCCTAATGTGGATTTCCTTCAGTTCATCCGTCACCCCAGATCCTCTGGCCACTAGTACATCAGGAAAGAGATTGTTTGTGTCCTCCTCAGTGAAGTCGGATCCAAAATACTTGACATTTCTCCTGTGAGGGTTGAGAATCTTTGAGTTCTTTACCCTCCGGAGCTGTGGGTGGAGAAACATTGAGGGTTCAGGGGATTAGGTAAATATTTAGATCAAAGATGAAATCAGCCATGATCACGTGATAGAATGAATAAGGCTCAAGGGCTGATTTTATATAATATAAGTTTTCAATTATCCAATTCTACAACTTGTAATTCTAATGACATGTAACAATATGTCTTGAAGGTGTACATTAAAAGGAACAAGTCAGTGCTTCATTGCCCATAGGTCCATTTATTCTTAAAAACAATTAAAATAATTTTACTTATATCTGAAAATCACTGAAATCATCCAACATTTCCAGCAGAGAATAAAAAATGGTAAACTTTTAAAAAACTATATTTTTCACCATGAAGTTCTGTTTTTAATGCTTATCACACCTCTGGTCGTCTTGCTGAATAACTCTAAACTTGCTTGCTATTATAACTCTACATCAGCTTGCTATTTTTGTTAATCAAATATGCCCGGGAGGCAAACATAGAGAATCATTACTCTTGTATCATGCCACAGCTCTTCTGTTTCTTATGGCATCAAGCATCTAATTATCCAGTTAGATGAGTGGATGATGTTGCTTTGTGTGTAATGTGTCTGTAGACAAGTGAATCTGAATCTGCGGAGGAACTGCACAGCCGCCTGATGAAGTGGCTGGAAATGGTTTATAAGCCAACACCGAGCCATGACAACGATGAGAGGACTGTCATGGAATTTAAGGATGAGGCAACTTGAGGAAGAAAGAAAAGGTAAATTGCGGTGCTCTCTGGTTCTCACTTGGAACAAATCATACAGTTTACTTTGTTTTAATTTAAAATATTTAAGAAGTGAATGACTTGATTAGTGATCTTGATGACTTGAAAGACGAGTGCACCTCTATTTAGGGATCTGTTTATTGTCCATATTTCAGTCGAGACAAAGGCTACTGTCGATTTTTTTAAAGCTGGATTTCTAACGTTTTTACTTTCAGCATAAAAATCCATGCTGACAATAGTTTTGTCCAGCTGTTTAGCGTGGGCAAGTTAATTGGCTTGGGTTTGTATACTTAGTATGAGTGTAAATTGTCCCTAGTGTGTGTAAGCTGACTATTAGAACGTCAAGTGGCTACAATATTAAAATGTGAAAAATATGTTGAAATACTTACTGTACAGTCTTTGAAAGTCCTCTAGAATTTGAATCAAAACAGTTAATTTATAACTACCTTCCTACTTTTGTCTGAAAATTAATAGACATAGAAAGTTAGCTTGTTTGCTTTTCTGCATATCTTTAATTTCTGATGTTTCTTTCTTTGTGTTTGAATTTATATTATTTTAAATATTGTGACTAGCAGCATTTCTGATAAAGAGTGGAAAGCATTTTTTGTTCTGTAATATGAAGACCTGATGTGTAGTTCCCTTTAAAATTGAGCATGACTTTATTAATATTTCTTTTCCTCTACCATGTTCATGATGAGCACTCAGCGATTCCATCCACTTCCCCCTCCACTGCTTTTGCAACTGTGATTTGGCCAGCCATTACGAACACAGTTTCCCATCAGTTTTTGTGCATGCAGGTCTCTGTCACCATGTACTGGGCGGGTTAGTTCTAAGCTTTTGAATTTGTACCAGGAAATAATCAGCAGCGCACTGCACTAGCTAAATTATGCTGTGACTTAATTGTTATGCACCGAAAATACCCTGCTCAGCAGTGTCGATGCGCAATCCCTGTGGAATATGATTTGCCATTGATCATTCCTACCTTCCGATGCAACCTTTACCATTGCACCAGTAGTGAATGTTTGGCCTACTTTGCACGAGGCCATAAATTATTGTCTTTAAATGTTCTTTGTTGCTTTGCATGTTGAGTCAAATTTCATTTAAATATAACATCCTTTGCAAATCACAAAACTCCAAATCACAAAACAGATGGGAAAATTATTTTTGCCACAATCATTTCACTTTTAATATTTGCTAATGAGTTAGTTGGCAAATGCATTAGCATATAATTTACATCCCACCCTCCCCAGAACTGATATTCGGTTTATTTTTATGCCCAAGTATTCCTGTCCCTCGTTGAAGTAAAAAATTATCTTGACATTGACAAGCTAATGATTGCTGTGTGTCTTGCCTGTTTGTGTCTATAAGCCAGTGACATTTTCTTCCAAGTGGTTTCCCAAAAGTAGATTAATTGTAGAGAAAGAACACTTATGAAGATAGTTGTGCTGATATTAATACCTCAGATTTTGAGGTTGTTGTAATGTTTAAATGTTTTTGGTTATTATATTATGAACGTTGGAACTTTGGATTTTGTACTTGACTTTGGAAATCATGAAGATGTCCCATGGTTTAGAATACTGATACAAACTATGCTGCTTTGCAGCCTTCTCCATGACAATCCAGGGAAATCTACTTGAATGGATGACATTTCCTGGATTTGCAAACTGGTTACATCTGCTATCCATAATCTGATGGCCCTTAAAGATTTGGATGATTTCTTGCATAAATATTTCATAATACAATTCACTTTAAAATAATGGTAATTAAAATATTTCTGTATTCATTGGACATCTTAATTTTGATCTGATACTTATTTAGTTCTGATTAAAATATGTAAATGCTGGTTAGATATCTTGCACAATGCGAGGCTAATTCCACCAACGAGAGTGTTGTCCGATCATAAGCAGCAAGGGAGTAGAATCTGTTCTTTGGTGTTTGGAGGAATTAGGGGGTGGACCTTATTCAAAATTCTAAACATCTCAATGGAAACATGAGCGTGAAGATGTTGACATGTTTCCATTTGTGCCTGGAGTCTTGAACATGTGGTTAGACACAAAATACTGGAGTAGCTCAGCGTGTCAGAGCAGCATCTCTGGAGAAAAGAGGAATAGGTGATGTTTTGGGTTGGAACCCTAGATACAAGATAAAGATGACACTGAGATGTGTAGGAATTTCCCATTGCGAAGGGTGGTGAATCTCTGGAATTCTGTATGCTAAAAATTGGTTTTGGCCTTTGGATTTGGACCGCTAAGTCTCTATTGATCAACATTCATCAGTGCCCTGACCTAAGCCCTACAACCATTTTTACTTTCCAAATTCTATCTGCCTGTGCTCCGCCCAACTCTCCATCTCATCTATATCCTTCTGTAACCTTGGACAAACCTCCTCGCTCTCCACAAACCACCAATTTTTATGTCATCTGCAAGCTTATATCCAACATTGTGATCCAAGCTGTTATCACCAAACAACGGAAGTCTCAGCTGTGAGCCCTGTGGTACCACAATAATCACAGATTTCCCATCAGAAAAACATCCTTCCAGCACTGCCCCCTATTTAGATTCAACTGGCTAGCCCACCTTGAATTGCATGTGCCCAAATCTTCTGCACTCGCCTCCCATGTGTGGGACCTGATGAAATGAATGCCCTAGTAATGTACTAAAATTGATTAGTAGAATCCAGTTAAAGCTACTGCTCATTTTCCAAAATTTAAAAAAAAAAACAACTAAATATTTACTTTCATTGAATTCTTTAGTTAATTCAGGTAATCTAATCATTTTATAACATTTAGCTCTGCAATTTAACATGCAGTTACATTTCCAATTACATACTTTAGAGTGAGTTTTTATAAATACACAAGTTTTCACTGAAAGACTAGGAGGTTTAATTTAACACAGGCAAGTGGGGGTTAATTATAGATGGCATGATGGTCGGCACAGACACATAGGTTGGATGGAAAAGGGCATGATTCTGTGTTGTACAAACTCTTTGGAACATTTTAGTAGTGAAAGGGAACACGGTTTTAACCATAGTTTATTTCCAGTCCATTACCTGATGTAAGTAAAATGAACCAAACTTCCTTATAAACTTTTCAATGTGAAAGGATTTTATTTTTTCCCCTATATTTACATTGCAAAGGTAGAACACTTACCTTTTTGTCCAAATGGCCACGACACAGACTTCACTCAGTTTATAAATGGATTTGCAGGTTAAATGACAAATCTGCCTCTCCAGAAAAAATACTGAAATAATATCTATACATAAATCAGTATTGGTATTAGTTGTCGCTGGGATACCAGTGATGTAAATGTAGCTTTGTTACTGCAAGCTTTTAAAATTTTAAAGCCAGCCAGCCAGCTGCAAGGTGTTTTAGCCCAGACAGAGATTAACATGTTAACTTGGGGAATGCCACAAGGTAGCGATGGTCACTAGGGTCCAATCAGTCTATTTTGTGTCTGTGTTCATGCTGTCTTTCTGAATGACGTGTCTTCCTGTGGCACAAACTGATTCTTTCCTGGCTGCTCTGATCCAGATTTGATCTCCAAACTGCAGGAGCTGGAGGAGGAAACTGGGGGACCTTCAGAGACGCGGACAGGATCAAGGATGGACAAAAGCTGACCAAAAGCTTCTATGGTATGTGATCAGTCGGACACTTCTTCAGTTTCAACTTTGAATTTTATATATCTGTGGAAATTTAATGCTTGAGTTCACTCGACATTTTACACTGTTATTAATTTTAAGCTTTGCCAAGGTTGAATAAAATATTTTTCTGTTTGGGGAGGCAGCACAATGGCACAGTGGTAGAGTTGCTGCCTTACAGCACCAGACCACCGGGTTCAATCCTGACCAGGGGTGCTGTCTGTACCGAGTTTGTACGTTCTCCACGTAGCCATGTGGGTTTTCTCCGGGTGCTACTGTTTCCTCCAACACTCCAAAGGCGTACAGGTTTGCAGGTTAATTGGCTTTGGTAAAAATTGTAAATTGACCCTAGTGTGCAGGATAGTGTCCGGGGTGATCGCTGGTCGGCCTGGACTCATTGGGCCGAAGGGCCCGTTTCCCTGCTGCATCCCGAAAGTCTAAAGCCTTCAGTAGTTTTGAGAAGGTAAATATATACTGATATTTGCTAAATTGAGAAAGCCTTCAACAATTTTCAGTGCCATTATAAGTTGGACTGAGATGGCTGGCCTCATACAATGAGAAAGCATTATTATCAAGCACATGCTCAATTTCTAATATTAAAAGTAAAATGACAAACAATAGAGACAGAAGTATACTTTTGCAAATCAGTGACAAATCTGGAAAGTACAACAATATTTGTCATTTTACTGAATTTACCACTTTATTTCTAAACATTTGACTAGTGCAACTTAAAGATCAGTTTTGGACATGATGGGCAAAATGACGGCTTCTGGCGTTGTGACGACCTGATCAATTTTAACTCCCATTTTTCATGTTTGGTGTTAATAGTCATTGGGTTCCATCCAGTGTGCACAGTATCTCTGTCTGTTACTACCGATAATTTACGGATCTGTATTTTTCAAGGGGAGTATTTAAAATAAATCAAAGCAAATTAGTAGAGCATTCGTGAATTCATTTTAGCTTGATACCAAGTAACTACATTTGGGAAATTGAAAGGGTTGATAATACAGCAACTTTGTTCCGTGGTACAACTGTATTGTGAATTCATGTGCAAGGAAGTAAGCATTTCTATTATTATTTAGGATACTATTATTTATGAGGGAATAAAACTTTAAGTCACAAACAGAACATTTTTGTGTTTTATACCTTCTGGCCAAAGTACAGCAAGTGAAGATGTAAACTGTTGAGCTGGTTGACTTCTCCAATACTTCCGATGTCAGCAACTACTCCTTTAATGGTTGACCTGCCGCCAGTGTACCGATGACCACATTGGCAGCATATCTCCCCACAGTCTCCCCACTGTGGAATTCCAGCATCAATGAATACCTTGCACAGATCACTCAAACTCAGATCTGTGACTGGAGCCAGCAGTAAATGTAGAGAGGAGACAAGCTTGGGTAGTCTACACCTCAGCGGTATCAACATTCTCTAATTTTATATACCCCTTGTCTTCTCCCTCATCCCCCTCCGCCTTCCCAGCTCTCCTTCTAGTCCTAGTGTCTCCGCCTCTTCCTTTCTTTTTCCTGACCCCCCACAACAGTCTGAAGAAGGGTCTCGACCCGAACCGTCGCCTATTCCTTTTCTCCATAGATGTTGCCTCACCCGCTGAGTTCCTCCAGCACATTTTGTCTACTTTCGATTTTTTTCCAGCATCTGCAGTTCTTTCTTAAATAGTTCTTGGGAAGACTGAACCAGCGGGCAGTGGCACGAACGAATGAATGACCGACTGTGGTGCCCCCGGTTTCGCCCCCGGTGGGTGGAAGTTTCTATGTAAGTCTCATACTATGTTAAACACATACATTGTAGGCTTAAAGCAGAACTTGTTGAGATGAAGTCTCCATTTCGAAGTAAAGTTGGAGAATTTTACAAGCCTTCAGGATTGATTGTCACTGAAAGAGGAGCTGATAACTTCATTAAACAAAGACATAAATTATTTAAATGCTGCCACTGCAAAGCTTAAATTGGAACTAGAAGATAAACAGATGTCAATGAATCAACAAGCAAATTTACTGCAACAGCTCCAAGCCAAAACTTGAGCAGTTGGTACAATATATGCAGATGATTCCAGGGTTGCAACATCAGGAGCAAGTTATGGGTTTGTGAAGCAGGTCAGCTCAAGCAGACTCTGGAAGAGAAAGATAAATCCCTGCAACAGCAGGGAGATGAGCTTGGACATCTTCAGAAGAAAGCTGCAGAACACCATGCCCTTGAAATGCAATCCATGCAAAACATGGAAACCATTTCCAAACTTCAAAGTCAAATCCAAGACGACCTTAAAAACTCACAAACGGAAGCACACCATCAAGGAGAGAGACTTGCTGCTGGCCTGTAAAGTGGAAGATTATATCAAACTCAGGACGGTCCATTCTGAAATGGACGACGCCGTTTCACAACTTCGAGCGCAATTGGCAGCTGCCAGTTCTGAAGTGGAAAGGTTGAAATGTGTTATTAAGGAAAAGGAATTGTCTCTCTCTCAAATAAAGGAGCACGCAGCAGCAGCTTGCAAAGAGGAGGAGAGGCAGAGGCTTCTCTCCGAAGCTGATTATATATCCACAGAGAAACAGAACCTAAACGTTGCCTGTGAAAGTCTGAAGCATACACTGGGCATTCTAACTCATGAGAAGCAATAATATTCTCAACAGTTGGATTCACTGAAAAACTCCCAGATGGCACAGTTGTCAGAGTGGAAGACCAAGCAAGATGAATTTAAAGCACAAATATGAATCCCTTTTGCAATCCCACAAAAATATCGGCAATGAGGTATGGATAAGATGAGGCAAATAGTTGAGACGGCAAGAAAAGAGAAACAGGAGGTGATGTTCAAGCTCCGCGATGTAGAAGCCAAACGACAAAACATGGAGAGGCAGTTTGAGGAAGCTGGTGCCGAAAATGAATAAATAAAGGACAACATGAGAACGTTTACAAAATCCAAGCGGCAGCGAGTTTCAGGCGCTTGAGGAAGAGATTGAAAGAATTAGCAGACGAGTTACAAACTACTACCGCAAAGCAGAGTCACGCAAGCAAATTGTCCTACCTTGTACAATCAGCTCCAGGAGGAAAGCAAATCACTGAAGCAAACTTATCACAATCTTAAAGCAGAGTTTGACAAAACCCAAAAAGACGGGGAGCTGCTGAATGAATTTAATTCATCCATATCCATCATAGAGGAGTTGCAGAGTGAGGATGATTCTTATCAGGCTGATTTTAATGAACCAATGTCATTAGAATCCCAATCCCTGAAGGACAAGCCTGTGCTGAAGGAAGGAAATGTTCACACTACGGGGCAAGTAGGATCATTGTTGTCTCAATTAGAGTTGCGCCACACTGCCGAGACACATGAAAAAAACAAGATAATTTCACATCTTGAACAAGAAATAAAAGCTTGCCAGCAGGAGACTATGAACTTCTCTTCGGAAGAACGAATAGAAGACAAAAGCTCAAATTACTCAGAAGTAGAAGGAACTATTTGAGAATTTAGTCACAGGCAACATTTAGGTTCTGCTCATTGGTGGGACTTGTTCCTCAGAATTTTGGAACAGCTTACAGCGCTCAAGGCTATTGGTTGCTAAAAGGAGAGGAAAAACATGAAACAAATGAGAGGCAATTAATTCAAGAGCTTCACCAACAACTTAAAAACTAAAACGCTGGAATGCGAAGAACTCAAAAAAGAAAAACTAATATTAGAAGAGCTAACTTAAAGAGCTTGAAAATATATGGCTCAAAGAAAGCTGGCTCAAATAAAGGCGGGAGTTAAAATGTGTGAAAGTGCTGATGGAATAGCGCAGGAGAAACCTGAAGAATAGTTGGTGGGATTATCCAGTGATGAAGGCAAAGACTTCTGGATATTATTAACGAGAACAAGGAACTTGCTTCTCGGGCAGAATCTTTTGAGTGAAAACGTTGGCAGTACAGACGTAAGAGAGAGACAGATGTTTGGAAGGATATTCAGAAACTTGAAGTAAGGCAAACATGATCTCAAGTTAGAAATCAATGTTTTTTAAGCACACATCTTAGAAGTTACTTTTTAAATGAGCACTTTCATTTACTAAAGACATGCAAACGGAAACAGCCCTTGCATCAATGAATAAATTGAGCAGGATACTAAATCTAAAGGTACTAAAGATGAAGCCATGACATTGCTCATTTGTGGGACTTGTTCCTCAGGATGCAAATGATGACTAAATGTTTGTGTTTTTATTTATTTTTTTAAAAAAATTTAAAGATTTCAAGATAAACACAGCAAAGATATGTTGTTATCTTGTTTTGCATTCATGTGTGTGTATAAAGATTGAGCACTATTTTCATTTTGTAGAATAAGGAAGAACTAGAAAACCCTTCAGCAAGCGACACAGCAGGAGCGCACAGAGCAAGATCCGTCAAGAATGAATTGGCTGAGCTAAGGTTTGGTTCTACTTGGACGGGGATATCAGTTGCATTTTCTATTGTGCCATACGATCAAATGGGAATATCGCTTGGATGCTTTGGCCAGCAAACAATGTTTGAAGTGTTGATGATGGTAGCAAACACGGCAGTCAATTTTCATAGGATGGTGTCGTCGAGCCACAAATGATTCAACTCCTCGACGAAAGAGAATCCGTCTGGTTAAAGGAAGGAGGACATTCTGTTTTGAATGGCTGAACGGCTTCCTTTAGTTTGTTTTAGATTAGCTTAGTTTAGAGAGAATCTAATTCCTAGCTGACTATCAACACGCATTTGGGATTGTTTCAGTTCAATAGTCTCCCATTTGGCATATCATCAGCCGCAGGGATTTTTCAAGGGTTTATGACACAAAATGCTAGAGGGAATTGAGGTGTGGTGTGTTACTTGGATGACATCCTCATCTCAGCCCCCTGGCAGGCAGACACATGATGAAAGGTTGGGGACGTGGTACTCAAATGCCCAGAAACACACAGTGTAAGAGTGAAGGCACAAAAGTGTAAGTTCTTTCAGAACTCAGTAGAGTACTTGGGTCAAAGGATAGACAAGTATGGTAAACACAATATTTTCAATTTTTTCATTCTTCTCTTCCATTATATTTGCAGATTGATCCGTCAATATTTCTGCAATTTCTTTTTGCAGCTTGTCAGATAATTCCGTGGCCGAGGTATCGATTTCAGACTTTAACTCCTTCATCTCCTCCTTGATTTCTTCTATTTCTTCCTTAAAATAAAATTCAATTTTTTTTTTTTTTTTTTTTTTTGCCAATTCAGTCTTTAATTCCAACTTTATTTCTTTCTTTAACTCTGCCATTTCTTGTACAAAAAAAAAATTTGAGTTCTTCCATTTCCGATTTTTTCTTTGGTTTTTTCGACACATCTTCTAGGGATAGTGTCCTACCTGAGGCCGAGGCTCCAGTCGGGCCTTGTTCTTGTTCTGCCGTTTTCCTTGTATACCGGAGTTTTGTTTTATCCACGGTTGGGCTTGCACTGTGTTGACATAATGAGTCGCGCGCCTGATGACGGTCACTCACGGCAGCCGGTGCAGAAACAGCAGGCAGCAGGTAGGTCTTTTCTCCCCGGTTTTTCCTCGTTTTTTCACGGAGGTGGCTGGCGTTGCTTTCTAGTCCTCCACAGCGCCACCTGAAGTCTCTATGGGGCATTTTCATACTCAGAAATTAACATCTTGTTCCCTATTGCTTTTCCATTAATTTAACACAAAAGTTGTGATCGAGGACAGTCAATTGACATAAAAGCCCATAACTTTAATAAAAATTAAGTGAACTGAATACAATTTTCAGTTATTATAGATTGAAGCATTGTGAAACAAATATGATGCATCTAACTTGGATGGCCTGAAATTAAAGTATATAATTAGTTAATGATCTAATTAAGTAGCTAATTTCAAAATTAACCGTTGTGACGTTAATAGTAATAAACACCCAGACTGCCTTAAAAATTCAAAAATGTGATATTCTCAAGATCAGAACTTTAATATTATTGTAATGTTAAAACAAATTAGTAAAGACCCAACAAAAAAAAATCATATTCATCAGTGTCATCAAATCAATTCATCTAAATTCAATTACTAGATCTAAACATTTATTTATTTATTTTTTAATTCTTTATTTCGAACAGAATAAAACAATAAAAAGCAAGTGTGAAACACCATACAAAAAACAAAACAAGAATATTTATAAAGTGTCATAAATAGTATCTATAAATAAATGAAATCGTATGTGTCCGAAAAGGAGCAGGAAGAAGCCAAAGATTATTTTTACTTCGGAGTCACGTGAGTGACTACATGAAGAAGCCCGCCAGGCGCATGCGCATCATTAAGTCGATGCATGTCGCATTGAACGGAGCTGGAGAGCGCAGCTCCATCGGAGGTAAGTAGAAAACCTCGCAGGTAAGTGTTTTAAAACTTTCCAGCGAGACTTAAGCTCCGTAAGGCTGGTCTGCAGGAGTCTGTGGTACAGCAGGAAGAGCAAGCGTGGTTCACGCAGCATTGCGGTCCCATCGCAGAGATCGGGAAAATAGTACGTGCGGTGCCGGTTCGATACCGGTGGCCGTTATTTCCGTAGTTAATACCCCTCCAGCTGCACTAGAGTCGCCCGGGCTGAGGCCACAACGATAGGAAAGCATACAAGGTCTGCTCTGAGTATGTGTTTACCAGATGCAGTTTCCTTAGTTTGATGTGTATGATCTGTGTGATACTGAGATTAATACAATATTCTGCAAGCAGAATGTGCCTGTCAGAATGTATAATTCTAAACATGAACATATATGGTTTATGCACAAATACACAAGAAAATGTAAAATAAAGTTACTCTCCTCCAAGAGAGGGACAAGAATGTGGGGGAGACTAGAAATGGAGAAAAATGCTGCACACTTTACTCAGTCAAGGGTCCAAAGACCAAAGATTCCCAGGCAGCCTCCGAAGGAGTTTTCCATACACTGTGTATGGTGCCTGTTAAAAATGGGAATCTGACTCTCCAGTGCCTTGTTAGGTCTGGATGAGGTCTCCCTCGAGCATGACTAAAATGCTCCAAACTTTAATCAGTCAAGGGTCCAAAAGACACCGAGATTCCCAGGCAGCCTCCGAAGGAGTTCCATACACTGAGTATGGTTGCCTGTTAAAAAATGGGAATCTGACTCTCCAGTGCATTGTTTAGGTCTGGATGAGGTCTCTCTAGAGCAAGGACTCGTGAGTACCAGGGCAGGAGGAGTCTGATCCTGAAGCTGGTGTCCCTACTTATATTGTATACACCAGAGCACAAGAGCCACGTTCCGGGTGTTCCCGATGTAGCATCAAGTTTTGCTATATCGGAATGGACTGGTGAGCTATGATGAGACCTGGCTGCCAACATTTATTTGGTTTCTCACCTGCTCAAGAAACTTTTTATGACGGAAACAGTGAAAAATATATAATAAAACACCCGTCTATTGGTGCCTCGCTCAGGGTGCCAACGGTAAACTCACTAATTTGGGCACCCCATGAGTGTAACGATGCGAGGGCAGGAAATGTGTTTCCAGCATGTCCTCTAGCTGATATCAGTTGGCATCACTGCATTTTGGGGAGAACATACAAGGGTCGATAATGTCCAAAACTTAATAAAGATATGCTTGCGTTACTCTGCAATGGCCTATTCGAACCCTAATTGTATGATGAAAAATTGCCATTTGGCAACATTATACCCAAATAATGCAGGACTATGTAGGGCAAACAATAACCAGATTATTTATTGGTGAAAATCTGCCAAACCAATTCAGGATATTTGCCTTATAAAACTTCTCATCCCTGCTCTGAGAAAACAAGTCAGGTTTAATACGAAGGAGGTTTGATTCTGGAGAGACCAGCAGAGGCAGGGAGATGGGTACCCAATTTTACAGTCCACATCAAACTTATATTGGGAGAAGGAGATCTTCTAGTTCATTTATGGAGGTACATGAACTTCATTCCATCACAGATAGAACTTCTGGGGTACAACCTCTGGTTGGGTGTAAGATTTACAATTGTTTTATAATTAATGATGCTGCATAATAGTTGATCGGTTTGGTGTTTGCTGCACCAGAAACTTGTCAGGTAGAAATATATTCCCAGACAGAAGAAACATAGAAACATAGAAACATAGAAATTAGGTGCAGGAGTAGGCCATTTGGCCCTTGGAGCCTGCACCGCCATTCATTATGATCATAGCTGATCATCCAACTCAGTATCCCGTACCTGCCTTCTCTCCATACCCTGATCCCCTTAGCCACAAGGGCCACATCTAACTCCCTCTTAAAATATAGCCAATGAACTGGCCTCAACTACCCTCTGTGGCAGAGAGTTCTAGAGACTCACCACTCTCTGTGTGAAAAAAAGTCTTTCTCATCTCGGTCTTAAAGGATTTCCCCCTTATCCTTAATCTGTGACCCCTTGTCCTGAACTTCCCCAACGTAGGGAACAATCTTCCTGCATCTAGCCTGTCCAAACCCCTAATAATTTTGTTAAGTTTCTATAAGATCCCCTCTCAATCTCCTGTATTCTAGAGAGTATAAATCAAGTCTATCCACTCTTTCTTCATAAGACAGTCCTGATATCCCAGGAATCCGTCTGGTGAACCTTCTCTGCACTCCCTCTATGGCAATAATGTCCTTCCTCAGATTTGGAGACCAGAAGTGTATGCAAATACTCCAGGTGTGTACAACTGAAGTAGAAACCTCCCTACTCCTATACTCAAATCTTTTTGCTATGAAAGATAACATACCATTCGCTTTCTTCACTGCCTGCTGCACCTGCATGCCTACTTTCAATGACTGGTGTACCATGACACCCAGGTCTCGCTGCAAGCTCCCCCTTTTCCTAATCGGCCACCATTTAGATAATAGTCTGCTTTCCTGCTTTTGCCACCAAAGTGGATAACCTCACATTTATCCACTGCTGCATCGGCCAAACATTTGCCCACTCACCGAGCCTATCCAAGTCACCTTGCAGTCTCCTAGCATCCTCCTCACAGCTAACACTGCCCCCCAGCTTAGTGTCAATCGCAAACTTGGAGATATTGCCTTCAATTCCCTCATCCAGATCATTAATATATATTGTAAATAGCTGGGGTCCCAGCACTGAGCCTTGCGGTACCCACTAGTCACTGCCTGCCATAGTGAAAAGGATCAGTTTACTCATACTCTTGCTTCCTGTTTGCCAGCCAGTTCCCTATGCTCATCAATACTGAACACCCAATGCCGTATGCTTTAAGTTTGTATACTAATCTCAAAGAAGATGGGGGTTGCAGAGTCATTCTGGACCTCACAAACTTTAATTCATAAGTTCAGTATAGGCATTTTAAAAAAGTACACCTTCAACACTGTAACGCAGTTTTTAATACAAGGCTGCTATATGGCTAGTGTAGACCTAAAAAAAGATACCTTATCGAGGTACAGTACCAATTCATCATTATCGCAGGTACTTTAAATTAATTGGATGTGCCAGCTGAGGCGATTTAAAGAATTAAAGAACTTCAGCTCTCAGGTTGTTCACAAAATTATTGAAACAAGCACTGGTGTTACTGAGAGCTCAGAATCACATTGTAATGGCTTATCTAGAGTATATGTTAATTGGAAATGCCACTCAGGAGACAGTTGAAGAACTGGTTTCAGCAACCATAAGCCTATTTGAAAGGCTAGGGTTTCTGTCCATCCAACAACATCTAAGTTACAGCCATCCCAAACAATTGATTATTTCGGGTTTGTCATTAATTCAGTTGATATGTCAGTAACTTGCTAACAGATAAGGTTGGTGATATTACAAATGCCTGTACTGGTCTCGCTGAGAGACCTTATCCCTCCATCCGAGAAGTAGCTACGGGTATTGTTAAAATGGTACCAGCATTCCTGCTGTCGAGTTTGGACCTCTGCATTATCAAAGTCTGCAAAGAGCCAGAGGACAAGCACTAACAAAAATAAATAAATAAATAAATAAATACTTTTAAAATTAAAATTATTATTATTATTTTTTTTTAATTTAAAATTAAATAAATAAATATTTCTTTTAAAAGATTATAATCAAATAAAAAGCGTGCAGGTCATTTGATAGGTCCATGCAGTTACCAACTAAAGCTTTAACTGAATTGCAATGGTGGATTCTCAATGTTGCACAAGCTACTAGAAAATATTTTGGTTCAGCAATCTTCAGTGGCATTACAAACTGATGGGAGTGCTCTCGGATGGGGAGGTAAGGACAGCACCACCGGTTGTGGTGGTTGATGGACTGTCCAAGACGAGTGATTCTCCAAACACATGGTATCAATTATTTGGAGTTATTAGGGGCGTTTTATGCATTGATAGCTTATTGTTCTACGATAAATGACTTACATATTCAATTACAAATAGACAATACCACAGCTGTGGGAGAGACAATATTGTGGCAGACAACAGATCACGAAACTTCAATGATACTACAGAATGGATGTTAAATCCAGAAGTTTCAAAAAGATTGTCAGTCGGTATGGGTACCAAATATTGATCTGTTTGCGTCCAGAATAAATCTCCAGTTGCCTAAATATGTCTCATAGGAGCCAGACCCAGGAGCAGTTGCGGTGGATGCATTCTCGCTACATTGGGGAAGTATAGTCTTCTATGTTTTCCCCATTTTGCCTGATTAGGCAATGTCTCACCAAAATAGAGCAAGACTCCGCCACAGGTGTTTGGTGGTTCCAAACCGGTCTACACAGCCATTGTTCCCACTGGTGCTCAGATTGATGACTCAGCCATTCATGACAAATCCCCAGCTGCAGTAATTGTTGGTACATTCCAGTAACAGGAGAAGTCATCCACTACATGATCGTATTAATTGTTAATCTGCAGGTTCTGATGGAATGTCGGGTAGGACCATGGATGTCATAACTGCAGCTTGGAGAGATAACACTAAGCAACAATATATGTCTCATATAAGGAAATGGGAAATCTTTTGTATACAGTCAGATATATTTTATCATA
Source organism: Okamejei kenojei (assembly GCA_035221665.1). Taxonomy (NCBI): domain Eukaryota; kingdom Metazoa; phylum Chordata; class Chondrichthyes; order Rajiformes; family Rajidae; genus Okamejei; species Okamejei kenojei. Next base: position 50,989 of record JAVHYY010000175.1, read on the forward strand.
CTGCAAACATATCGGATGTATTGGAGTTCCTTGCTATGTTGCACCTGAGTTATACTGCCATTAATAATGCTCAGAGTACTTTGTCCTCCTATTTAGGACAATTTTCAGAACAACAATCTATCGGGTCTCATCCGTTAATATCCCGATTTATGAGAGGAATTTTGATAAAATCCTACCAAACCCAGATATATAGAAATCTGGGATGTCAGTATAGTTCTCACATTGCTTCGGCAGTGGGCTCCAATTATGTCACTCTCTTTTCAGAACTTAATATTAAAGTGGTTATGCTCATACCATTAGTATCAGCACAATGAGTACAAACATTACAAATGTTGCAGTTAGATTGTATGCAGTTGTCTGTAGATAAAATAACTTTTAATGTCTATGATCTAAGCAAGCAAAGCAAGCCAGGAAAGGCTGGAACCAGGGTAATCTTTAAAGCATACCCTGTCGACCAAACATTGTGTGTGGTTAAGCATCTGACTCAATATATTGAAGTAACTAAGAGTCTCTGAGAATGTGAGACACCAATGCTCATTACCCACAAAAAAAAAAAAAAAAAAAACAAAAAAAACAAAAAAAAGTGACAGTACAAACTATTTCTAGATGGTTAAAACAGGTTCTGTATTTAGCTGGAGTTCACACTCATGTGTTTAAATCTCAACTCCACAAGGGCGGCATCAATGTCCGCGGCGAAAGGCGCAGGGCGTGCCGCTCGACCAAATTCTAGAGGCCGCAGGATGGTAAGAAGTAACTTTTTCTAGATTTTATGATAAACCTGTTGTCACAGTGCCAGGGTTTGCACATGCTGTGTTGTGTTCTGTTCAATTTGTTTGCTTTGTTTCATATCATTTGTTTCATATCATTTGTTGTAATTTTCCCCTGGGATAGGGGGGTTATTACTTTCTTGTTATTATTATTATTAACATAGTTATTGAATAATTTGAAGCAATGTTCAATATATTATTTATTCACTACTGTGTCAACTGAAGCAGTGTGTCGTATGGAGTGAATCTACGGCATGAAAATCACAGAGCTTTAAAATCTTCATGTAGTCACTCACGTGACTCTGAAGTAAAACAGTAAGATTAAATGAGAACCTACCTGTTCGAAGTTCGATCTTTATTTTATGAGGAATTACGATGAGGGATTACGTGCCCTCCGCTCCCCGGCCCTCATAATCTAAAGGTTCATCTGGTAGTTCTAGTCTTCTGTAAGCCTTACTATCTTACTTCGGCTGTCAGTTTCTGTGTTTTTCACGCCGCTGCTTTGAAGTATGATGCGCATGCGCCTGGCAGGGCTTCTTCGTGTAATCCCTCATTGTAACTCCTCATAAAATAAAGATCAAACTTCGAACAGGTATGTTCTCATTTAATCTTACTATTAATTCCCACCCCTTATTCAACTGCTTATAATTATCTTATACCCATTTACCCGCTATATGTACACCATATGTACACCAGCAGCTATGTGTACACCAAATTATTTACATTTATACACTAATCAAATATTTACAAAGCCCTACAAAAAAAGAGAGAAAAAAAGAAAAAAGAAAAGAAAAAAGAAAAGAAAAAACCCTCATGTACTATACAGTATCTCTTAGTCATATACACAACCCATCAACCTATAATCACCCCTCCCAATACAATCAGTATTACAAATATCCCACTCACAATCACCTATCCTCATCCCAATATCCTTTTAAAAAAAGTGTTTTTGTACATCTTTTTAAACTGAATTATGTTTGTGCTAAGTTTTATCCCCTGTTCCAGACCATTCCACAAATTCACCCCACAGATTGCTATGCACATACTTTTAAGAGTTGATCTGACATTGAGTTTTTTTTAAATTATGTTCACCTCTCAAATTATACCCACCCTGTCTTTCCATAAACAGTTTTTGTATATTTCCCGGAAGTAAATTATTTCTTGCTTTGTACATAATTTGTGCAGTCTTAAATTTAAGCAGATCGGTGAACTAAATGTGACTTTAAGAATAATAAATTGGTATGTTCAAGATATCCAACATTATTGATAATTCTTATAGCTCTTTTTTGTAATGTACATAATGGCTGTAGGTTGGTTTTGTAGGTGTTACCCCATATCTCCACACAGTAACTCAGATATGGCAATATGAGTGTATTTTACAGAGTATGTAATGATTTGTGGTCCAGAATGTGTCTTGATTTTCCCAATATTGCTATAGACCTTGCCAGTTTTGCTTTGACGTGGTTTATATGTGGTTTCCAGCAGATTTTGTGGTCTAAGATCACACCAAGAAATTTATTTTCATATACTCTTTCTATACTTATGTTATCTATTTTCAATTGTACATGAGGGTTTTTTTTTAAATGTTTTCCAAATAGCATAATCTTTGTTTTGCTTAAATTTAGAGGCAATTTGTTGACATCAAACCACTGTTTTAATTCATTTCTGATTACCTCCAAAAGCTGCTTCAAATTGTCATCGGAACAAAAAATATTCATATCATCGGCAAATATAATCAATTTCAGTATATTTGATACTCTACATATGTCATTAATGTATTTTATAAAAAGCTTTGGCCCTAACACAGACCCTTGAGGTACTCCACAAGTTATGTTCATGTAAGTTGATTTATGTTCTACAAATTGTTGCCTGTTTCTTAAATAGCGTCTCACCCAATCCAATCCATCCCCACTGATGCCATACCTATCCAGTTTCATGAGTAAAATGTCATGAATTGTCTATATAGTGTGTTTTTATTTTTGCAGGCATTTTTTAAACCCTTAATGATACATGGACTATTTGCTTGTTTTTGTCTGTCACTATATTGTTTCACAGGACAGTTTTTGTCATTAAGTGATTTAAAAATATTTAGAAATCCATTGTATGCTCTGTTGACATCTTCACCCGCATATACTACCCTCCAATCCTGTTTCAGTAATTCATTCTTAAATGCATTTATGTTTTACCTATCCCATTCTTAAGAAAAGGCTAAAAATATTTTTTTTTAATAGTCAAAGTATCAAAATAACAAACTGATCCCATTCACACAAGAATTCACAATATAACATGATATTTAAATCTCACTTTGTCATGAATTTCTATGCCAAAATGAAGGAATTGAATGTTTAATTCCCATAACCTTTACTCTGTTGGTTTATAACACTGCAGCAGACAATGGCCGTTTTGCACAGACATGTGTTCAAAATCCACAAACATCCACTCTCAAGATAATCAAAATCATTATTTTTTGCATAATCATGTCATAAGAACATCTCAATTATCTACATTTTGTGTTATTGTCTATCCAAGATCAATATTTGCACACTAAATGTCTGACTAAAAACTTCCACAGTACATAGTTTTCAGTCAGATACTAGACTAAGTTGGGTCCCAGCATCACACGGGAGGGCTGGTCACCCAACGCAATTTTCCACCTCTCCACCAATTCAAGTATTGCTGGCCATTGGCGGGGGGGGGGTGGGCTTTCTGTTGCACTAGTATGGGTGTTGTGGGCCGAAGGGACCGGTTTCCAGAGGGCTAGTATGTACATTGTGGGCCAAATGTATTCTTGGGCTGGCAGTTCAGTCACTGAGGCCAAGCAGTTCAGTAACTGAGGCCTGGTAGTACAGTCACTCGGACTTGGCAGGCTGGCAGGCTGGCAGCTGAGAAACTGCCAGAAATTTTGCCCAAATCAGGTGACAGACTCTGTGAGAGAGAGGATGGACTGAATGGATTATTGGGCTGGCACTTCAGTCACTTACAGCTGGAGGGCTGGCAGTTCACTTACTCACAGCTGGTGGGCTGGCAGTGCAGTCACCCATGGCTGGAAGGCTGGCAGTGCACTCACTCACGGCTAGTGGGCTGGCAGTGCAGTCATTCACGGCTGGTGGGCTGACAGTTCAGTCACTGACAGCTGGTGGGCTGGCAGTTCACTTACTCGCGGCTGGTGGGCTGGCAGTGCAGTCACTCATGGCTGTTGGGCTGGCAGTTCAGTCACTCACAGCTGGTGGTGAGGTACTAGAGCTCACTGGTTTATACAGAGACACAAGGGTCTGCATGTGCTGGATCTTGGGGGGGAAAAAAGAAAAATAGCACCAGAAGAACTCAGCAGGCCAGAAAGCATTCATTTTGGTTGATCCAAAACATAGTCTGTCCATTTTCCTCCACAGACGTTACCTGGCCTGCTGAGTTCCATTAACATAGATAGACACAAAAATGTTGGAGCAACTCAGTGGGAAAGGCAGCATCTCTGGAGAGAAGGAATGGGTGACTTTTCGCGTTGAGACCCTTCTTCAGAAGTGAAATCCTATCTGCTGGTGTTTTACTTGCACTGGAAAAACTTGACTAAGAAAATAATTCCTTGTTTTGTGCAGGAAGAAGTCATGTTGTGAAGTTACGTGGTAAAAAAAGATCTACAGATGCCTTGTTAATACACAAAAGGACGCAAAGTGCTGGAGTATCTCAGCAGGTCAGGCAGCATCTCTGGAGAAACTCACCGGGACAGACAGCATCTCGCGAGAACACGGATAAGTGATATTTTAGTCAAGACTCTTCGTCAGACTGATTGTAGGGGGATGGGGGGGGGGGGGTGGGGGGCTAGAAGAAAGCTGGAATAGGGGAGGGGCAGGACAGAGCATGGCAGGTAATAGATCGGCATAGGTCAGGAAGGTTTGATATTCAGATGGGTTGGAACTACGGTCAGTGATACGAAAGGAAGGTGTGAGACAGCTTGGGAGAGTTGTAGAGTGTAGAGCAGAAGGAGGAAAGTAGAGAGGTGGGAAGTGGGGGTGGCAGTGGGGGTGGAGTGTGGGGGGGGAATGGGGGGAGTGGGTGGGGAGTGGGGGGGGGGGTGGATAATGGGGGGGAGTGGGTGGGAAGTGGGGGGGGTAGTGGGGGAATAGTGGGAGACCAGGTGAGGCACTGAGGAGGGAAGCAGTGGAAAAGAGAGGATGGTGGGGGGAGAGGTCAAGAGTTCACCTAAAAATGAAGAACTAATCAAAGGGGCAATGTTATAGAGATGTGTAAGATCATGAGGGGAATAGATAGGGTCAGTCAGATGTGAAGGAAAGAGGAGGGATCACAGAGGGTGTGTAGTAAAATAGAGTGCTGCAGAACTCTCATTGGAGAGCAGAGGAGATTTCTTCAAAAGCAGGCATACCTTGAGGAGATTTTGCAGTGGAACAGACAAAAATGTGTTGGGAGGAACTGCAGATGTTGGTTTAAATCAAAGACACTGAAAGAAACTGGACTAACTCAGCAGGTCAGGCAGCATCTCTGGAGAAAAGGAATAGGTGACATTTTGGGTCAAGACCCTTCTACAGACCAAAGCATTTTGAATTAATGTTCTGGAATAGAACTTGGATACAAGATCTTCCAAATCAAAGCACAGTGTACTGTGGAAATATATACCGTGAGATACATCATTACATCATCTGCGAAAAGGGCCAAATTTTATGTTCTCTGTCTCTTATAGTTACTTCCTCAGTTCCTTACGAAATCGCTTCAGCCAATGGTTCAATATATATAGCAAACAGGGTAGGGCTAAGACAACATCCCTGTCTCGTTCCTCTTCCTAACACAAATCTCTCAGTTAAGGACCCCATTCACCTTTACTCTTGCAGTAGGTTGCTGGTAAATTGCTTTAATAACTTGAATTGACTCTTCGGTAAAGCCAAATCTTTCTAGTGTTTGATATAAGAATCCACAATTAACCCTATCAAAAGCCTTTTCCGCGTCTAGACTTATTCAGGACAGCACACATACTTTCCTTTTGATCTTGTGTATTATATGTAGGGTTCTTCTAATGCTGTCCTGTGTTTGTCTGCCTATTATAAAAACCAGTCTGGTCTTCATCAATTAAATCTGGCATGAACTTTTCAAATCGTTTGGAGATAATTGAAGAATATAGTCCACATTTAGAATTGATATCGTCTGTAGTTGGTACAATTTTCCTTGTCTTTGTTCTCTTTGGGGATTAATGTTATAATTGCCTCTTTCCATGACGGGGGTGTCTTACCTTCTTTGATAATCCAGTTAAAGGTTTCTCAGAAGAAGTGGGTACAGCTCATTCCGAAATATTTTATAACCATTCTATTGGGAAACCATTGCTGCCTGAGGCCTTGTTTGATTTCATCCCTACCTCTTCTCTATCTCCTCCAGTGATATTTCTACTGTGATTATTTTATTTTGTGTCTCTCCAATACAGGGCAGATCTATTGTACTTAGAAAAGTCCTCATTGATTCCCCATCTACTGTAGATGTTTGTGTATATAATTCTCTTTTATATAATATTCCTGGAAGATATATTCTATTTCTTTTGGATCATTCTTCAAATTCTGTGTACAGGGGTCACAATTTTGTGTATGGTGTTGTCAGCCTGTTGTTTGCGTAGCCTTCGGGCAAGTATTTTAGTGGATTTAGGGCCAAGCTCATAATGTGCCTGTTTTACAAATTCTGCTTTTTTCTCTACCTCTTGACCCAATATTTCATCCATTTGTCCCCTCAAATCTTCTATTTGCTTATAAGTTCTCTGGTCCTTATTATTTTTGTACTTCTGTTCTAAATCCTTCAGGTCTGTTATCAACTTATTATATGTTTTTCATTCTGTATTACAGCCTTCAATGAGTCCATAGTATGGATGGGTCCACCTCACACACATTGTCTTTTCTCCTCTAGATAAGTTTTGATTTCCAATTTAATATCATTAACAGTTGTTTTATTCATTCAGTTTTCAACATTTAATCGCCCAAACTGTGGTTTTCCTTCTACTGGTCCATTTGAATTGTTAAGTATATGGCATTATGGATCTGATACATCTACCACAAAAGACACACCAATTCTGCAATCCGTTACCTATAACAGTCTTCTTTCTGCATTAGAAATAGTCTATTCTGGAGTAAACTGAGTGCGGTATTGAGTTAATGTGTATCGTCTCTTTCTCTTTCTCTTTCTGTCTCTTTCCAGAGGGTGTAAATTCCTCCAGACATCAAGAAAACCAAATTCTTACGTAGTGTTTAGTAGTTTTGTTAACTGGTTCTTATTCTTCTTTTTTTAAACTTGTCGTATCATCAAGCCTTTGATTCAGTTCAACATTCAGATATTCCCCACATATACAAATTCCTTCTGCTTCCATTGCAATATATCAAATAGGGATTTGAAAAAAATTGTTTATCACTATCTGGGGGAGCATAGATTATTCATCAGTGTCAGGATATTATTATTAACTTTGCCCCTTCAATATGATATACCTTCCTTCTTTGTATTTTATTTCTTTAAACATTTCGAATTTAACTGAGTTTGATATCAAGATTGCCACTCCTTTTTTATGACTACAAGTATGTGAGCTCTATATATGTGTTTTTATATCCAAATCTTTTCAGCTTCTCATGCTCTTGTCGCGATTAAATGGGTTTCTTGTAAGAAAAATAATATGCATCTTCACTTTTTTTTTTTTATTTTCAATTTAGTCATGACTTTAGCCCTCTTAATTCGATTAACCCAAACCATTAACATTTAGAGACATCAGCTTAAGAGGTCCTTGACATTGCATCATTACACTTAGTGTGATTAATTTCACTGTATCGACCCTCAACTCAACACCAGAACCCATTCTGAACGACAAACCAAAACATATGAACAACAAAGGTGTTTTACCTGGCCAAAACAAAACAAAAAACATCAAAAACATATATGGACTCCCAATAGGGTATTCTCTCTCCTCCATAGATCCAGAATCCCTTTGTAAATTGAGGGGGGAAGCCTAAGACTAAGAAAGGGCCCTCTCTATCTAGATAAGGGGGGTAACCCTCTATGGGTCCCTCCATTCATTCTGCTTTAAATATTTCGCTAATCTCCCTAACAGTCGGATTTGTTAATACAGAACGTTGTTATAAATCATACATTAATTACCATCACATGAGGTCGATGTGATGCTTGGTGATTATTTTTGGAACAGGCTTATAAACAGATTTGTCTATGAATATACATATCTATAGACATATTTATAAACTTAGGATTCCTTAAGAACTCAGTATTTAACATATTGTGACGGGAAGGGCCATTGTGGTTATCAATGTCGTGCGTTACCTTCATAATCATATTGAAACTTCAAGGAATAAATGAAAGGCTTAGACCACCACATTCATACATTGACCATCTCAGTACGGGGTTGGTATTGATGGCAACTGCCCTGAATGGTTCATCTCCTACTCAAATGTAGGAGTTTCTCTAAACATCATAGGCCACTCTTTCTCCTCCCAGCTGAGCCTTCTGCGCTGGGGTTCCACAGGTTCCATCGTTCGGCCCCATTCTCTTCTTCCTGTATAGGCTCCCTTAGGCCAAGTATTGAAATGGCACGGCTTTTCCTTCATTGACTACAACAAAAAGATACCACAACTCTATCACCCCCTGAAGCCTAACAACAATCATATCTGCTTAATGATTCGGATGCCTCAGAGGATAGAAAGTGTTGGATGCCCAGAACTTCCCCAACTAAACGAGAGTAAGTCTGAGGTCATCACTTCATGGCCCTCGGGACTCAATTCAAAATGATTAGCAGGCTGCATTGGAAGCCTTACCCATTAACTTCAAACCTCACGTCAAAAACGTGACGTGATATTTTGACTCGCATTGAAATTTGACAAACAGAGTCAATGCCATGGTAAAAGCTAGCTTCCTTCATGCTATGGATGATACATAAATAAAACTATTTCCTCAGTTTGATTACGGCAAAATGATCATCCACACCATTTATCTCTCCCGGCCTAGATTAATGTGCAACTCCTTCCTACACTGGCATCAGCTTAATTTCTGCCCGTCTGCAACTGGTCCAAAACGCACAGCGGGGACTCTGACGGGCACCTGAAATGGGACCACATCACCCCGATCCTGGCCTCACCTCCACTGTCTCCCTGTGCGGTTTCCAAAATAAATTTCAAGAATCATCCATCTATGTCTACAAAACGCCCTCAATGTGCTTGCCCCCTCACACATCAAAAGTCTGCGTTACCCACCACACCCACCTCCAGGATCCGTCAGATCGGCCGACTTGGGGTTTGCTAACGTCTAAGCATACGCTCAGGGGCGACCGTGCATTTGTGGTTGCAGCTCCTAGGACTGTGGAAACAAGCATCCCTTTCCATCAGAACGGGCCCCTCCATTGACCTCTTTAAGTCGAGGACTTAAAACTCATCTCATACTCAAATCTTTCTTGACGTCCTCTGAGTGAGGGTATATGTATGTAGTGATGTTTGCGTATTAATCTACAGGTGGCTTGCAAAAGTATTCATACCCCTTGAACTTTTCACATTTTGTCATGTTAAAACCATCAAACATAAATGTATTTTATTGGGATTTATGTGATAGAAAAACCACAGTGGTGATATAATGTGAAGTTGGAAGGAAATGAGTACATGGTTTCCATATTTCTATTTACAAATAAAAAATGAAAAGTGTGGTGTGCTAAGTATTCAGCCCCCCTGAGTCAAATCACTTTGTAGCCAAACCACCTTTCGCTGCCAATTACAGCTCAAGTCTTTTTGGGGTTGTCTCTACCCAGCTTTGCACATCTAGAGGCTTGAAATTTTTTTCCCATTCTTCCTTGCAAAATAGCTCAAGCTCCCGTCAGACTGGATGGGGAGCATCTGTGAAACAGCAATTTTCAAGTTTTCGCAGACGATTCTCAAATTGGATTTAGTCTGGACTTTGACAGGGGCCATTCTAACACATGAAATATCGCTTTGATCTAAACCATTCATAGTAAGCTCTGACAGTATGTTTAGGGTCGTTTGTCCTTGCTGGAGGTGAAACCTCCTCCCCCAGTCTCAAGTCTTATGCAACTCTAACAGGTTTTCTTCAGATTGCCATGTATTTGGTCCATTCATCTTCCCATCAAACATCTGACAGCTTCCTGTCCTGCTGAAGAAAAGCATCCCACAGCTGATGCTGCACCACCATGTTTCACAGTGGGGATGATGTGTTTCAGGGTGATGTGTAGTGTTACTTTTCCGCCACACATACCTTTTGGCTTTTAGGCCAAAAAACTTCAGAACCAGAGTACTTCCTCCACATGTTTTGCTGTGGTCCCCCACATGGCTTGTGGCAAACTGCAAATGGGACTTCTTATGGCTTTTGTTTCAAGAATGGCTTTTCTTCTTGTTCACTCTTTCCATAAAAGCCCGTTTGTGGACGTGCACGACTAATAGTTGTCCTGTGGGACAGATTTCTCCCACTGACTAAGTGGTCTCTGCAGCTCCTCCAGAGTTTACCATGGCCTCTTGGTTGTTCTTAATCAATGCTCTCCTTGCCCGGCCTGTCAGTTTAGGTAGAGGCCATGTCTTGGGTAGGTTTGCGTTTGTGCCATACTCTTTCTATTTTCGGATGATAGATTGAAACAGTGCTCCGTGAGGTGTTCAAAGCTTGGGTTATTTTTTTTATAAACTAACCTTGCTTTTAAACTTCTCCACAACTTTTATTCCTGGACCTGTCTGGTGTGGTTCCTTGGGCTTCATGGTATGCCCAAGCGAACATTGTTTGTTCTCTAATGTTCTATAACAAACCTCTGAGGACTTCACAGAACAGCTGTATTTCTACTGAGATTATATTCACACACATAGTGGTCTCTATTTATCTATTAGGTGGGACTACTGAAGGCAATTGGTTGCCACAGGATTTATTTAGGGGTCTATAAGGTAAGGGGGCTGAATACTTTTGCATGCACACTTTTATTTTTTATTTTGTAAAAAAATTTGAAAACCATGTATATTTTCCTCTCCACCTTCAAATTTATGCACCAATTTGTATTGTGTCTATGGGGACATAAAATCCCAATAATTACTTTTACATTTGTGGTTGCAACATGACCAAAATGTGGAAAAAGTTTCAAGGTATGATTACTTTTGCAAGCCACTGTATGAACCACTGTTGTGTCTTTATACAATTCTTATACCAATTAAAGCACTTTGGCCAACAATAGTTTTTTTTGTAAATATGCTTTATAAATAAAGTGATGACTTGACTTGTCTTGATAGATTTTCAAAAAGGTAGGGGTGGGGGGTGGCTGTTTCCACTGGTGGAGAGGTCTAGGCCCAGAGGTCATAGCATCAGAATTAAAAGGCACTGTTAAGAGAAGCGTAGGAGGAGCGGAAAGTTTAGTCAGAGGGCAGTTAATTCTGTGCAACTCATCGCCACAGTGGGCTGTGGGAGGCCAAGTCAGTGGATATTTCTAAGGCAGAGATAGACAAATTCTTGATTAGAATGGTGTGTCAAGGAGTGACTGGGGAGAAGGCAGGACAATGCGGATTAGGAGGGCAGAGATCAGCCTATGGCGGAAGTGGACTCATGGGTTCGAATGGACCTAATTTTTTTTTTTTATTTTTTTTATTTATTTTTATTATAGAAACAAATAATAACCAGGTACATTATATTTCAATAAGTAAAAATACATAGTCTTAAAAATTTGGTTTCATACTAATAATAATTATTTATACTGTTATTATCCCTCTAATTTAAATTTCAAGTTGTATCTTTTATATAACTAGAAGATACATAATACTAATAATAAATTTATAATATTGGCATTATACTCCCATACTCATTAGTAATTTCATTTATCTCTAATTTTTCTAGGTATAAGGCCAAATTTTATGATATTATTGATACATAAAAGTTAGTAAAAACTTATATAATTTCATTATTTTCTTCCTAATGTTAACAATATTTATATTTTCGCTAAATTTAAATTTAATATTATTGTACCCATTAAAAGTACATAATCTTTATATATAATGTAAAATATTAATACTAAAATACTAATAATACTATAATATTCTCATAAATTAAATATTATTTATATTTCGTCTACTATTATTAAGAGAATATAAGATAATGTGTTTCTATATTGTTTTTAATTTTTTTATATAGTATAGAAATAGAAAAGTTAAGAAATGAATAAAGAGTAAGAAAAGGTTGATTGGAGAATAAAATATTCGTCATTAATCAGTCCTTATATAGGTATATTCATGATTTTTATATGTATTTCTTCATCCATTCAAATATCAGGCCTCAGTCAGGTCCTCGGCGCGAACTTATACCCAGTAAATATTCAATATATGGAGACAAAATCCGTCTGATGAGATCTAACCATCCATAAGGACAGCCTTCAATCTCTCCAATTGGAGAGTCTTCCGACATGTCTATATTCCAATTTGATTGATCTTGGGAATGAAGGGCCTTTCCAAAATTTTACTATTAATTTTTTCCCATTATTAACCATAGTCATAAATGTTCTTTGATTCATTGTATTAATTGGTCAGTTTAATTATTCCAAGTATAATTAACTTAATTCTATCTCTCTATG